>JAWZYV010013419.1:0-601723 GCA_038373885.1 Cheiracanthium punctorium
AAAAGCTTTCCCCTCATTCAATAAAGTGACGGAAAATGTATAATGTTAATATTTCAATGCTGAAAGGAACTGAAATTATGTGAAAAAATGATAAAGGGATGTGAATTCTGTATGGAAGTATTAATAAATCATGGCTCAATACAGTGATCTAATTACTCATGACTATGTGTACAGTGTCAATATTTTTTTCCCAGCTGAAAATGTCTAACAAAAAGTCATTAAAAATAAATAAAAAGAAAACAGAAAAAATTAAATTAAAATCGAATGATCCTTTTTACGCGAAATTTATCACAGTTAAAAAATTCTCCTATTAACGGAAATTAATCATTTTCTCGGTAAAATTTTGAAGATTTTTCCTTCTTTTAAGGAAATATTACCAATTCCTGGGGAAAACAGACATTTTCCCCGTGTGATGCATCCAATTTAATGATTGTCTTTCGGTAAACAGTAGACCCAGTCATAACTGCGACTTTTTGTCTTAAAACTTGTGCTAGTGTCCGGTATGCTTTTTTCATTTGATACTTAGATACGCAACATTTTCATGAGAAATCCCCCTAAAGGTCATCATTGTCAGATTTTCCTGGATAAACAGAGCATGAGAGGATATATATAGATACAGGGTGTCCCAAGAAGCTGGTAACACGCTTTAATTCTTCTATATCTATTAGGGATAAGTGGGCAATGTAAAATGAAGAAATCTTCAAAATAAGATAGGAAAAAGGGCTATGTTGAAAATAAATTCCTCTCGTTAATTTACAAAACGTTACACTTTTAAAATTTGTATACGACCCCTATACAAAAACGTTTCCAGTTAGTAAAATGTGTCCCATTCACTAATAAGGTGATATACAAAATTTCAGCCCTTTATCATAAAACGTATTTCCGATATCTTTAAATAAGATAGTCATGAGTTATATATAAGTTTGAATGTATATATGCATATTGATGGAGTCAAAAAATTATTTTCTTTCGTAATTTCTATATATACCCTGAAACGCAATCATTCGATATCTTTATCCCCTTCGAGAGCCACTGAAAAGTGGTTTAAGTCAGCATATATTTATCTTAATATATTTGACACTTTTTAGGATACAATTATCAAATAACAATACTTCATAAGTAAATGGGTGACATTTTATTAATTGGGAATTCTTTTGAACGGGGTCGTATAAAAATTAAATATTGTAACTTTTTGAAAATTAATTAATGGAATTCTGTCTTAATGTAATCTTTCTTCCTACCTTATTTTGAACAATTTACATTTCCCCCCTACCTAGAACTAAACCGTGTTACCGTCCTTTTTGGGACACCTTAGGAATGGTGGATTAAGTAAATGAGTAGACAATAAAATTTATAAAATCAAAATTCACCAATATTAGAGCCACGAGATACGATGTTATTCAAAATAAGATATGCCTTTAGTCATTTAAATGCAGTCATTCAACGAGAACGCCTGAGAACTAACTTCTCTTCGATTGCATAAAAAGTACTATATAGATTAAAAATGAAGCCTTATTTTGATTTTGCGTGATAAAGTAAAGGAAACACAATTTTTGGCGCAATCCTTATAAATAAAAATGAAATTCTGTTTGTTTGTTTGTTGGATTTGATTCGTATACAAATCCACAAAAATGGACCTATCAGCCTGAAATTTTGCACAGATATGTAAAATAATATAGAATAAATCATAGTCCACTTTAAAACTTTGAAAGTCCACCCGTTCCCGGAATTTAAGAGATTTTTTATGTTCTCCACGCAAAAAGCTTTCCGTAATTGTAACCCCTGTAGTGAAAAAAGTGTGAAATAAGGATCGTGGTTGCCATGTGTGGCGATTTTGCCGAATAAAATGTTTTAAATTCTCAAAGTAAAAATAAAAGAATAATAATGATTTTTTTTTGTTAGTTTATATTCGTAAGGTTATTTTTTTTTAATTATAATATCGTGTGCATGGGAAATCAGAGCAGGAATGAAATGTTTTATACGCAAAACAATAAGAATTGAAGATTTCCGAGGCTAATATGTAAATTTTTTTAGTTTGGCGAAAAAATAAAATGGCTCAAATGCCGATTTTGAGAAAGTGAGTTCTAGCGGTTTGCACAGTTTTCGGCTTGGCGCAATTTATTGAGAGCTTAAGGAAATAGATTTTTGAAAACAAGTGCAAAGGTTTTATTAGAATACAGCGTTAAATTTTAATGATCCGTGAAGAAATAATGCAGTTATTAAGGGATTTCAAGCGATCTATCTTCAGAATTCTCGCCAATTGAGTACATTGATTTAAGTTGGGGGAATTCCGCCAAATTTCAGAAAATTGAAATCTTCTCATTTAGTACATCGGAGTAACGATGAATAAAACACGTTATAGTTGATAATTTAAAAAAATTCGGCTGTATTAAGGGATTCCACTTTTCAAATAAAGGCGTGCTTTACTTTTTGGCGGTCGAACCATTTCCCATATTGATTGCTGCTAAGTCAATGCTTCGAATGATTCCCTGAAAAAACTCTTGCAAAATGGCGTATGTTGGCACTTTGGCGAGGCTTAGATTTGAAACTGGATTTTATTTGAGACTGGTATATATAATGACACTGGTTATAGATAAAAATGAATGTTGGTATGTGTGTATGAGGTTGAAAAACTCCAGCACCGTTGAGCACCGATCACCATGAAATTTGGTTCACCTAAGTCTTTTATCATGGAGAAGGTTTTTATGCTATCCGTTTTCCTCTAACTTGCCACTTGGTGCCGCAGCACAACGTCGAATTCTATTCCGTTTAGCCGTTTGCTATGCGAATATCGTCCAACCGATTTCGATGAAATTTGGTACACGCGAATATTAGAACACGGAGAATATTTTTCACTATCCATTTTGCTGTAACTTGCCGCTAAATGGCGCTGCAACGCATCAACTTCTATACCGTTCGACCGATCGGCATAAAATTTTTTATACTTACACATTTGAGCACGAAGAATATATTCTAACTGCGTTCCTTTTGATGTTACTCACCACTAGATGACACTGCAATGCATTATTATTTTAACTCGCCACTAGATGACGCTGCAGCAGGCCAAATTCTTGACCATTCAAACGGTCGCTATGAAAATCAGTATACATAGCTATTTGAACAATGAGAATATTTTGGCGTTATCCATTTTGCTATAACTCGCCACTTGACGGCGCTGTAGCAAATCATTACTTTAATTAACCACTAGATGGCCCTGCAGTGTATCACTTCTTGACTGTGCAAATGATCGCTATGAAAATAGGTATACATAGATATTTGAACACGGGGAAGAGTTTGGCGCTATCCATTTTCCTATAACTTGCCACTAGATGTCGCGTCAACACATGAACTTCAGGACTGTCCAGCCGATCGTCATGAAAATTCGTATACATCGATATCTGAATGCGAAGAATATTTTCGCCGTATCCGTTTTGCTAAAACTCGCCACTAGATTGCGCTACGCCGCATGGCCTTCTGCACCGTACAAACGATTGCCTTGAAATTCGGTATGCATGATTATTGGACACAATATAACGCGATATCCATTTTGCTATATCTGTTTATTACAATGAATAGTAATCACCACAAATCGTAATATCAAAAAGTCCATTCATTCCCGTGCGAAGAACGGGTACTTCAGCTAGTAATAAATAAAGTTGCACTATATATATATATATACTAGCAGACCCGGCCACGCGTTTGCTGTGGCTGAGTGATTTTAAGCAGGATTTGAAAGACAAAATTTAACACAAATTAACATAACATTTAATAACATTTATTTAATAAATACTTTAAATATTTTAATTTGATATGTATACTCTAAATATCTTTAATCGTAATAAATCACAGTTGATGTTCAATGAAGCGCCAATCGATGTACAATATTTTTGGTCAATCGGTCCTTTGTTAATGCAAATAAACTTGATGGTCTTCCTACTCGTGAACACGCCACGTATAATTGCCCATGGGAGAAACATGGATTTTCAAAGTCTAAGCCGCAAATAGACATGTTTGGCCTGAGATTTATTTATAGTCATCGCGAAAGCTAAGCGAATGGGAAACTGTAGTCTTTTAAATGGTATGGAGAATTGGATATCATCGGAATACGTGGTAACAAAACAATTTCTCCTTTAAACTTTTCAGTCAAAATAGTTGCTTCAAGAACGTTTCCAGTGATTCTTTTGATCACCAAACGTGTACCGTTGCATAGTTTAGGAGGGTTTAAATTACGCAGTAGAATAATCGGTGATCCAATTTTCAATCGAAGATTGTGTGGTGGCATTCCTGATATGTCTAAAGAATTTAAAATCCAATTGGGAAATTCACTGCCTCACGATTACTAAGCCAGTCATGATTTAAATAGTTATTTAGTATGTCTGGGAAGACCACTCTCAATCATTCATTTTTAGTTTGAACAACAGTACAGAAATTATCTGGCAATCTAATATGTTGTTGAGTATCTTGATGAAATTCTATATCACCGTTTCCAAGAGCCAGTAATTGTTTAGAAAATTCTTGTGCTGTTGGATCATTTTGGAGTTGTACTTGCATGTTTTTTGTCAGTCTGAGTGTTTCAACATTTCTCCATAAAATTGATTGTTTTAGACATGCATTAATTTCATCTGCAAAAGTAGAGCGAGGAATAACTGGCAACGTTTGCCGGAAATCACCAGATAGTAATAAAATAGTACCACCGAAAATATCTGTCACTATTGTTTAAATCCTGCAATTGTTAGTCCTATTTAATGCTTCGAGCGAATGCTTATGAGCCATAGTACACTCATCACAAATTATGATCGAAGTCTTCCGTAACACTGCTGCCATTACGCTTCTTTTTTTGATATTACACATTGCATTTGGATTGTTATGGATATCTAATGGTAGCTTGAAAGCAGAATGTGCTGTCCGCCCACCATCTAACAAAGTAGCAGCTATGCCTGATGATGCAGCTGCTAATGCAATTTTTTGTTGTGACCGTAGTTTCGCAAGGATGAAAGATAACAAATATGTTTTACCGGTACCACCTGGTGCATCTAAATAGAAAAAACCGCCTTGTTTGGCATCAATAGCCAACATAATTCGATTGCATATGTTCTTCTGCTCGTCAGTTAATAATGGTTCATTGTTAGTAACAAATGTATTTAAATCACGATTATTAAATTGTTCTTCTCGCTGCAAATCACTATTTACTAAGTCTGTAGCTGGGCGATTAGGAGATGGAATACCATAATGACTAAGTGGTGAATTTGAGATCATAATACATAAATATTCAATCATTATTAAAGCTTCGTTATACATATCTTGTGTGAAGTCTAAGTTTGGAGAGTGGTTTATTTGTTTATGTCGGTTAGAGTATATCTTCAGTCATGTAGTTCTTATATTTTTCCCACAATGTAGATGACTGTGTTGGAAAACATGTCATCAAAATAATGGAAAATAGTTGACGAATATTACTCGGCGAGGACGTTAAAGCAGCATCAGCAAGTGTCAGATCCCAATGGTTGTCATCTTCTAAAAGTTGCAACGCGTGACATGTATCTTTATACGTACTGAACACTTGGTCATTAACTGTTCGTAAAAATTGAAGAGATTGGTCCAGGAACATTCACCAACAATAAACGCAGAAAAAAGCATTCAAGTTGTTTTGGATGTACAGTATAAAGTCGTCCCAATGTCTTAGCTTTAAATATGCCTGCAATATACGGATGTGGTTCTCCCTTTTTACGTGGTTCCCATTTTTTACCTGACGTGTTCCATGTAAAATAGCATGGAATATCAGTGTATAATACTGTTTTTGCAAATTGACCATACACATCAGTTTTTTGACAAAGAGTGAAAAATTCGGTTAGTGTCGTTTTTGGTGGTTCACATGCTCTTTGGAGAATATTTTCTTCAGTGAAATACACACGTTGTCCAGTTTCAAGATGCACTGCAAGATGTTGTATAGCAGGTTCTCTGTGGTGTATGGGGAAGCTAAGTATGCGCCAGATAGCTTCACTGCTGCTAATGTATCTACCCATTTGGTAGCGTGCTATTTCATCATTTTCGTTTACATTTTGTACTCCAAATACGGCCAAATCACTGCCCTTATTAACGTACTTGCAAATATACTTGATGGATTTCACAGAACTGCAAAGCTCAACATTAATATGAGTCTTGTACGTTTTGGAGAGTAGTGGTGAGTATGGTACTACCCATTGATTGTCAATTTCTAATTGGTTAGAATTTGAAGTTCTCATTTTATATGTATGACCACCATTATCAGCGTTTCTGCGGCGATACAATGGATAACCATCAATATCAGTAATGGTATCATTTGTGAATTTATAAGGACAATGTTTCTTACATTTCCCATTTTCCATGCATGGTGATGTCATGTTAAACGCTCCACACGGTCCATGAATCATATGACTTGTAACAATATTAAATAATTCTTGATCAATTGAAGAATCTGGAATTTCGGCTGAAATAATTTGATCAATTTCCTCTGGACGAATTTTATCTTCAAGCCAAATTAAAATGTGAGCATGAGGTAAGCCTCATTTCTGCCACTCAATTGAATACAACCAACAACACGTTTTGCGAAAAACTGAATATTTTACTATAAAATCGATCAAAGATTTCAACTTCTGTTTAAACACTCGTGCAGTAATATCGTGACCATGTATTGATTGTTGACCTAGTAATAGTAAAGATTGGATTTCCTTCCAATTTGGATTACACGTAAATGTTATAAACAAATCTGGACGACCGTAATAACGTACATAAGTCATTGCATCCTGCATTTATTCTTGCATGTTTCGTGGGCTACCTATGTAGATGGAAGGTAAAATAACAGCACTACCAATTTCATTGGTGTTTAAATTTCCATCGACGTTTCCAACAATAGCATCTCGTAAGTGAATGTAATCCTCTGATCGTAGTTTAGCTTGGTTGAACCGAATGAATCGCAAACGTTCGCTTTGAATCTTAGCAAACATTTCCACAACGTATTGATGATACAATTGACGATATCGAAGGATATAGTTGTCCTGATTGTGTCTAATCATTAATCGATACGCATAGTAGTTCATTGAACTAACCTTTTTATTTAATTCATTACAATTGACTGGATCAGACTGATTCATGAGCTCTTTCAATACGTGCATATCGAGTCTTCTTGCTACGGGCAGTAAGGTTAGATTTTTTTGGTCGCATATTACTAAAAGTAGTGCTTGGTATAGGCAAAATAAGACATGTATAGTGTGTAGTCTAAGAAACTGTATCACATTAAGGTGTGGCGCCATCTATGAGATGCACAGGACAATGTTTTACAATTCTCTGTAAAGAAATTCTCTTAAGGCGCCATCTGTTGCAGCCTTAATGGTCTCAAACGGAAATATTGGACCTACGATTGAAACCTACGATTAATAACAACAATCAACGTAATCAGAATATCAGTTGACCCGTTTTTGAGTTATTTCGGAACATACACACGGACACTGGATTTTTATATATTAAGATAGATAGATAAGATATATGAAAAATATATAATACGTTCTTTTAGGTTTCTTCCTCTGTAAAATGAGAATTTTTCTGTAAATAAAACATACGCAAATAATAAGATGTCGTTTAAAGCAAGAACTGTTAAACTGTTCTTTTTTTTTCAAAACAATAAAAAAGTTATCTCGGTTGCCAATTTCGGAAAAAATAAAATAAAACGCTTTTATCCCTTTAGAAGCAGACGATAAGCTATGAGTTGAGTATTTCAATATCGCAGATATTATTAATTTTCTTCGTAGTAATGTTCCAATATTTTTGGACGTGTTCGTGACTGCCGGTTTGGATAAACACTTTTTCTTGAATTTATGCAGTACACAAATACATATTAAACCTACAGTTGTACATAAAGAAATTCTCTTAAGGCGCCATCTGTTCCAGACTTATGGAACCTACGATTAATAACAACAATCAACGTTGATGATCAGTTTTTTATTAATTATTAATTATTGAGACCATTAATTTGAATAATAACTATCCTATTATCTAAGTTGGACCAAATTACATATATATGCAAACTTTCATGAATATCAGTTGACCCGTTTTTGAGTTATTTCGGAACATACACACGGACACTGGATTTTTATATATTAAGATATACTAGCTGACCCGGCAAACGTTGTTTTGCCATATAAATTATTCCTAGGATTATTTTAGTAGAAAGAAATGACTAACTTATTGTAAGTGTGTGAGGATGTGGTATATGAGTGGAAGACGCATGGAGCACTGTGAACGATGCTAGAATATAAAAATAACACAATACCAGACATTTATATTTTTAATTCATTGTAATTTATTCTTTAAATTTATATATATCGCTAATTACAATAATTTTACTGAAAAATAATATCAATCTCTTAACGAAATAGAGTGAGCAATATATTTTGTTATTCCATCTTTAGCTAACACAAACAAATTGGATGGTTTGCCCACTCGAGAGCATGCCACGTATAATTGTCCGTGTGGAAAACATGGTGTGCTAAACCACAAACAGACATAGTTTGGTCTTGAGACTTATTGATAGTCATTCCATAAAAATTTTTGTCCAAAATATAAAATAAAAAAAGGATGAAAACCTGAAACACTTTCAGATTTTAAATACGCACTATAGCGCTATATATTAAAATCGTATCATAATTTATGCGTCGTCCCTATTTTTTTTTCCTTATTCCATTAAGCTGGAAAGTGTTATCATTATTCATGACTGTGCTGTATTTTTCTTTCTTATTTCATAAAACCCATCTTTGGAATCGAAATCTATCTTAAAATCGCCTACTAAAACTATTTTACAATCTTCGCCAAGTATATCACAAACTATACTTCACCATTTTATATATTGTTTCCTACTTTAACGCCTCGACTCTCGCCAAGGAGGCGATGATTAAACATATGCAGTTACCATGGCGATTTTTTGCATTTATGTAGAAATCGTAATTTAGAATTAAAATGGCGATTTGGAACAACATGTAAGTACAGCATGCCGTTACATTTTTATTTATTTTGGATTAGCAATTAATGTAGTTTTAATAATTAAATGTCTTCAAATTCCTTAACTGGCGCGTTTATCGCTAGTTTGTTTACTTTAGTTATCACCTAGTTCTTTTGGGCGCGTTGAAACGGTACTTACGTATTACCCGACGGTCACTTCAGCCAAACTACTTTTTCGTAGATTTTAAATACGTTGTCAATCGTATTCCAAACCATCAACAATTTCACGTGCCCGGCATTTATCTTGGTGAAAAATTGCTTGTCTTGGCGGACCGCCGGGATAATACGTAAGTAACTTTGAAACTTGTGAATAACTCCCAGAGACCCATGACTGCAAAGCTCGCCAAAGTACGGGGATTTTTTAGGTTGGCGAGAGTGGGGGCGTTAAAATAGGAATCAACTCTTTCTTGTACCATAAAACACATCTTTGGAATCGAAATCTATCTTAAAATCGCCTACTGAAACTGTTTTACAATCTTCGCCAGGTATATTCTTCCTGTAGGCATATTCCAACTATACGGCAAAGACATTTTAAATGCTGCTTGGAATGGGCATCATAATCCACGAGTGTACCGTGTTTTCCTTTCTTGTTCCACAGAGAACTTCTTCGGAATAGAAATCTATATTAAAATCGCCTAATAAAACTCTTTTACAATATACGCCAGGCGTTTACTAACTATACGCGAAATATTTTTATAATAAATTGTCGCGTTTTGGCACCATATTTAGCGATCAATTATCAAAAATTGCAAACCTTGTGCGAATTTCTACATTTTATTAACGCCCCCCCCTCTCCACATTATCTGGCAAACACATTTGAAAAGTGATTCGACACGCTAATGTCTACACAGAAATCCTGATTGAAATGAATAGCACTCGGGGGCTAAACATTTTGGGGTGGACCGCCCTTATGACTTAGGGGTATGAGACATAGTTAAAAACCTATTCTCAGACCTAACGAATATACATAGAAAATTTCATTAAAATTGGTCGAGTGGTTTCGGAGGAGTTAGGTGACTAACACTGTGACAGGAGAATTTTATATATTATGTATATATATATATTGTTACGATTTTATATATATATATATATATATATATATATTGTTACGACGGGGCAACCCGCTGCTCTGTGGCTTAAAATGGTTTAAAATTCGTATTCTACGCTTCAAATAGATAAATTTTGCTGTTTGTTGCATCAAAATCGGCTAATTAGAACCGGAGATATGGAGGTTTCGGTTAGCCATGTTTTTCAAGGGAGGTTCTAGAAAACTCGAGAAATATTAGTCCTAGAGCTTAGATCTCTTCACATTTGGGGACTTATTTTTGGCGCCAAATTTGGCGATATTTCGCCAAAAGTCGCCAAGCTTGGCGACTTTTTGGTCATTTGGCGCGATTTTCCCAATGGGGCCTGGAAGTTGTTTTTCCTGCATTAAAAACGCATAATAACCTAACGTTTCTCTTCTATGACGTAATCAAAATTCACGCTTTATGTAGAACCCTCGAGAAATTGACTTTTCTGGAAACCTCTTGTACCTCCTGCGTCGGCTATTTATAGAAGCGCGCGTCGCCCCGAAAGTTCAGTGCGAGTTGAACGCTCAATGTGTGAAGAGCTCTCAGTACGCTTGCTTTGTGTGAATTGATAGTGCTATAGAAGCTGTGTTTTAGCTTGCTTTGTGAAGCTGTTTTTAAAGTGCTGTGTGTAAATTCTTCATTGCTGTGTCTTAAGGGATTGTGTACTAGTATCCCTTGAATATTTCCACGGAATTTTTGCCTGTGAAAGTGACTTATTTTGTGTGAGAAATACAGCATTTGTGAGAGCTTCTGATCCAAGCGGATTGTTAAAAGCACGTTACTGCTAGATTGTGCTTGTGAATTGTGTACAGCTGATTGTTCTACGAAGTTCTAGAAGCAATAAAGTTTGTGTTCCATCCTGACAAGTGACTTTTTACTTGAACTTTTTACACCAACTGGACTTTAGAACGACGAACCCCAGGAGTAGCAGAGTAATTCCGCAACATTTGGTGTCAGAATCGGGATTCTAAAGAAAGACTTTAATTTTCCAGTTTATGGTTTTGACTAGACAAAAAATGGAAGAACAACTTCAAAAGCTCATGAATATGATGCAGGAAATGAAATCCGGACAAGATGAGATAAAAAAGGAGATGAAAGCCGGACAAGACGAGATGAAAGCCGCACAAGAACAGATGAAGGCGGATTTAGAGAAGAAAATTGAAGCCGGACAGACCGATTTAGAAAAGAAAATTGAAGCCGGATTGGTCGGACTAGAGAAGAAAGTGGAAGATGGACAAAGAAAAATAGAAACCGGATTAGATGAGTTAAAAACCGCTCACGAAGAGATGAAAACCGGGTTAGAGGAAGTGGAGAAAAGAGTATCACTCCTGGAAGAAAGTCAAGCGAAATGCGAGGAAAGAATTGAGGAAAAGATCGATCACAAGCTAGAAGAAAAACTGGACAGTTTGGTAAAGCTGGGAAAGGTACCAGAAAACATCAGGTTGTCGTCACGCCACCCAGCAGTGAAACTAACGCCTTATGACGGAAAGACTCCCTGGGAAGCTTACAAGACCCAATTTTCGATCGTCGCCAGAGCCAATGGTTGGAGCGAGTCCGAGAAAGCTAATCAACTGGCCGCTTCCCTTAGCGGAGATGCAATTAATGTATTGCAAACTATCGGAGCGACGAAGATAGGAGATTTTGACGCCCTTGCCAGTGCCTTGGAGATGAAATTCGGAGAGAAGTGCCAGAAAGAATATAGTAGAATCCAACTTAAGTCAAGGATGCAGAGATCTGGCGAGACCCTTCAAGAGCTGGCTTCGGACATAGATAGGCTGTGTCATCTAGCCTACATGGACCACCTTGATAATGTCCGAGAAGAAATGGCGGTGCGTCATTTTATTGAAGCCATCCGTGATCCAGAAACCCAAAAGTCACTTATGTTGGAAGATTATCAGGATTTGAAATCTGCTCTCGTCTTCGCAATGAAGCTAGAAGCAGCTCAGCGGGCCGTCAGGAAAGATCGGCATGCTGTTAGAGCTGTCACGGTCCAAGAGGGAGCTGACAAAGACACAGAGAGCGTCGAGAACAGGTTGAAGAGAATTGAAGATCTCATAGAACGAAAATTAAGATCCGATAGAACGAGAGATGGCCCAAAGAAAGTAAAATGTTGGAGGTGCAACAGCGAGGGGCATTTACGAAAATACTGTGACGCACAAAAGAACTCTCGTCGTAAAGATCGCAGTTATCAATGCACCAGAGAAGCCCATGAAGGAAGACAGAAAAGAGACGACTTTCAGGAACAGAGGCTGAGGGATATTCAAAAGCCTCGTTTGAAAGTCTTACAGATTTCATCAGTGAATGGCGGCAGTAATGGACTCTTCGTACTTGGATACGTTAATGGTTCCCCATGCCACATGGTGATTGATACTGGAGCGAACGTAACCATCATAAGGACGGATCTGGCCAAGAAATTAAACTTGAAGATTTTCTGGACTCCGCCCTCGCTGACCCTTCAGACTGTGACAGGTGACAAGATCGAAGTGGGCGGAAAAGCGCAAGTAGAAATCACGTTTGGAAATGCCAGATACGACCATGTGGTATATGTCGCCAATATTACAGACTCTTTTATTCTCGGACTCGACTTTTTAAAATCGCACAAATTTAACTTGGACTTTAAGAATAATGAGCTTCGTTCAGACTCAGAAGAAATAGCTGCGTTCGATATTAAAAATGAAACTATTTTACCTGTTCAGCAAATAATAGCCCAGACTGATATCACTCTACCTCCCAGAACTGATTCAATAATTTCTGGAACAGTAAAAGAAAGCAATAAATTCCGTTTTGGATTAATCGAACACCCAAACAATAGTGATTCCGTCAGAGGAGTACTTGTGGGAGCAACACTTGTGGACTTGTCGAGAACAGAAATTCCAGTTAGAGTAGTAAATGTGACGGACAAGTCGAAGGTGATAAAGAAAAATGAAGTGTTGGCGACATGCACTCCTGTTACCTGCATTAATAAGAACATCAGCCAAACGACAGCTAAATCTTCCGAGTGCCTGACGAAGGAATTAATACAAGACGTGGAGTTAACGGCAGAACAGAGAAGCGCTGCGGAGAAAGTAATAGCTGAATTTGAAGACCTCTTCTCCCGAACTTCGGGTGACTTTGGCCGTACGAGCTTAACTCAACATAGGATAGATACAGGCAGCCATTCTCCCATCAAGCAACATCCTAGGCGGCTGCCGTTTGCTAAGCAAGAAGAGGTGAGCAGACTTTTAGAGGAGATGCAGCGTGATGACGTCATCGAGCCGTCGACTAGTCCGTGGGCCTCGCCATTGTTTTGGTCCGAAAGAAGGATGGTTCCACCCGGTTCTGTGTTGACTACAGACGTCTGAATGACATTACCAAGAAAGACAGCTACCCTCTTCCCAGGATAGACGACACTTTGGACACTTTATCGGGAAACGAATGGTTTTCCACTCTGGATCTGAAAAGTGGTTACTGGCAAGTGGAAATTCATCCCGACGACCGTGAAAAGACTGCGTTCACCACGGGACAAGGATTATGGCAGTTCAAAGTTATGCCTTTTGGACTCTGCAACGCACCTGCTACATTCGAGCGACTAATGGAGACAGTGTTGAGAGGACTTTCCTACGAAGCATGTCTCGTTTATTTGGACGATATCATCATCGTCGGAAGGACTTTCGAAGAGCATCTCGAGAACATTCGAAAGGTACTGCAGAAATTAAAAGAGGCAAACTTGAAACTAAGTCCATCGAAGTGCAATTTGTTTCGTCGGGAAGTACGTTACCTCGGGCACATAATATCCGCCCACGGAGTCCGAACCGATCCCGAAAAGACGTCCGCAGTCCAGAACTGGAGTCGTCCCGAGAATATCCATGACTTAAGAAGTTTTCTCGGTCTGTGTACTTACTATCGAAAATTCGTGAAGGGCTTTTCTCAAATTGCAAGACCTCTTCACAAATTGACCGAGACTGGACAGAAATTTCTATGGACTGAGGAATGTGAGGACGCATTCAACGAACTGAAGACGGCTTTAACATCTTCGCCGATCCTGTCGTATCCTCACCCTGACAAGCCATTTATCCTGGACACAGACGCAAGTAAGGAGAGTGTTGGAGCAGTTTTGTCCCAGGAGATAGATGGCCAAGAACACGTCATTGCTTACTGGAGCAAATGCCTTTCAAAGGCAGAACGTAACTATTGTGTTACGAGAAAGGAACTTCTTGCTATCATTAAAGCCGTGGAGCACTTCCATCATTACCTGTACGGCCGAAAGTTCCTGCTCCGAACGGACCATGCCTCTTTAACCTGGCTTCTAAATTTCAAGAATCCAGAGGGCCAAATAGCCAGGTGGATACAGCGATTACAAGAATATGACATCGAGATACGTCATCGGAAAGGGTCATCTCATGGAAATGCAGATGCTTTGTCGAGAAGGCCCTGCATAGACAGTTGTCGCTATTGCTCCAGGGCAGAGAAAAATTACCATCTGAAACATCCCGTTGTCCGCCAAGTTACATCATCGGCACCATCTCAAGATCCCTGGAGTGACGAAAATGTTCGGGCGGACCAATTAGCAGACAGCGACATCAAACCTATTGTGGAATTTATGGAAAAATCCAGCGCTAAGCCCAGTTGGCAAGAAATATCATCTTACAGTCCGGCAACAAAACAGTACTGGGCTTTATGGGATTCGCTTCGCCTGAGGAATGGAGTCCTGTATCGTAAATGGGAGTCGGACGACGGCAAGATGCTCCGATGGCAGTTAGTACTCCCTCGTTCGAGGATTCCGAAGGTTCTAGAAGAACTTCATAATGGCTACACTGGAGGCCATTTTGGCGTAATGAAGACCCTGCAGAAAGTTCGCGAGCGCTTCTACTGGGTTAGGGCTCGAGGCGACGTCGAAAAGTGGTGTCAAGCTTGTGACGCCTGTGCCGCCCGTAAAGGCCCGAAGAAACGAAGCCGTGGAAGACTACATCGTTATAATGTAGGAGCGCCTTTTGAGAGGATTGCCCTCGACATCCTGGGACCTCTTCCGCGAACTTCGGATGGCAACAAATACATCCTAGTTGTCATTGACTACTTCTCTAAATGGCCCGAAGCGTTTCCTATTCCTGATCAAGAAGCTACGACCGTAGCAGAGGTACTGGTGCAAGAATGGATTTCCAGATATGGAACCCCTCTGCAACTTCATTCCGACCAAGGAACGAACTTTACCTCTGCAGTCTTTAAAGGACTATGCCAACTTCTCGGAATGGACAAAACCCAGACTACGCCTTTACACCCACAATCCGACGGCATGGTGGAGAGGTTCAATCGCACAATTTTAAACAACCTCTCGCTTCTGGTATCTAGGAATCAAGAGGACTGGGACAAGAAACTCCCCCTCTTCCTGCTGGCCTATAGGAGCGCCGTCCATGAGACTACCGGCTTCACACCTTCCCAGATGCTGTTCGGCAGAGATCTTCGTCTTCCCGCCGATCTAGTGTTCGGCCGCCCTCCAGATGCGCCTTCATCGCCAGAGGAGTACGTGGAAAACCTCCGGGCACGGTTTGAAGATGTGCATCATTTTGCTCGGGAGCGGATCAACCTGAACACGGATGTTGACGGAAGTCAGTCCGTATAGTTTATGTTATCGTGGCGGTTCAGTGTGGCTTAAATTCTATTTTTCAATAATAACCCAAATCAGGTCTAATATAATTATATACAATTTATTTACAAATTACTATGTATAGTTTACACGTTCAAAAATACAGATTCAATATCATGCCCTTTTTGGGCCCCCAAGCAGAAATCGGTCTGCTCCTCTGGCGAATCTGTTCGAAGAGTGTTGGGTTTTTCATGGTCACCCAAGGGGGAAAGAAGCGCGTGACGTCATAGCACAAGATGCGCTATATGGGAAGCAAATTGCGTCACACTCCCCACCTGAACTCCTTCAGGAGTTCACATCAATTACACAAATTATCAAAACTAATTCTAAAATTATATCAAAAATCTACAAAATAGTCATATTACAATCACAAATTATCTCAACACAATACAAGATACAAATTAAGCTTAAGAATGCACAAGAATAATACAACTAAAATTTAAGAAAAAGTAAATATAAATGGCAAGAAAATATGAGATTTTAGAGTTCTAGGTTATCAATTTTGCAAAATTTAGCTTTCAGAGTTCAAAAGGATACAAATGCTGTACAGTCCGTTTCATTAGTCCACTGCTAGTTTTCAGTTCATAGCAGCGAATTTTGTTGTCGCGTCCAGGAAGGGCCTTTTCTATCCTGCCAAGCTTCCACAGAAGCTTGTTTTTGGCATCACCTTCGATCAGTACGACATCACCTACTTTGAATTCAGAGTGTAATCTTGGATTCTTCACAGAATGTGCTGTTCTGAGGTCTAACAGATATTGTCGTTTCCATCGCTGCCACAGTTGCTTCAAAAGCAACATCTGATATTTTCTCCTCTTCAGGAGAGAAGACTTATCGGCTCCACTTTCGATGATCTGGGCAAATGTAACTGGATAGGTCGGTTGGTTTTGACCGAAATTCAAAAAGTGCATGGGCGTGAGAGGGCCTGGCTCATCCTTTTCACCATACACATAACTCAATGGACGAAGATTGAGCACCGCTTCTACCTCAGCAAGCACAGTCGACATTTCCTCAAAGTTCAGAAGTGCTTTCCCGAGAACCTTGCGTAGACACTCTTTGACGGATTTAACTAAACGCTCATAAAATCCTCCCCACCATGGGGATCTTTCTACTATATTCTTCCATAAAATTCTTTCTTTAGCGACATAGTCTTGAACTGAACTGTTGGATAAGATAGCCGTCAAAGTTTCAATTTCCTTTTTCCCTTTTTTGAATGTTTTGGCATTGTCGCTATATATTATTCTGCAGTTTCCTCTTCTTGCTAGGAATCTCCGAAAGGCAAGCAGGAAGGAATCGGTTGTCATATCAGTAACTAATTCTAAGTGCAGCGCTCTCGAGACAGCGCATGTAAACAAAACAATGTACGATTTTTTCAATTCTGCAGAATGTTTCACATAAAGGGGACCTGCGAAGTCAAGTCCACAAACAGAGAATACAGGAGTCTGGTGGATTCGATCACCTGGTAATGGAGCTGTAAGTTGATCACCAGGTTTGGAGAGATATTTTTGACAGACAATGCAACTCTTGATAATCTTTTTGATAAACTGTCGTCCTTTGGGTATCCAGTAATTTGATCGAACTTTTGTTAGAGTACTGGCTACTCCTCCATGCATGATTTTATCGTGTTCTTGGCGCACTATCAAAGTTGTCAACCAAGAATTTCTGGGCAAAATAATTGGATGTTTTTCATTAATGGACAAATCACAAAATTCAAGCCTGCCTCCTAATCGAAGCAGTTCGTTTTCGTCTAGATAAGGCATGTAATTAAATATAGAGGAACTTCTTTTTATGAAATTTTTGCTCTTAAGTGTTTCATACTCTTCTTTGAAAAAGTGTCTCTGTTCATTTTGGATCCAAAATTTTTCCGCATCAATAATTTCCTCAGCAGCTAAAGGATCACGATTTTTCACAGGACATTTAAGGTTCATAACGAATCTTTTCACCCACGCTGTAATCCTTATTACTTTCATGAGACTGCTATATTTGGAAACATCGAATAATTCGTCCTTTTCTTTTACGACACATTCATATTGTTGAAAATGAGCAAATTTCTTTTTGTACTCCAAATTTTCTTCTTTTATAACGTCGACTTTGCCAGAGGGCCAAAATTCAGAAGACTGCATAAGCCAAGGTGGTCCGTGCCACCAAAGTTGGCAATTCCTCAAATTACTAACTGTAGTTCCTCGTGATATAAGGTCAGCGGGGTTATCTTTCCCAGGGCAATAACGCCAGTTGCTGCTTTCAGTTAGTTTCTGTACTTCTTCAACTCTATTTTTGACAAAAGGCTTGAATCTTTCGGAATTTCCACTAACCCAAAAATAGGTTATTTGTGAATCCGTCCAATAAAAGGGCGTTACTTTATATTTCAAACATTTTACAATCTTGATACTCAATCTAGCGGCCAAGAGTGCTCCCAAAAGCTCCAATCTTGGAAGAGTAAGAGATTTTAGAGGGGCAACTCTACTCTTGGAGGCAACAAATACTGTTTGGAAAGTGTCATTCTTCAAAATAATTCTCAAATATACTACACAGCCATAAGCTTTTAAGCTAGAATCTGAAAAGCTATGAAGCTCTATTTCTTTCACATCAGCTTCTGTAATTCCTCCTAAATAATAACGGGGAATTCTGAGATGATTCAGTTCATCAATTTCTTCATACCAAGCTTTCCATTTAAAACTAAGATCAGATGGTAGCTCATCATCCCAGTCGATTTTAGAAGACCAAATCTCTTGCATTATACATTTTGCTCTCAAAATGAAAGGTCCCAAGAAACCCACGGGATCGAAAATTCTGCCAATAACTTGTAGAAGGAAACGTTTGGTGTTTTTCCTTTTAGACAGAAATGTCACCAAGTTGTCAATGTCGAAGTACAAAACGTCTTCTGCACTATCCCAAGCGATTCCTAATACCTTGAAGGGAGGCTTCACTTCCTCAAAATCCTTCGGAGTTTCATTCGTAGTGATACCTTCCTTAACCCACAAATTTCCAAGTGTTTTCGAATTTGTTTGCCATTTATGCAAAGTCATTCCCGCGTCTTTGAAAATGCTAATGCAATCAAGTGATGTTTTGAACGCGCGTTCTACGTCCGGTTGACCACTAATGACGTCGTCTACATAAACACTGTTGCTCAGGATTTCGAATGTTTCTGGATGGGTTTCTGTGTACCTCTTAAGGTGGTGTTTAATAGTAGCGGCGAGTAAAAATGGACTTGATTTTACCCCGAATAAAACTCTTGTGAATCGGAACATTTTTAAATTTTCATCATTATCAAAGGGATTATCTTTCCAATAGAATCGTGTAACGTCCCTGTCTTCTTCATTTAGTTCGATCTGTAAAAATGCTTGCTTAATATCAGCCGTAAAGGCTATTAAATTTTGCCTAAATTTTATCATTAATTCAAATATATCTGGATATAAGTTTGGACCTGTGTACAAGCAATCGTTAAGAGAAAGCGTATTTCGTTTATGAGCCGAAGCATCAAAAACTATTCTCAATTTGCTAGTTGTTCTGTCGCTTCTAATTACGGCCCTGTGAGGCAAATAAAATGTGGTGTTATTATTTTGTTCATTTTCTGGAACAGGCTCTATAATATTCTTCAGCTCATAGTCTTTTAAAACTTCTTTATACCGGTCAAATAAAGTGTTATCAATCTTAAATATGTTGTTTAATTTCTGAAATCTTTTTAGAGCAACATCTTTGTTACTTTCTAAAAGATGCTTTGTGTTTGGTTTCCAGGGTAATTTAACCTTATATCGAGAATTTTCATATTTAATTTCCGATTCAAATTTGTGTAAAACATTATCGTCCGAAGAATCAACGATTTCGTTTTCTGGATGGATCCCTAACCCTTCAAGAGTCCAAAATTTTTGTATCTGGTCCGAAATAAATTTTTCTTCAACCATTACGTTTAACGCAACCGTAGATCCTGGAGTGTTATCAGTTTTTCCCTGTATACACCAGCCAAACATTGTTTCTGTCGCTACGAGATTTTCGTTTATTCTTTTCAAATTTCCAAAGACTATGTTGTAATAATAATCACACCCAATCAAGAGGTCAATACCCCCTTCAGCTTCAAAGGAATCGGCCAGTTTTAAGTTTTTTAATTTCGAGAGTATAATTTTCGATTTCAAGTCAGCGGGTGGAATTTCCGTACCCGTTACACGGTCTGTTACGAGGGCTTCAATTTCGATATTAGATTCATTTTCTCGCCTATTTTCTAATTTTACCTTTACAACATCAAACGTGTTTTGAATGGGCTGTTCATTGCCAAAACTGTAGACTGATAAAGTCTCTTTTCTAATTACTGGAAGATTTAGTTTGCGCGAAATTTCTTTGTTGACAAAGGATCTCATTGAGCCGCAATCGAGTAAAATTCTTCCCTGCATTGAACGACGTTTTCCCTTAATTACAACACTGCACGTCTGAAGCAAAATAGATGCCGAGCTAGTGTGTGAAACCCCCGTAAAGATTTGCGTATTTTCATTCCCGCTTGAACTCTCAGCAACTGCATGCCCCTTACTCGCCTCTTCGCACGAGCTTGCATTATCATTTTTCTCTCTGCCTTTTTTCTCTAAATCAAAACAGATCTCTAAATTATGTCTTTTTTTGCAACGAGGACAGGATTGTTGTTTTGATCTGCAGTCATATTTTTTATGTTTTCGCTTTAAACAGAGCATACATCTACCTTCTCGAAATATAATATTTCGTTTTTCCTGAACCGAGAGAGATTCGCAAATTCCAGTATGTTTTGATTTTTGACAGAACACGCAGAGATTATCGTTAGCGGGCTGTGAATTGTATCCACTTGAAGGTGTCAAAAGTTGCACCGCGGAACTTAAATTATGACTTTGTTTTGACGCCAGTCGCCCGTGATTTTCTCTCTGGACTGAAGAGGGGGGGACAAGTAGGGCGTTCATTTCTCTAGATAAAACTTCAGTATGAAGGAATTTTAACAGTGCTTCCACACTATACATCGTAGAAAAGTTAGGGTTTTGTCTGTTAAATTCAAGCGTTAAATCTGATGGAAGTATTTTAAATAGAACTGGTATAAACATATTACTGTATGATTCCGGTTTTACATTTAAAGAATTTAAGCTGCGTACATGTGTTTCGATAGCGTCGTATAGTTTTCTAAGTTTCGATACATCACTCGATTTGTAAACTGGACTCAAATTCAATAATTTATTCATATGCGTGTTGATGATTATTTCTCGCTTACCAAATCTGTTTTCTAACAATTTAATCACTTCATCATAATTGTTGTCTGAAATATCGAAACCTTCAATTGCGTTTAAAGCCGCTCCTCCAAGGAACGAACGCAAATATTGAAATTTTTCAGTTTCACTTAAAGAGTCATTGTCATCAATTAATACTTTAAATGAATTATAAAATTCATTCCATTTTAAATAATCACCATAAAATTTTGGAATGGTTAATTCTGGCAGACGAACTCGTTTCTGTTCAGGTTTTATTTCTGAAACGTCCTTTTCAGTTACGTTAACCTCGACTTTTTTGCTTTTGTTCAACTTTCTCTTTAATTTAAATTTCCATAATAAAACCTTTTCATTGTATTCTTCACTAGCTGTAATTTCAGCTTCAAAATCTTTTGATTCTAAGAGCGGTTCAATTGCCGCATCGACAACTTTTAACTCATCCGATTTACTAGTTAATAGTTCTAAATATTCTTCAAGAAGTGAAGAATCGGCAGCCTCTTTTTCAAATTCAGTTTCAATGTTCTTAAGATGTTTCGAAACTGCCGTTCTTAATACTTTTCGTTTCGCTTTTAGTTTAGATAGTTCGTCAGCCATTTTTCATAAAAATAAAGGAAAAATCCTACCTTGAGCAGTCTTCGCACACTGGATTGTGCTAATTCCAAAATATTAAGTATTTGGATATTCACCTTATCCATTCAAGGCCCGTGGCACACTTTGTCGGCCGTGCACCATGTTGACGGAAGTCAGTCCGTATAGTTTATGTTATCGTGGCGGTTCAGTGTGGCTTAAATTCTATTTTTCAATAATAATCCAAATCAGGTCTAATATAATTATATACAATTTATTTACAAATTACTATGTATAGTTTACACGTTCAAAAATACAGATTCAATATCATGCCCTTTTTGGGCCCCCAAGCAGAAATCGGTCTGCTCCTCTGGCGAATCTGTTCGAAGAGTGTTGGGTTTTTCATGGTCAAACTCGAAGCCAAGAGTTGTACATTACGATCGGCTAGCCATCCACCGCGGTTGTAATAAGCTCAGACCATGGTCACTATGGCGTAATTCCTCCTTTCTTCCAACTCTCATTTCTTTCCTGTCTTTCTCTTCTCTTCCTCTTTCATCAACTCTCTTTCACTCACTACTTACGCCATGTTTAGTGTACATATTTGTAATATATTGGTTTTTATTAATGTGTATTTGTTTATTACATTTATTGCTTATTAGTGTAATTGTTCATTATGTCTATTATTTATAATTTAGAGTGCATTTGCTTACTGTGTTTATTGATTATTTGCTTAAATTATGTTGTCAAGATTTGGTTAAAGGTTGGACACTGTATATTTGTGTGACCTCCTAACTGGGGATTGTACTGCCCGGGACGTGCTGTCCTTGGGAAGGGGGCAATGTTACGAATTTTCGGGGCAACCCGGTGCTCTGTGGCTTAAAATGGTTTAAAATTCGTATTCTTCGCTTCAAATAGATAAATTTTGCTTTTTGTTGCATCAAAATCGGCCAATTAGAACCGGAGATATGGAGGTTTCGGTTTGACATGTTTTTCAATGGAGGTTCTAGAAAACTCGAGAAATATTAGTCCTAGAGCTTAGATCTCTTCACATTTGGGGACTTATTTTTGACGCCAAATTTGGCGATATTTCGCCAAAAGTCGCCAAGCTTGGCGACTTTTTGGTCATTTGGCGCGATTTTCCCAATGGGGCCTGGAAGTTGTTTTTCCTGCATTAAAAACGCATAATAACCTAACGTTTCTCTTCTATGACGTAATCAAAATTCACGCTTTGTGTAGAACCCTCGAGAAATTGACTTTTCTGGAAACCTCTTGTACCTCCTGCGTCGGCTATTTATAGAAGCGCGCGTCGCCCTGAGGGTGAGTGCGAGTTGAACGCTCGATGTGTAAAGAGCTCTCAGTACGCGTGCTTTGTGAATTGCTATAGAAGCTGTGTTTTAGCTTGCTTTATGAAGCTGTTTTCAAAGTGCTGTGTGTACATTTTTCATCGCTGAGTCTTGAGAGACTGTTAGTGTTATTTCTCGTATATTTTCACTGAATTTTTGCCTGTGAATGTGACTTATTTTGTGTGAGAAATACAGCATTTGTGAGAGCTTCTGATCCAAACGGATTGTTAAAAGCACGTTACTGCTAGATTGTGCTTGTGAATTGTGTACAGCTGATTATTCTACGAAGTTCTAGAAGCAATAAAGTTTGTGTTCCATCCTGACAAGTGACTTTTTACTTGAACTTTTTACACCAACTGGACTTTAGAACGACGAACCCCAGGAGTAGCAGAGTAATTCCGCAACAATATATATATGGTTACACATAACTTTAGAGTAACATTTTGCTTTATTGTACATTTTGTTTTGATCAAATGATTTTTTTGATGTTAGCTATTCTGAAAAGACATTTCTATATACTTGTTGTACCTACATGACTCAAATTTTTGAAGGAAAATACTTTTATACACTATAATATGCAATGAGATTTTGTATATTAAAAACAGTGTAAGTAAAAATTTACCTGTTATTTTCTAATTAATCCAGGGTGTTATCCCAGTTAAATCCAAATCCAACGCATGCCAATGTGAACTAACAAAAATCTCACCGTTGAAATAGTGTTATTAAAGTAACTATTCCTAACGATGAGATCTTGTTAGTCTGGAACAGTTTAAAAATACCAATTAAACACTTTAGAAAGATGTAAATCCATGAAACCGCAAAAACTTTAAAACCTTGAGATCCCAAAAAAGAATACTTCAAATTCATTCACAGTTCACGAAATGGCATTCGAGAGGGGTTGCCATTTCCGTTGGAATGTAATTCGCCAATTTTCAAATTATCACTGAAGCAGAAAATAGCTTGGCGACAGACCCTCCCCAACAAACCACTAATATTTAACCTCGCGTTTCATAAACATTTACTGCCAAATAAAAAGATAACAGTTCGTCTTTTGCTGCCCTCTTTCGTATCGTTTAGGATTCCTCGGCAGAGAGAGAGGCGGATGGATTCTTGCTTATGAGGCCCGTAAGGGGAATCGAAATCTATATACACTGCTGGCCACCCAAATTGCAACACCAAGAAAAACAAGAGATATCACAACAAAATTTATTGTGTAGATAACATGTTGACCAAGTAACAAATGATTAAATTTACAGCATTCTATGAAGCGTGGTTCCTGCCAAAATCAGTACCCAGAGTAGCCGCCGTTGTTGGAGATCACAGCTGCCACACGCCTCGGCATTGATTCAAAGAGACTTTGAATGTGTTCTTGGGGTACAGCAGACCAAGCAGCTTCCACACGTTGCCAAAGTTGATCTGGTGTGACAGCTGGGGATGAACTCTGGGTCAGTCGTTGAGCAACCATGGACCACATGTTTTCTATCGGCGAAAGATCCGGAGAGCGCGCCGGCCAGGGAAGCAATTCAATCTGGTGATTGACGAAGAACCCTTGGACAATGCGTGCCACGTGTGGCCGTGCATTATCCTGCTGAAATATGGCTGTTGGCAAGCCCTGAAGGTAAGAAAGGACAACTGGCTCCAACACCTCGGAGATGTAGCGCTGGCTGGTTAAAGTACCGGCAATGCGTACTAGAGGAGTGCGAGAGAGATATCCGATACCGCCCCATACCATAATACCCGGTGCAGGACCAGTGTGACGGTGCATAATGCAGCTGTTCAGCATCCTCTCTCCACGGTGTCTCCAGACTCGAATCCGACCGTC
This sequence comes from Cheiracanthium punctorium, assembly GCA_038373885.1. Classification (NCBI taxonomy): domain Eukaryota; kingdom Metazoa; phylum Arthropoda; class Arachnida; order Araneae; family Cheiracanthiidae; genus Cheiracanthium; species Cheiracanthium punctorium. The sequence continues at coordinate 24,663 of JAWZYV010013419.1, forward strand.
GTGGTGTTGCATACAGAAGCGTGACTCGTCAGTAAAGAGAATTTCATTCCATTCTGTCGTCCACATCCTTCTTTCATCGCACCATTGGCGGCGGAGACGTCTGTGGTTCCGCGTCAGAGGTAGACAAAGCAACGGACGTCTTGCGGACAGACCATTCTGCTGTAAACGACGTCGAATGGTACGCGCAGACACTGGATGATGCGTTACAGACTGAATCTGCTGTGATATGGTTCGTGATGTGACTGAGCGGTCCGTCACTGCCATGCGTACAATCTGCCTGTCATCACGTGACGTGGTGCACTGAGGTCGATGCGGTCGATCACGTCTGTCCGTCGTACCCTCCTGCACCCAACGATCACATATCCGCATCACAGTTGTTTGGTTTCGTCCAATACGACGACCGATTTCCCTGAAAGATAACCCACAATCTCGGTATGCCACTATCCTTCCTCTGTCAAACTCGGATACTTGATCAAAAGATGATCGTTGTTTCCTACGAGGCATAATTTATCGTTTTTTTGAAAAAAAAGCAAGAAAAACACAATTGCTGTACTTGAAACCGTCGAAATCTCCAAGCCTTAAATAGCGCTTTGAGGTGGCGCCACAGGCGCGCTTGATGTGCGTCTGCGCTGAAATTCTAATCATTTGCATATCTCACCTCAGCTAATGCATGCTATAAATTTCATATTATTTGCATGCTTCCTTCAGGGTGTTGCATTTACGATGGCCAGCAGTGTAAATAAAATTAGACTTTTGTCTGTACATTTCTTGGAATTCAAAAATTTTGCGATTTCTATCCTTTTCAAGCACCCAGGAATCCGATGCGACCCTCAAAAAAAAGTTTGTCTGTCTGTCATTCTGTCGTTCTGTCCTTCTGTCCGTGACGCTTTTATTGTTTAAGCATCACGTATCGGATTTTGGGATTTTGCTAAAATCGTTTTAAACTGCGTAAATTCGTGTTCGAACATCACATAAAAACGACTGAAGCGAATGATATGAAAATGGGTGCCATGATAGGTGCTCACTCAAATTAAAACATAGGCGTAGAATTTTTTAAAAATCTTGATTGGATTTTGAGATTTTGCGAAAATCTTTTCAAACTGCATAAATTTGTGTTCAAGCATCACGTGAAAACGACTGAAGTGATTGATATGAAATTGGGTGTCATGATTTGTGGTCATTCAACTTCAAACATTGGTGACAAATTTTTAAACAATCTTGATTAGATTTTGAGATTTTGCGAAAATCATTTCAAACTGCGTAGATTTGTGTTCACGCATCACGTAATAACTGCAAAGGTGAAACAATGATATTTGGTGAAATGATAGGTGGTACTCACCTTAAACTATAAGCATCTAATTAAAAATAATCGATCAGATTTCGAGATTTTGTGAAAATCGTTTAAAACTGAGTGAATCTTTTTTCACGCATTACGTAATAACGACTAAAGCGAATGATATGAAATTTGGTCACATGATAGATGGTTGCTCAACATAAACTATAGGTGTCCAATTTTTATTACATTTTGAGATTTTGTGAAAATTCTCTCAAAATACGTTTATATTTCTTTAAACATCACGTAATAACGACTAATACGAATGATACGAAATTTAGTTATATGATAGGTAGTTGCTAATCTTAATTTATAGGCATTGAATTTTTAAAATATTTTGATTACATTTTGAGATTTTGTGAAAATTGTTTTAAAATGCTGAAATTTTGTTCCAGCATCACGAAATAAAGACTGCAGAGAATGAAACGAAATTGGTTGACAATATAGGTTGTCACTCAACTTAAATTCTAGGCTTCCAATTTTTCAAAGAATATTGATTAGATTTTCAGATTTTGCGAAAATTATTTCAGTATGCGTAAATATTCGTTCGCGCTTCCCATAATTACGACTACAGCGACTGAAATGATATTACTTAGTTACTCTCTAACCTGTAATATTTTAACAATACATAAAAATTATAACTTCGCTTTCTTTACTTTGGCAACATACTACATCCATTCTGTGTACTCCTACAATGCTGACGAAAGTTCTTGATTTTTGGAAATTTGCATTCACTAACCCGTCAAGGACGGGTACTTCAGCTAGTATTTCATATAAATCAAAATAAGTATTTTGATTTATCCCTTTAACGCGCGGTGTCGTCGCCGTGAGGACACCAAACTCTGACGTTTTGACAGTTGTCAGTCAAGAAGAATAGATTTGATTTCCATAAAAATAGTTGCGGGTGACATAGCTCCACGAGAATCCTTTACTTTTTAGCACGTTCATTTCCCGTAAAAAAATTGGTCACGATTATTTTTAACAGCACTGACATGTGCTGAAAAACGGAAGAACGCGAGAACAGGTGGATAGATGGCCCAATGCTGAAAAAAGGGCAGCCGTTGCCATCGCTCGACTTAACTACCAGCAAGATGGCGGACGATCGAAACGTTCATCGCTGCCACAGATCTAGAGACCTTTTTTGACGACAGCTGGCTGTGCTCGCGCACGGCTGCCCTTTTTTCAGCATTGGGAAAGGGTTGCGCCTCAAAGGGTTAAATGAAATACATATTTTGATTTATATGAATTACATATAAATCATATTATATGTAACTTCTGTTGAGTAAAAAGGTGGATTACATGAGGAGAGGAAAATGAGCGTGTGATACTCAACAGCTTAAAAAAATTAAATAAATTTAATACCTCCCCTTAATCAACTACATTACATTTATCGAGGTATTTTATACACTTTGCTTATTAAAACAAAGTATTTTATTCGATGTTACGAAAAATGCATAGTAAAAGTATGAAAATATGACAGGCTATTCTTTTGAATTGTTGAAATTTAATTAAATAATAATGATTTTAAAAATTAAAAGGCACTCCAACTATTTAATGCATGTAATAGTGCAATTATTTTATCTGACAAATGTTTACTCTGTAATTGTTTTGAGATATTTTTATCAAATATTGAGACTCTCGACATTCTCATTTCACAAAATGAGCAGATGCTTTCACGAATAATGTTATTTAAGAACTGAGAGTGGGTGGACGTCTAGTTGGAACTCTAAAGATTCCAAAGCTCCAATGGCTTTTCTTGTAATTTAATAAATAGTTGCTTTGAACTTTACCATGTCTAAATTTTACACTCTTAATGAAGTGTTATTCTCACATGTTTCACCATCAATACCTAGTACAAGTACACCAATTCCCGACTGTATTTGTCGAAAGCTATTTTTCTGTCTTATGCGGAACAATATTTATAGATGAAATGAGTAATGGTATGAAATATTAAGCTCATGATTTCAATATCAGATTAATATTAAAGGTGTATGCATAATTTAATAAGTGTTACTAAAAGAAATATACTTTCGCAGGTGTATGTTTTAAAGGTAAGATCCTACACTTCAAAAAAAAAAAAAATCTGTCAACGTTGACTACAGTATAAATAGTGGACTATCATAATTCAACTTATGATACTATCTTATACTATACCAACGTATGATAATATTTTACAGGTTATTACAATGAGAGTGATACGGCGACATTGGTGACGGTGAAACAGTATTTCTATGAGTTTCTGGGCAGCAACAGTAGTAAGGGCAATAAATACTCCGTTCAGACTAAACGCTAAGAGTATTAACTTAGTATCTTCATGTTCTATTCCGACAGTTTATGCTCATCACATTAAGTACCTCGTTTAAAATTTAATCAGGGAAAAATTCCCTTTATTGGTAGTAAGCTAACATAGACGCTGTCATTTTTAATATACAAGGTGGCCATTAAATGACCCATTTTGAACGTAAATAAGAACAACACGGTTTGAGTTTTATCTCAAAAGGCTGCAAACGGGGCATTTTTATATCCCCCGTTTACACCATTTTTATTAGAAACAAATAAATTTCTAAAAATACATTTTGTTCAAATAGTTACAAATATTACCACTAGATGGTGCAGGCGACTAACTAACTCACTAACTAACAATACTAACACAACTAACTAACAATGCTCTCAATACAGCCGCTCTTTGCAGCAATATGGCGTGTAGTCGCACTTGCTTTTTTAAGTTTTCACACAGAAAAAAATCACATGGATTCAAATTCGGTGAGCAGAGGGGGGGGGGGGCAGTCCATTCCTGTTCCTGTATGGTTCATGAAGTCTAGAGCAATGACACGATCATCACAATGTTCCTGAAGGAACTCAAATATTGCTGGGGCGTATGATGTGGTATGGCACCATCTTGTATGGACCATGGGAATCCACTAAGGTAAGTCATGCAGAATATCAAGATATCGTGCTGGAGTTTCGTTCACAAGAAATATTCGTTGTTCCATAGAATACACCATTTTTGCACAGCAACTTTCACATGAACTGATAACAGATTCACGAACGATTGACTGGTATCCATCAAGCTAATGGGCCATCAGCACCATCTATTGCTGATAGTTGGAACTATTTGAACAAAACGTATTTTCCTAAATTTATTAGTTTTCTCATAAAATACTGCAAACGGGAAATTTATCTTAAACCGCGCTGTTCTTATTTACGTTCAAAATGGGTCACCCTATAATAGAAATCCCTGTATATGCCATTTAATAGCCCAATATTTTTCCTATACATATTTCAATGTTTTATGTTTCATGGTTCAGCTTTTTACCACTTTATGGCTCAAATTTTTTAAGTTAATGCTTCAACTAGAGTACCAAATGCCGAAACAGGTACCGCGAAATTATTTAGCCAACTTTTCTAGTATCATCATCGTATCTAGTTGTGGTGAAACTATTGCAACAAATTTTTTACAGTGCTGAATGAAATGTAACTGTTTACATTATGAAACATTACTGAATTGAATGAGTTAACAACTGGTAAAAATGTACAGCAAAATGCACCGATTATAAATATTTCTTACATGTATAAAAATTATGTGATCAAAATGTGGATGTTTTTTATTTTAGATAATAACTTGGTGAATTGTTCTGTTACTGTGTATATATTTTATAGGTTCTACCCTAAATTATCTTATTTTAATAAAAAGAATATTATGGTGGACGACCGATTCCTTTTACTGACAGTATGAGAAAATTGATGGCAAAAATAATTCAGCAAATGCCTATAGGTGTATTTATAGTAATCCATCTCACTTGATTTTTTGTTTTTGTTTTGCGTATCACTGTTATTCTAATGGAAAATATTATACATATATATTAATTTCCTCATAATTGAATTATTTCTCTATTATAGAAAAAAATCTAGTAAAGTGAGGGTTTTCTTTAACAGATAGAACAATCTCTCACAGATATAACAGAAGAAAACTATAATCCAAAATAATGCACAGTTGTTTGTTGTCAGACCGCGTCTTTTCGATCTTTTTGATTGGTGCTGTGCTTTTGAATAGATTGACTTTTTAAAAAGTTTTCAAATGACATGCAGTTTGTTTTATTGCTATGAACTTGAAAAATAGCTGCATATTTGCAAAATAAAAGAGATAATACTGTACAGAAAAAAGTTCAATGAAGAAAATGAAATACGAATTTGAACATTTTCAATAAATTAAAAATTATGTTTAAATAAATCAAACAAGATACTGAAAATTCAAGAATGTACTTATTTATCAAAATACTATTTTTTTTTTGGCTTAGTTGCAAAATTTACTGCCATTACATTCCCAATCAAACATATCTTTTCAAAAATGTCTTGTATTGATAAAATATTTATACGAGATGTATAAAAAATGTATACATCTTAAATTCATTCTGATTCTCTTTCAATGATACAAAAGTAAATCTCAGTAAAAATTAACAATTTTCTGGGAAACTATGAGCAATTGAAACACACATACACAGACACATGCAACACATACTTTTTTTCTATTTTCCCAATGAATGCCACAAAAACATTTGTTTTCTCTGTCATCAGGACGTGGATATTTTCATCATTTATTGGACATTTTCAAGACAAAGAGTGAACAGTTTGCTAAAGGAAATATTAAGAGCTAATTCCAGGAATATGCAGTATAAGTAAAATTTGAAAATCCTTCGCGTATGTCCTGATATTTGCGTCACAACTCGTTACCTGCGTTGACTTGAAACGCCATAGTTGTATTATGCAAATTTTACGACAGTTAATTACAAAATTCCTATCCACTCACTTGCAATGTACTTTCAAAATATATAAGTTCTAAATAAATCATAAAATATTTTGACGATGAAGGTTTTCACAGCATTAGTTTGTACGGCATGAAAATTATCTGATTAAATGTTATTAAAATTATTCTGTGATATTAATATTGTTATCACAGAATAAAATTTAGTAAGATTAAATAGGTTAATGAAGCCTATGCCTCCGTATTGTTAGCGTGTTATGAATGACAAAAGTATGTGAGCATCAATATTTATTTTACAAGCTTGTTTATTGTTGGTTTCTTTAAAAAAAAATAAATGTGTAGGAAGTTATAAAAGAATTCTTTTTCTACTTTCTCATATTTTCTGGAAAAGATGATACCCAATTTTAATAGTTATGAAAAAGATGATCTTGGGACAAAGTTCGGCTGTTGTATGAAAATTTTGAACGTTAGAAAAAATAGCTTTGGAGTCTTATTTTTTTTAATTTACTTTGATATTTTCAGCTGTTCTTTTGTTCAGTGAAGATACTTCTCCACCGAATTTTTGAGTGCAGAATATATTTTAGTAGAAAGTATAAAATACTATTTGAACTGTGAAAAGTAAACATTACTATCGTTCAAAATTTCTTCGATGAATTTTAAAGAAAGAAGTATGTTATTGTATTCTTATAAATACCGAGTTATCAGTTCTTAGACAAGCAAGATATTTTAAGGGTAATTTTCGCTTCAAATTAGTTCCTACATTCACGCTAAAAAGTGTTTTGTTGAATTTAACAAAACTTGTTTGTAGCTTTTTAATTTTTTTTTAATTATTCAACCAAATTGATTTAAGAAAACGCTTTAATTTTAACCAAACGTTTTTGTTAAACGGGGACATATTAAGAACGAATGAAATTTGAAATCGCTCGACAGTCATTTTGCGTCATGCGTCAAGGGCATGCAGAGGTCTGAAAAAGACTGAGCCAGATCTCTGGACCGGTCGAAAGGACAAGCTAGTATTTATGGAGGAAGAGCCACGGATCTGCACAGTCAGACGATATCCATTTAAAAATGGATATCGTGAAACACAAAAGCAATTTTTTTTTCTCAGTCTGCTGAAAATTTCACAGGTAAGCCTAATTAGTTTATCTAGTTATAAAAATTCGGATTTTTATTTTAGTGTTTCTACAAGTTCCTACAGATTTAGCTTAAAGCCATTCAGTGTCCGTTAGATTAACTTAGTTAAAACAATCAGAATGACTTTTCCACAATGTAACGGGCTGCAAAATATCGAAAGATGTAAAAAATCTTCCTCCATAAAAATATTAATATATGTATAGGTTCGATTAAAAAAATCTTGAATATAGGCTAAGTTGGACAACACCGAATTATAATTCTTTTGTGTATATTTCGAAAATATTTCAGTAGTTTCAATTTTAAAGCGGTACACATATTTTTATAGTCCATATATTTATGTAGCAAACAGTTTAATTCGCACAAAATGCTGGAAATAAAATCACTTATTTTTATAGTCCATCTATTTATGTAGCAAACAGTTTAATTCGCACAAAAAGCTGGAAAGAAAATCACTTATTGCTTTAGCACTTTATCTTTTTTTATAATCTTTCTAAGAGAAAATGCATTCATTTTCCAAATGAAACATTTCGGGGATAAAAATGTCTATATTACGTTTCTTATTGATTACCTTTGTATTACGTTTATAAAAGTGGTTAAGGTCTGCTAAATAAGTGATTGTGTATCATATAAAGCAGACTACTGATTTCGTGTTGGATCGTTTCAAAACAAGGCTACAAAATAGCTGATGCGAATACTCCATTTCTCATTTTCACTGAAACCTTCCTTGATCATTATCAAATAAACTAAAAAGTTTGAGAAAATATACACATTTATTTTATTTATCAAGAACGCAAAACGAATTTTTGATTACCTTACTAAATTTTTGTAATGAGAAAGAAAACTGGCATGGAGTTTCTTAAATTTAACTTTATCAATATGTAAAAACGTTGTAATAAAAGGATGAATTCTGATGAATAGCTTAATTATTTCGTCTTATCTCTGAAACTTTCAACCAATCATTTGTGGGTTGAAAAACATAACAATGAAAACAAGAAAATAATTTTGTTCATTAGCAGCACCACACCAATTAACAAAGAAATTTTTTAAATTCAAACAAATAATTTGCTTGAGTTTAACCATTAAAACAAATAGTTTGGTTAAATTAACAAAGCATTTCGTTATTTCAACCAACTTGTTTGACTAAATTGACAAAATGTTTTGTTGAAATAATCAAATAATTTTAACAAAATAGTTTTGTTAATTCAACAAAAATTTTGTTGTTTTGTTTCAACCGGATAATTTTGTTGATTTTACAAAATTTTTGTTGATTAAAAAAAAACAGTTTTTTTTTCCGTTTGAAGTAACAAAAGAGACTTTTTCGGTATTATTAACTTCCGTATATGCAAGATTAAGCAGATTTTATTCATACCGAAGTTTGAATAAATGATTCATTAGTTAATATTTTTTAGCATTGACTCTCAAAGCATAATGAATTTTTCTTGTCAATTTTAAAAATAAGAGCAAAAATTGTCGAACATTGCGATCTCAAAATCGCATTCTGTAAGACATCTAATAAATTAAAAATATTGCGCATTAAATTACAAACTCTGTTTAAATTAGTTTTTGAAACATTAAAACTGTTTAAAAATTTATAATCATACAAAATGCTAAATACCTGAACCGAAAATTAGGCAAAATAAAATACTTTAAAACTTCCTGGGTACACTTAAAAGATAAAAAAAAAATCCATTCAAGGATCAAGATTTTAAACAAAAAGCACTAATGAGTTCAACTCTGTTTCAGAGGGATCAAATTGGACAACGCAAATTTTAACATTCCGTGAATATAATTTACATGGTAGCCATGACCTCTCATTTGCATGAAACTTTAATGAACTCTGCGTTTCAAAGTTTGTGTCTTAAGCAGTGTTTCAAAGTATATAGTTAAATAATTGTGATGTAAATTTCATTAATTTATGCGTCAATAAAATTTCCATCTAACAAGTACCGAGCTTTTTGTGCTTTTGGGCTGTAATTAATTCTTGCATGCACAGTATAATTAATTATTCGGAATAATTCAATGACTAGATAAATGTATCTATATAGTAAAATTAGGAACATAACTAATGTGCTAGATAATATGTAATTATTTTTGAGGAGCGGACCGTATTGTAACAGAAAATACTTATATATCCAGTTTTATAAATATACAGGATCTTTTTCAAACATAAAATGCAGTTAAAGAAATAAATCCCTAACATAACTTAAACTGTCTTAAAACAAATAAACTTATTTTGTTTTACTAAATAAATATGGTTTTCGAAATTTTTAACGTAACAAAAACCGTTTATTCCGATTCATTTCGCAATAGAATAAATATTTTAGGACATCATATACAGAAATTATTTTTAGTTTTAAATTCTCTCCGATAAAAGCAACAACAACAGCGAAAATCTATTCAGTGTTACTATCAAAGTCTTTTTTACTTTATTCGAACTTTAACAAATAGTTTAGTCTGTGTATCGTCATTAATTGCAGCTATAGGGTATGGTAAGGTGAAATGAGCATATAAAAGCGGGCATTTTTATTTCATAATTTTTTTTATCTTACGTATAATGGTAAACATTCATTTTTTGTGTTCTTTTGTGCAACGCATTCATTTCCTTTACACCCGAAAGAAAATTGTACTGTTATATTAGTTATATTTGCCGAAATACGAAACTTCATTATGAGCTGTTTTCTCCATAAGGGTTAGGTAAAAGGGTAGCAAGTGGAGTAAACCAAATTTCATTTATTTAATATCATGAGCTAAAAATTATTCAGATTTAAAAATACTATGGCCAGCGCTGTGAAACTTACATTTTGGATAAACTTTGTACTCCGACTCTCACTGTTGCAGGATCTGGAAGTGTAAAAAGATTAGGAGCTTCTTTTTAATCAACTATATATATATTTTGTTTAAAACTGAATTTTTAACCTATGCTTACAGACATTATCAGGCAACATTTATACTTTTCAAATAGTTTACTAGGGGCATTTCGGAATATAAGATTAACTAGTATCAACATATACCCTTTTTATCCCACCACATTAATACAAATAAAAATATACTTTTTCTGATAGTAAGTTGTATGAGGGAGTTGTCGAAGGTCGATTATGAAACATTCCCTCGGACGTTTTTACGTAACGTATAGTGTGTTAATAAAATCCACGAGTTACACTGAAGACATAGAAAGCAGGCAGACGACTCGAACTCAGAAATGCTACGTTTATTGGAGGTATCAGCAAAACAGTCTTATAGGAAACAAGTTCAATTACGTACAGTACATTGCTTCAATAAAAATAACACCAGGCAGTGATCTAATCGTTCCGGCCACCGGCGTGCCGTAGTACCATAATGATCGGATACAACCTCCTCTGACGGAGAGCTATCGAGAAGTGTACTAAAAACTTCTTGCAAAACTGCCAGCTCTTTACAGGTTGGCGAGTAAAATATTAGCACTCATAAGCCACAGTCCCACGGGACAACTGTCCGGTAGGCGAAATAAATATAAAAATTTGAAATTAACGGATTAAATGCCCATCGCCAAGACAGAAGTGCCAGAAATTGGCGACCGCCAGTACAACAGCCTACAACCCCCCGTGAGAAAACAAAGACGGACGACCGCGAGGCACCAAGAACTTACACAGCATATGCTAAAGCGAAATTAATTTAGAATAGAAACCGAAACCGCGAACAAAAAACAAAAGAATGGAATGGAAAAGAAGGAAATGAAGAGCTTAAATTGAGAGATTGTTCCGACGGAGAAATTGCATTCTCGAATCGTTACTGACTAAAAGTTAGATTTTTTTTCTACAAGGATAATTTAATACAAAGCTCATATCCATCATACAGGTACTTTTCGCTTAACGCTTATACAACGCATACATCGATTATATTAAGAGGCACATGCCATTTGTTTCACAGTCGTTTTGTCATTAATTATGAAACCAAACGGAGTGCCCTTTGATATCATTCACAAATAGTGAAGTATGAAAAAAAAATTTAGAATAAGAAATTGTTCCTCCGGTACATAGAAGTGACACAGCCAATGACACAAAGTATCATTATGAGAAACACGGAAAAAAAGGTGCTTTTCGAATTTAGAAAGAATCATTAGGTGAAGAGCTGATGGTTTTTCGATAAATTTTCTTTTTTAATGTCTTCGTTTGAAAAATTTTCAGAATAAAGTAAAAGCAAAAAAATGGGAAAACGTGAGTAGAACATGGAATTTATTTATAGATAGCAGCAATTTTCAAATAAAAATGTATACACGGATGGCAATTTCAATAAATTTATTATATGTATTATAGTTTACAAAAAATTAAGAACACCCTTCGAAAATCAGAATTAAAAAAAGTTGAGTTGAAGAATTACGAAATATTTTGTAACTGAAAAAACATTAACATTCCGCACTAGGCAATTTTTTTTTCTTTCAGTATAGAATTATAGAACTTCTGTAATTTTAACCCTTTCAGATCCGAAGTTTATTTTTAGTTTGGAAGATTTTTCCCCTATTTAAACACTTTTTTTCTTTTTGTACGAATGCGTTGCTCATTGTATATTGTTTCTATTCTGACCATAATTTAATAACACTCATTGAAAAAAAAATGGAACGTCAGTCAGATAGTCCACATCCTGCAAGGAATGTTGATTTTATACAGATTCTAAAAAATGAAAGCGCTTATTCCGGCTCATTGCACAATAGAATAAATATTTTAGGACATCATATGCAGAAGCTTTACCAAAGCGTACCATACTTATATTAGATCTGTTGTTTCACTTTGATGTAGTTTCCGACATTTTTACTCTAGCTTTCGACACAGTTTCCTTCCTGTTCTGTGACAAAATTTGATACTATTTCAGCAATTCTATTATCATACCATACCACATTCCATGTATCCATTTGATGAAATGTGTGTCTTGTCATAGCATCTTCCTAATTTTCTAAATTCATCTTTAGAATCCCTTAAGCCTTCTAAAAATAAAACTTTATCAATGCAGGAGCCATTGTTAAGTTTCTTTGCTTGTTTGTCACGCAGAAACAAACAAACAAACAGAGAGAGATAGAGGGAGAGAGATACAAGTACATGCCAAAGCAAATAAATACTTGAATAAAATACTTTAGAAAAAAATTAAATATTCTTTAATCATGCTATGACATTGAAAGCTATAAAAAATATCTATTCTACATATCAACAAAAAATTGACCGAAAAAAGGAATTTATTATAATTTTACAAAGTAATTCTCCTCAAAACTTGTGAAATATATGTTGCGTTAAATTTACTTCTTTAAAAACCAGTGTCCTAATATTAGAACATACGATCAAATATCCCTAAATCATAAATTGCAATCATTTTTAAGACAAAAAGTAAATTAAAAAATAATTAAAGTCACCTTCTTAAAATAAATTCAAAATCCGACTAGAGTATGCAAAAGTGACTTACCAGAAAAACGTGAATTCCTAGGTACATCCATTTTAAATGAATGTTTATTGATGATTATCGCTGTCTTTTACTTAAAAAATGAAGTACATGTTTGAAACGGACATGATTTTAATATAACCGGGAGTTTTCGGAGAACATTTAAAAAATATCACTCAATAAAACCAGTTCAAAGTTGTACTATTACCCTAGAAGCACAATTAGTTCAAAAGACGTTCAGCCAGCCCTATGAGAACGCAGGCGGAACATTTTTGGAAAGTCTTTTGAACAAGTTGTGCTACTGGGATACCAGGGCACCGAACCTGAAAGGGTTAATCTGAAGTATAACGACGCATTCTACAGATTAATTTTTGTGTAAGGACGTTAATAGAATGAAATAAACAGAGAATTTATACCACTTACGTTAAATTACACTTTCAGAGGAGATAAACAAAATAAATCCACAAATTCAAGTCCCCGAGTACTGGAAACTAAAAAATAAAGACGAAAATAAATAAATATATATTTGTTAAATATTATTAAAATATTTTATAAATTAACTTTAGAAAAGTTCTGTTTCGTAGTTGATTTGCATATATTGTTTATATTGATGCTAATCCACCAGAAAGGTTGTAGATAGCCAGCCACCAAGGAACTTATTTTCTTGAGTAAAGAGTGGATATTGTCAAGAAAAACTCTTGATTGTAGCAAACAGTATATTTTATACTCTTCCAATTTCTATATTTTTTTCATACTAGGCAATTAATCATTTTTATGTAATTTAGAAAATTGGGATCAGGAATATAACCCGTCCAGACATATCAGACATCACCTGAAAAATTTCAAGAAAAGTTTATATCATTTTTTTATAAATATACAATTTTTACCATAAGAAAATCCATGCAAATAAATGCACATTAAGTACGAGTATTTTATTAATAAATTTAATTAGTTTCAGGTGACTATCTATCTATCTATCTATCAGTCAATATGAATGTTTCATAAAAAAGTAAAATATATGATGATGAAGCTAATCAAAAGATATATCTCTAGGAGTAAGATAAAAAAAAAAAACGCCAGTTCTTCAATGTATGCAAGAAATAGGATTAAAGTTATTTAGAATTCTGTTAAATCTCTGACGGTCTGACGTCTCTGACGGTCTGACGGTCAGACGGAAGATGGTCTGACTGATCGACTGACGACCCACGCCCAGCCAAATCTACCGGAGATACAGACATGTAATTTTAGAAGCTTAAAGTTTTTGCGTCCAAGGCGTCATTTATGAAGCGATTTTTAAACATTCGTATCCAGATGGTGGTGGCCACCCAAAACGTTGTTTTCAGGTTTGACTTCATATCTCAGAGGAAAGAAGAGACGGCCATAAAATTTTTGCTTTAAAATCTAACTGACAGTAATACATAAAAACCACTTTCAGGGTTTTTATTTTTTAAATTCGCTCCCAAACGGAAGTAAAAGTTTAAAACGTTCTTTTCCCGTTTTCCTTCATATCTCAGAAGAAACAAGATGTAGTCATAAAATTCTTGCTTTAAAATGCAACTAACAGAAATAGCTAAAATCATTGGCAGGTTTTTTTAGAATTCGTGTCATAACTGGTGTTGCTTTGGTGTGAGTGGCCAAAACGCGATTTCCATACTTGTCATCATATATCGAAGGAAATTGAAGGTAAATAAGGCCATAAAAATCTTGCTTAAAAAATTATCGAACACAAGTTCAAAATATTTTTTTTCAAGTTTTTTTTTTTTAAATTGACCTTAGTAGGGGGTAGTTTACATAAAAAGGTGATTTTTAATGTATTTTTAGCTCTTGAGTGCTGATAATTTCAGATAAAGATTTCTATCTACCATGGTGAAAGGGCGAATCACTTCTCAAGGGTTGCCAGATTAAATGTGAAAAGTCGCCAAGGTCTGCTGCTTTTGGTGATTGATCGCCAAGTTTTTCATAAAAAATTTAAGTTCCCAAAAGTGGACCCAGATTGGCGATATATTTCATATTTCTCGAGAATTCTCATGCCCTACTGTTTATTTAATTGGAATATTGGAGTCTATATTCGTGTAAATATAGGTGAACTATAGTTAGAATATGCCTATCAAAGATTTTAAGACAGTTTCAGTAGGCGATTTTAATATAATTTGAATTTTGAAGAATTTATTTTATGGAACAAGGAATACAAATATGGAACACTCGGGGATTATGACGCACATTCCAGACAGTATTAAAAAATCGAGTATAGTTAGAATATGCCTAACAAATATTGTAAAAGCGTTTTTGAAGGGGATTAAATATATCGCCAAAATATGCTTAGTATTTATTTATTTTCATTCGTATTAGTTGGTTTAAAAATATCCATTCCGTGCGAAGAATGGGTACTTCCGTAGTCTATTCTAAAATAAAGCATAATTTTACAATTAGTTCGAACGTTGTTGGTATTAAAATGCAATTTACTTATTTGATCAGAGACTGATTAGAAGTATCGGAATAATTTGCTTAACAAAATACATTAGAATTCGAATCACGGATTCCCATTTGACAAACGAAGTTTATTTAAGAGTTTAAAAAGGACTGGAACTCACTTTGATTATTCTATGCATAAAGTTGCGCTCAGTGTATGAAAAGAGTATGTTGGGATTAGAAAATACCTTTGGTTGTTTGAGTGTTAAGTAATACAAACAAGAAAATTTTATCTCCGTGCTCTTATTAGCAAATCCGAACAAAATTATGTAAAAGTGTAGTCCTTAAAATGTCCCAATACAGTGGCGAATATAGGAGAAAAGTAAAGGGAGATCAGCCTCCTCAAAATACATGCTTTAGTGGAGCATTTTGCTTTGCTGTACAGTTTGTTTATATCAAATAACATTTTATTATTATTATTATTATTATTATTACTACTGCTACTACTATTAGCATCTATCAATCTCACTTTAGGGTGTTCACTTTAGGGTAACATTTACATTTTGCTTCAGGTCAAATATTTTTCCATTTCCTGAAATCATTTTTGTACCATAGCTGTTTCAGTATACAGACGCTCAATAGAAATCAGGTGTTAAAGTCAACGATCAGCGTAAACAGTTTCGTAATATTTTAAAGCTTGAGAAGTTAACCACCAGCTGTTGGACCAGCTTAATAATAAATCAGCTTAACATTTAAAGGTTTGAGCTATTTTGATCGTGTCCCTGAAGACTGAGGGTTTTCGACACTTTCATTTTTTTTTTTTTTTACAAAAATGCTTAGATATATATTTTGATACTATTTTTTTTAATTGTAAGCTTCAGACAGCTCTTATTCTTAACGAAGGAAATATTTAAATGCACTAAGAATCAATAGTCGATGAAAAAGTATTGGGAAAAATATATTTTAAAGTTAATTTCCACGTAAAGAAACTTAATTACTAATATAAAATTTTACTGGGTTACCTAATGAAAACTTACCTTAATGTTGTACAATTACCTGAAAATAGGTTTTATTTGTAAATAAAAATTGTTTTGTAAGATTTCATTCGCCTATCGAAATATGCCTACCGAGCCACCCACGTGGTTTAGTTGATAAAGAACCATTCTATCACGCCTTGGGTCCGGGCTCGATTCCCGGCTTGAGCTTGGGTGTAAACACGTCCGTCCCTTCATATAGAATAATGTTGGCCTGCCATTGGTTGCCCCCATCATAGAATGGCCAATATCTTCGGGCCGTTGTAATCGCGAATACCTAATCGAATAGAGTCCCCAAAATGTATTAAAACAAAACCTGTGACTACCAAATGTTTAAAAAGTAGATCATTTCATATAGACAATTCTGTTTGATTCTGTTATCTATATGTACTTTTAATAGGTTCGTGGATAACATCGCGAACAATGGAAAATGTATACAATCAGTGCTTTTCTAGAGCAGAGAATTAAAAGTTAACACACAGATATTCTCGGACGTAGTTCGTTTCACGGAAAATTTCAACCCGATCGACTCTCCGGCTTAGACTTCAAAATGTTTATAACCGATACTGTGGCAAAAACAGTCGAAAGTTGTTTCCCTCATTCATTTGCTGTTTGTATTCACAAAATTATTTTAAATCATGTAAATGTAATTTCATATGCTATGTAGTAATAACAGTTTATTCATAAATAATTTTCGTTTGTTGTATAAGGATTGCAGTGATAAATGATGATCGACAAATTAATTATTTATCCCTACAAGGCTCTTTTTTTTCTGTGTCTGAAATAAATATATGTGATAATGTTAGTGATTATTATTTGGGGAAAAATATTTTTTTAAATAATAACCTAATATTTTACTAGAAAACCACTTTTTTAATTTCAGCTTTGAATGTGATACACTGGGCCTTAGCTATACATTTTTGGTATTTATTTTGAAATTTTAGAATTGAAATCATTTCTTGATACTATGACGAACTCCAACACAATAATTTTTTTTCCGGGTCAAAACTCTTTGCTAACTATTTTTTGTTAATTTTCTGAAATAAGCAAAACCACAGTAAGATGAAAAAGAACATCGAACAAAAGAATACAGATTCCAACACAAGATTCCTGTTATATTTCAATCAGTTTTGGCACTAATATGAACAGAAAGCACATCTACACGCAACAGCTTGAATTATATTGTTGCTATCTATGTTTAAGTACTCTTAAAAGCCGACAGATGTCTGTAGTAGTATTTTGTAGATGTAGAGGAATAATTAAAGTGGTTCTCCATATGGTACCAGGTGCTTTGTTGGGTTAAAATAGAAAATAGTAATTATTAACAATTCATTACTTACTTAATTTTACACAAAAAATAAACTCTTCTGTATGACGTCATTACAAAATTATTGTTATTTTGAGAGCAGATGTTAAAATTACACAAAACCTTAACGTTGAAAAACAAGTTTCCTTTTTCCTGCTCTAAAATTTTCATCATATCAATAACAGTATAGATTCTGATTTATTTTCACCTTATCATTTATCTTACAAAAAATTAGTATGCTTAAAACTAAATCAAATTAATAAACATGGTTTTAAACTCGAAAAATAAGAAACAACTTTATTCGCTATTTGCAATAGCATCCTTTTTTTTAAATACTAGGGGCCAAGGCCCCAGACTCGCTACGCTCGCTTTTCGTATGAGGCATTCGGCCTCTATTAAGGCTTATTCGTAAAAAAGACATAATTTCAACACACAAAACCCGAAGATTTGATCAGATAGAATGTTACTGAGCTACGCATTGCTTGGTTCTTGCAGGTTCATTGGTACATAAAAATTTAAACTTCACACTACAGTAGACCCCCTCCCCCTCCCCCTCATAACACGGAATATATTTTGTTAAGGGAATCCGTGTTGTACGGGTCCTGAGCTATACTCCACCTGGATTGCGGACTCTGCTTATAATCGCTGGAAAAATTATTTGCACTCCTCAGAAACACAATGATATTTAATGTTGCCATTCAAAAGTTATATTAATTAGGAGATAAAGCATAATAAAATCAGAACATCTGTTTCAGCTGTATTTTTAATAATGTAAAACCTATTGGACACCTTTCGAATTTACCACCCATGGCGATTTTTCATTATTTGGCGATTGACACTATGCCTATTCTACAGGTTACGAAATATTGTAACAATAGATTAAATCTGTTGTGAACTAATATTATTTAAAATTGTCAACTATACTATTTGAAAATTGTCAACTTTGTGTAACACATTTTGAGTTACTTATTTCATATAGTTTTTATTTTGGCGTAAAATGGGCGTAATTCTAACTCATGTTTGTAAATTTCACGCGATTCTAGATACTTGGAAACGCTTTGTTGCAAAGGAATGAATGATTTTATGCCAAATCTGGCAAGCATTATGTTTATTTTTTCAGTTTTTTATTAATATCTTCTAAAATAATTCGATTTTCGAAATTTAAGTCAGCTTAGCAGGTTCCTCGGAATTTTTTGAATCTGTGGGCACCTTAGTCGAAACTGAAATCCCCATGGTTTTGGAGGCGATAGGGAAACAAGCTTTGACAGCACCAGCGACAGCGGCCTTTACTTTTTTTTAGAATAGAGAGATACAGATTAGTTTATTTACTTTTGTGTTTAATATGCACCTATTCCTCGTACTTCCTCCTAAATCATTTTCAATTATGATTAATATAAGAATTTTATAGGTTAAAAAAATGCATCTAAGTTTTCTCCAAACAATTTTGTTCGTTTCCATGCATACAAATTTTTTTTATACTTCTTCTGAGATTATGCAATGCAATCAAAACACCACAAAAATAACATTCTCCTTCTTCGAATAATTGCTTGGTTCAGGAATATACATTCCATGCAATCTTGGATTACAGCATGGAGATATTCTATAAGCATATTATGTGTCTAAATTTCAGATAAGACTAATCGTTTTCTGTTTTGAAAAATTATTTATTTGCTA
This sequence comes from Cheiracanthium punctorium, assembly GCA_038373885.1. Classification (NCBI taxonomy): domain Eukaryota; kingdom Metazoa; phylum Arthropoda; class Arachnida; order Araneae; family Cheiracanthiidae; genus Cheiracanthium; species Cheiracanthium punctorium. Next base: position 43,718 of record JAWZYV010013419.1, read on the forward strand.
AGTATACTCTTAATGTAAACCTAGATAAATAGATGGTCACTTCTTATACGAAAATTATTGATAGAAAATATGTTTACTAATTTACATAAAGGTAGAAAATATGATATCATTCTTCACAAATCATTTTTTATTACTAAACGAATTGTATCAACGGGGAGAGTATTAAAAACGTTATTTTATGCTTTAAAGTAAGAAAATATGATTGCCGTTAACATACATTTAAACCAAGTTACGCGCTGGGATACATCGACATGAAATAAATAAATAAATAAATGAAATAAGAGTGGCCTAAAGAGGCGCAATTGGAATCAGAGAGTGAAATGGTGGTCAGGAGGTCTGAAGTAAGAATGACAATTTGCGACAGGATGGATCTAACTGTGGCATTATTGAAAAATCAGAGTGACTGTAAAATTGACGAAAATATCTATATAAATAAAATCAGACTTATGTCTGTACATTATTTGGAATTCAGAAATCTTGCGATTTCTATCCGTTTCAGGCTAGTGGGAATCCAGTATGACCGGGAAAAAAATGTCTTAGTCATTCTGTCGTTCTGTCCGTGACACTGTTTTTTTTTTTTTTTTTTTTTTTTTTTGTTTGTTTGTTTGTTCGCGCATCACGTAAAAATGACTGAAGCAAATGAAATGAAATTTGATGGCATGATACATGATCATTCAACTAAAACTGTAGGCGTCCATTTTTTAAAAATTTTTGGATAGATTTTAAGATTTTGCGAAAATCGTTTCAAACAGCGTGCATTTATGTTCGCGCATCACGTAATAAGAAAGCGAATGAAATGAAAGTGACATGATAAGTCGTCACTCAACTTAAACTATAGGCATCAAATTACAAAAAAAATAAATTGGATTTTGAGATTTTTCAAAAATTATTTCAAAATGCATAAATATTCGTTTGTGCATCACATAATAATGACTAAAGCGAATGAAAGGAAATTAAGTGCATGGTAGGTGGTCACTCAATTTAATTGTAGGTGTTGATATAAAAAAATAATGAAGATTCTGAGATGTGCTCAAAATGTGTAAAGTTAGGTTGCACATCACGTATTAAAGACTAAAATGTATGAAATGAAATTTGGTGACATGATTGGAATTCACTCACCTTAAACTTTAGGTGTCGAATTTGTTAAAAATTGTGATTGGATTTTGCGATTTTGAAAAAAAAAAAAAAAAAAAATCAAATTTGGAAATATTTGTCGATTACGTGTAAGACACTGAAGCGAATGCAATGAAATTTAGAATCGTCATAGGTGGTCACTTACACTATGGGCGTCAAAGTACTTTAATTTTTTTTTATGGATTTTGGGATTTTATGGAAACTTAGTACATGCTTGTTTCATTCCTGAAAAATTGCAACGGAATTGAATGAATGTATTATTGGCTTCATACTTTCTGGCAGGTTAATTATTTACGAACGAAATAACGACATTGCCTTCCGGTTCCCCAAATAGCAGATTGTGCAAGTACATATTTTAAAAAATTGAATTTCCATAGCGTGACATTTTCTCCCTCAGTCAGCTCTGACAGACTTCAAAGAATAACAGTTACACGAAAATTTTCTGAGATGGAATTATTTCAGAATATTTTGTGAGTGTAAAATTACATCTATTGAAAGTAAATTTAAAACTTAGCAATATACATTTATCACTATTTATCGTTATTATAGTATTTCCTTTGCGTCAGCTATGGAAGTGTAAAATTTTCTACCGAACTTATTAAATATGATGGAAATTTATGTACACCTTGGGTAGAGTTTCAAAGCAATTAAACAAGATTAATAGTCTATTGAAATGAAACTGCAGTGCCATTTCTGTTAACAGTAAGTTCATGCAATAATTTCTGAAAGTTATCGTTTTATAACGGGAGTGTTATATAATGAGGTTTTCGGTTAATTCGCTTTGCCGCTTTACGAAGAGAGGTATCAAAATGAGTTATATCAGAAATACTTTGACACATTCCTTTCCATAATATAAAAAGCAGTAAAAACTGCGAACAGGAATAAAAAGAAATAAGCTTCGTTGATTTATAACCTTTGCAAAGATAAGGAATTTTTGCATTTAGTATATCTTGAAAAAGTATAGAGAGAACACAGGAAATGTTATGGTAGTTTCGATAGTTATTTTCCGAACATGGACCATGTAAGAAAAGTATTGTAATCATGCAAAAATTCGACTTCGAGATTTTGGTGTATTGACACGTTTTGAGGTCTTCTGAATTCATTGATGCTATTTTTACGAGATGTATGTATGTGTGTATTTGTGAGTATGTGAGTGAACACGATAGCTCCAAACGCGGCATTCGATTGAGTTCAAATTGGGTATATATGTTAGAAACCACCGTCGCAAGACCGGTATTAATTTTGATGTGTATAGGACTTATAGTTTTTCTACAGGGCTAACACAAAGATTTCTTTTACATTGTGGCGTATGGGCAGAAATTCTTGAAAGTGCACGAGCGTTTAAACGACGCATTCGATTGAGCTTCAATTTGGTATATATGTTTGAATTATTCATCGATTAAAATTTATTTAAATGGTTGGTAATGATCTAAAGTGCTCGGAAAGTCTAGTGGAGTCACTCCAGATTTTTTATTTTAACTGTGATATTTAAAATCAACCAAAGTATTCACTACCTCCTGTTTACACTATTAATCTTTATTATTTTAATTATTCAGGAAGATTTTATTTATTACTACACGAACTAATTTTACGTTAAGTGAACACAATTAGGTTTATTCTGCGTGTAAATTAACAGAACTATGAGTACAGTTGCTACTTGTTTCCTATTTGCATAGCAACTCATTCAGTTGTAATACAGGTGGGTAACTGAAACCTCGTATCATGGATTTCTATTTTAAAAATACTAAATGATCGAAAAACTAAACTTGTTAGGTTTATTGTATACATTTTTCAATAACATTTAAGGTTAGTTATGACACTTTAGAGCCCCCAGCAATCCTTTAGCTATCATATAATTCATGAGGAATATCTGTATTACATTTAAGTTCGCCATTAATTTTTTAAAAAGTACGAAATATGAAAGAGCGAATAAGACACGGAAAAATGTATTTATGTTTTATTTATCACATGTATATTCTCCCCCCCTTTCTTTAAAGAACAAATTCAATAAAAAAATTATTTTCATGAGTTCTGAAGCTACTCTAGACATCATTTTATGCAATTTGAATCAGTTAGTGTCCTTTGCGAATACTTTGGATTCTGGAAAACTATCTGTAAAGTATCTCTTAATTTTTATTACTTAATTTAAATTTATTAAAATGTATTTCATAGTCGAAAATTTAAAATTTGCTTCGAATCACTTTGAACAGTGCATGCTTTTCAGAATCAACTAGATATAATGAGATTGAAGTGGTTTAATTATTACCATTACTATTTTTTTGTGTAAAAAAGTTTTAATTCACTGAGAAACTAAATACCTTCGTTAAAACATTTTCTATTTCACTTTTTATGTTACAGTTTAACTTCCGTTGATTTAACCATAACCATCACAATTTCCTCCTCTCATCTGTCTACTAACATGTTTTTGGACTGTTGAAAGCACATTCATGAAAACCTTTATGTCTTGATTGCTGAAGTTTTACACAGAACGATTCTCACAGGATATATCTAATATTTTTGTTTCCCTAAATACTGAATTTCTTTATTCACTAGTTAATTTTTCTGAAAATTATGAATTTTCTTTAATTCTCTTCATTTTGATACTTCATGAAAAAGGTTTTGGCTAAGTTATTTTCATTCAAGCGTTAACAGATGACGTAGGAAACCTGTGTTAAGTTCCTCTAGTGATAATTCCTAAGCCACAAAAACATTTTCACTAAAAAAATCCCTTTAAAAGAATACGAGTTGTAGTAAAATTGAGTAACTTTATTTTTAATGTCGGGCACTGGCCAAGTAGATATAGACCACTACTCTGTACTCCCAAGTACCTCTGTACCTCTGTACCACTCTGTACCACCTCTCTCCACTCAAGTACCCTCAAACTAGAGTCCAGAAATGTTGGACTCTAGTTTGAAAACAAGCAATCTTCAATGAGGTCTCTTTATTTTCAACTAAATACAGCATCTGGAACAATTCCGAGGTAATAATTCAACATGGACGACATTGGAACAACGACATATTTTACGTAAACCAGCTCCCATTAGCGCATACAATCTCACAGAAATTCAGTCGAGAGATGTTTTTACTCTCCCAAGTACTTTGATAGAAACCGAGATTCAACTGCTTAGGTCAGAGAGGGCTCAATTTGAGTAACATTAAAATATGTGGAATGTATGCAGTGATATGTAGAATACGCCTGACTTACATTGCTCGAGTTCAAAATATTTTGCTGTATTTATTCATTTCAACGTAATAACAAAGCTGAAACGACCAACATATAAAATTTTGCTTTCGAACATTTTTTTTCTTTTTTTACATCCTCTCATGACAAAAAAAAAAAAAAAAAAAAAAAAAAAAAAATGAAATAGACTTTGGTATTGTGATAATTTGTTATTAAACTCAAAGCTTTAAAGGTTTTTGAAAGTTAGAATTTATTTGAGGAATTTTTAGTAAATTTTTTAAATGTATGTTGTACACCTTGGCATAAACGAATGAAATTAAATTTAGAAAAATAAAAGGCAGTTATTCTATTTCAAATTAAGGCTTTGAAGCTTCTCCATATCTTAAATGAACAAAATGAATTTCTTCGTTAAAAACATATAAAAACGAAATACGCCCATTACATAATTTAGGTCAGTACAAAAGGTAGTATCTTCTTCAGTTGAAAAAAACACCAACCCACACATTTTTCAGTCCGTGTGTAGGTTCGTGTTTTTGTAAGTGGTAAATGGAAAAGAGTTGGCTGGGTTAAGCGTTTGTAATCAGCTATTTTGTTCTTAATAAAGTAATGAATTTTTCATTTTGATCTTGCACTGAAAAAAAAATGCCATTGATATCCAGAAAATAATTAGTGGGACTAGAATTTATGAGTCTATGTATTCCCTATAGTACCTTCGTATATCGAGTCTATGTATACTATAGTATTTTCGTTCTATGTATAGGTCATAAAAGAAAGCACTTTTGAACCCACTTACCCAATTTTTAGATCTCTCTTCTATAAGCTGGTGATTGTACCAGATGAAATATCTGTAAATCGATGCGTATGATAGCGGATAGACGCACAAACAGTAATTCTAGTGCATGAGTGTATCGAACGTTAATTTCTCTCTTCACAAACGAGTCATTTAGAAATAAAGATTCCTTTGCAAGTAATTGCATATTTAAATCTCAGTAATATTTCTTTAAAACGTATTTCCTCCCCCCCCCCCCCAAAATTTGAAGGCAATGTCCATTACAATACGAAAAATATCTTATATTCTCCCAAAATTTTCGGTCACACTACATGTAGATAGTATTAAGCGTATAAAAATGAATACACGCATGCATGAAGATATGAATAAATTGAAACATTAAAGGAAATAAAGAACCCAGTATGCAATGCTACGATTTCCCCAAATATTCATTGATTGTGCGGTTTTCACAAAGGTCATTTCCTCATCTCAATCGCCTCGCCTCCACGCACAGTTTTCCCCCGTGCCGATGATCTATTTCCGCTGTTGCCGAGAGGACATTCAAGAGTAAGAGCCGAGATAAGTTTCCCATGATACGATGAAGAACCTTGCATGGCGTCAGCTGCGCTTCCTCCCAAATTGATGATCGGCAATTCAGAACCCGATGACCGTTTGCTAATTGGATCTTTTCGAGTGGTCAAAAAGGTTCCACCATCCGCACCGGTAAGAAAGGCAGAATTCAAGTATTAGAAATCAAAGTTAGTTTCTTAGAACTGAAACAGTTCTGTTCAATTCTGTTAGAAACTTTTTCCTTCTCGTGAATTTCTCATAACCATGCTTTCCTTTTGAGTAATAGTATAATAGTAGCTTTTCTGCCTTTCCGAATAACAAGCATTCGGCTTTTCGTTTATAATTGGAACACTTCAGGTGTACAAGTAATTTTTTTTTGTATTTTAGAAATGGCACCATATTTCATCTATAATACTTTTCATGAAAATGCGAAAGGAAAACCTAGCTCTCATTTCATGTTTTGCGTGCTTTTAGCGAGATGAGTACGGTCATGCGAAGCCTTTGTGCAACGCACGAGCCTTGTATTTGATTTTTGGAAACTAGACGGATAAACGTCAAATGTACTGAACTGAAACTTCGCAAATTTTATACAATGCAATTTAATCTATGTGTAGAGAAGTAATTGTAAAAGTAAAATTAACTTGAAATCTATTTACTGAAAGAGAAAATTCATTACAATGACTTAACTATTACTGAAGAATTTGAAGGAATTTTTTCCAAATGCATACTTCTCCTTAAAAATGAAATTATGTGCAGACTTTGAACAAACGAAAGAATATAATTAATGTAATCTGAACACTCTAGAAATTGAAAGATAAGAATCACTTTTGAAGTCTTGACGAAATGGAATAGTTTAACTTCGGAGAAGAGAAATTTAATTTTTTTTTGTTGGATGAGTAAGTGAGATAACAAAAGTTTCTAAATATTTATTAAAAGAAATATGATAACGATTTATATTTTTTTCGTAAAATTGAATGACACATAGGACAATATTTGTAACAAAAATGAAAGAATGAAATAGCATCATTCTAATTAAAGAACTGTCATTCCAATATTTTAATTGGATTGTTTTTGTTTTAATGCCTTTTTACAATATGAAAAATTCCTTGAAAATTGCACGGTATGATTTCTTTTTTAAAAATAAAATTTTTGAATTTAAAAATCGACTGATGCGTAAACGGTCGCTGACCATAAGCCTATTAAGAGATTAAAATGTGGAATCTGTGAGTTTTTTCCACAGTCACAAACAACTCGAAATTTCAAAATTTGGTTAGTATTTGTGAAAAGCTTGAAAATTTTCAGAAAGAAAACGGATTTACTTTTTGATATTTTTAATGAAATCCCGTAAATCACTACGTTTGGGAGAAAAGTACAAAAAATTACGAACATAGCATTAAAATAAAGTAGTAATTTCCCAAAATTAAGTAAAGAATGCCTGATTTTTGAAAATTCTGTCAGTATAGAGCAGATGGCCAACCTTTTGGCTAACATGTGACAATTTTTTTCATAAGGAAGTTCAGATGCGATAAACAATTCAAGCTCCTTTTTACTTTCAAGGGTACTTGTCATGGGTCACGTACCCGTGACACGTTCGTTCCATGTACGTTCACGGTGGTGACGGTGGTGACGTTGTTGTAGCTTTAAAATAAGAGTACAAGTGGGCGGAAAGGTAATTTCATGTGAACATGAAATAGAAATTGTTGTTCTGAAGAAGAAAATTCTAGATTTAAATTTGCGGAAATTTAGAAAGCGATCAGAGATTATTCGAATTTTGGTGACACAGTATTCTGGAATACACAAATACCTCCTTTTGGCGTAGCGTCATAAATTATGAGAAATGAAAAATTTCCGGGCTCGAAATTATTTCGTAAGTCGTAAGTCTGTCTCAAAGCAATAAGTAGACACAAGGATGAGATGTGCCACTTGAAATCATTCAAAAAGTAAAGTTTGATGCATGTGTCACGATTTGGCCACCCTTAATATAGAGGAATAAATTTTTTTTTTTATCATTACACATACCCCATTAATTCAAAATTAGGAGAGCTCCGGGTGATACAAAACCAATGGCCTTCCAAATTTTAAATAATAATTTATCTAATTCGAAAGTAACCTTCTTGTTCAATATTTGTCATTTAAGATTTAACCTTTTTAGATTGAGTGTCCACAATTTTGAAAGAATACTTCACATTAAATTGTAATAATTAAGTTGAAAACGGTCGTGTGCATTTTAATAATCAGACTTTCTTATTTTATTTAATTTATTACGAATTGAATTTTTGTTATTATAAAAGTATACGTATATATTTCTATCCGACAGAAATTATTCTCTATCCGAGAGAAATCAGGTCTGAAATAGTTAATTTACTTATTTAGAGTTTAAGTTGTCTGGAGTCCTTTTATTCAATCTAACTTCTCGTATTTAACTTTACTTTATTGTGTTCAAATACATTTGAAATTATAGTATTCTGTACTATTTTCAATAATTGTGTTTTAACTCTGTTTTGGATATAACAAAAATTTTGTTGGATCTGTGATAGTATTTTTCCAGCCCCAACGAGTCTGAGTTGAAGCTTGTTAGTGGTGACAAACTACTAACTTAGGAGGTTGACGTAAACAGCTAAAAAACAAAAAGGTCGGCTGTCAACTTTTACAAGAACTGTTTAAAGGCAAGTATATTACTTTCTCTTTCAAAATCCCTCATTATCTTGGGCTATTCTATTTATTATATACACATCTGAAAAAAGCACTGCTTGGATCATTGGAATCTTATGAGGGTTTACAAGCTTCTCATTCTTTTTCCTAGTTCAAACAACGTAGAGTTCATTTCATTTTAATTGATCCTTTTTTAATTAGACGATTTAAAGGATCATAATATTTTGTGATTCGGTTTATTATTCAAATCTCTACTCGTTCTTGTGAATAAAGGCATACATATTTTTCTCTTGATGGCGCTCGTAATGCCTTCATGGCTTTCTTGTCCACTGTTCTTCAGTGAAGCCTCTTTCACTGCATTGACCACTTTTTCAGTAACTTGGGTATGAGACGGATGCTTCCTAAACGAATTTTTGTCCGTCAATCTATCTTTCACTATTGAGTTGAATTTTTCGAGGGATAATTTAACTTTGAATGATGGTATATCGATCTCCTTAAGTGGCATTTGGGATCAGTTGATGTAGTCGTTGGTTTTGAAGTTTATATTTGGAACAAAAATATCCTCTTAGGTTCATTTACAAGCTCAATTCTCAATGTTTTCTTCACGTCCTCGGAAAAGCAGGACACGTTTTAAAACTTTCAATATCGCAACACTCATGTTGAGCAGTACTGCTGGCCAAAGTCGAGACAAACGACTGATTTTGAAATCAATTTCGTAGTATAATTGATTTTATTATGAAGAATTTCCATATTTGGAAATATAGAATCTTTTTTTTAAAATTCTATGGTCAAGTACATTTATGACTGATTAATTATTTTCTGGCGGGCGGATGCTTCTCATTCTACCACGTATAAAGTGAAGTATATTAACTAACTAAATTGTGTTAATTATATTAAAATTTATTTTAGGGCTAATTAATTAGTTAATGGAATTACTAATGTTAATTAGATGTAAATAAAACTAAAACTCCCCTCGTGTTACACTTCAGAGGGGCTTATCCCATTCATTCCTTCCCATTGCGTGTTCTAATGTCTAGGTTTTGTGCAATAATAAAATAAAATACAACTTTTACGAACTTTTCTTTATTTAATATGAGCAAATTTGAGTCCATTAAAGTATATTGAGTCCATTGAGATCCAAAATTAATGTCCATTGTCTTTCACAGATGGCACCATCAACACACGCTTTCGAAAGGGAAAATCAAGCTGTATTCCAGCTTGACATTTCAACTTGACTTCTGCAAGCTTGCTGCAAGCTTAAATTGAATTGAACTGTCAAGCTTGCATTAATACGTCAAATTCAAAGAAATGTCAATCTTGATATAAGCTTATGTGCTGTCTGGGATATAGCATACATATAATCAGATATTGATGCTGAAAAAATGATTTTAAAAAATCATTCCAGGAATTTTTTTGGTAAACCCTGTATACTTATTGTATTGTGCTTGAAATAAATCAGTGCCTCTGAACTGCCATAGACCGTAACATAATTTGAGAGCTTCTAGAGAAGAATTATAAATGCTACATACATTATTTTTAAAGAGAGCATTATTTTGTAATTCTTAACAATATATATCACTTTTGTTTTGTTTTAAATACAGAAATGTCTCTAAAATATACTTTAAATAATGACTGCCCACTGAGCCTAATGTAATGGAATTCTTTTGAGCGTTTCTGTAAAAGAAGTATGAAAGTTACATACATTCTTTTTATTAGGTTACACAGTAAGTACATAAATTTAATATAGATAAATTTCGTATCAATCATTGTATAATTACGGCTGTTAGAGCACGTCGGACAGACAGACAAATCAAAATCTTGAACACTTTTCAACGTGGAGCGTTTAAAAGAAAAAAAGGTGATCCATTATGCACACTGAAGAATACGACTTCATAAGTAGAAATCTTTCATCGTTTATTTATTCACGCTTAGATTTCTTTTTGAAATTGAAATCTATATGCACAAAAAATTCATATAACATGAAACCGCCAGGAAAGGCATTTAAAATGTATTTTTTACTTTATTCAACCACTCTGCTACATACCTATAAAATGTATTTTAACCCTTTTGTCACTTGCCTCCCATTGGCGGCGGCCACGAAACGTTCTCTGTGTACAAATGCCAACCAATGGCGGCATCTACGGAGCGTTCTCTAAGTGCTACTACGGCTCCACTAAAATTTGCATTCAAGGAAAGTTAGTTATGTGGGTGTGATAACCATAGTTGCCAACAGTACCTGAAAATAACTAACCACTTCTTGTAAACAGTAATTTTTGTGTTATAATATAATTTTTTATTTTTCGATAGATGCCGCAAGACTACTTATTGTGGCTTACGCTTCCGCACTGTTTAAACTCTTTTGTGAAAAACTTCTTCGTTCAACGAATGGCCAGCTCCTCCGTACCGAAAGTGTTAAAATTCCTCTTTATATGTTCATTTCAAGTTCTCTAGTTCTCGAGGTCATCATATTGATTTTGCTCTTTTATCATACAAGGTAGTTTGTTTCATTGCTGAAATGTTATCATACAAACGACGTCTTTTTAATGATCTAAACTAACGAAAAGTCTATAAATATATATTTGTCACTTCATCTATTAAGGGTGATATTTCAGTATAATCGTCCATACTTCAATTGATTAATTTCATGATTTATGATGTGATTTAAGGAACTTATCAACCCTCATTTATCACTGCGCTCTACTAGTCTGGTTTTTAATGCAATTTATTTAATTTCCACCATATTTTCTTCCCTTTAGGAATCGAAGTTAAGATAAGATTATATAAAAAAAATAACTCTTAATAATGTGGTAATTTCAACTGTTCAAATAGTTTATGTGATTAACATGTTTTTATATTATTAGATGATAAATAATGATTATACTTGAAAAATGAAAAAAAAACTATTAAAAAGCGATAAAAATGATATTGTCTTCATATTTATCCAGTCTGAAAATTCATAAATAAAAATAACAGTGATGCTTCTTTTAATAAAACATTAACAATTTTTTAACCGGTACTGTATAATAGAATTAATTTACAAATTATCTTAAAGCACTTTATATCAATAAGAGGAAGCCCCAAAGAAAGTCCCTGAATTGAAAAAAACCTAGTTTTTTTTATAGCTTATTACATTTGTTGTGTACACAAATATACTGCGGTCAGTCAATTGAAACTGAGAACAGGGGTATCTGATGCACTGTCAAAGTTATCATTTTTAGCAAGGTGATAAAATGAATTGAGCAAGGCTGAAAATTGTTGTATAAATTGGATATTGTATATAAATGAATGTTATGACCGTCAGTCAGCTCAATCAGGAAACAGAGCTGGTCAGTCGGCCTCATTGTATATACAAAAATTAAATATTGTGCAATTCGTTGAGCAAAATTCAATTTTTATAGCGTATTAACTGTTATATCAATCATAATGGTCAGTCAACGATTTTGCAGGACAACGCCCGTCAGTCAGCAAAAAAAAAAAGAAGAGATAAAATGTTCGCTCCTGCGCTCGGCGTTTCAGGCGGCGGGAAGTTAAACTGATGCGAATTAATACCAGAGCCAAAAAAAGTCTCTGAATTTAATAAGCCCAGATTTTTACTAGCTTATTAGAGTGGTTGTGTACTCAAACATACTGCAGTCAGTCAAGTGAAACTGTGAACAGGTGTCTCTGGCACGCTATCGAACTGTCGTTTTATTGAGGTAATAAAATGAATTTAACAAGGCTGAAAATCGTTATACAAAGTGTATGTAGGATATAAATGAAAGTTTTGACAGTCAGTCAGCTGAATGTGGTGACAGAGCTGGTCAGTCGGCCCCAATGTATGCACAAAAATAAATACTATGCAGTTCGTTTACGCCACTTAAAAAATTGAGGATATTAATTGCTATATCAATCATAAAAAATAGTCAGTAATCAGATTCGAAGGGCAACGCCTGTCAGTCACCGAAAAAAGAAAAAAAAATACGATCAAAAGAAATAAATAAACTTAATTCAACAAAACACTTTTTAGCTTGCAATATTACAGCAATTTACCCATTCTTAAAGAATATTTAAAGAGTGTCTCTCCCCATAGTTACAATGATCTCGAGCTATTGTGTACATAAATTTCGGTTCCTTACCTACCAGTATACCTTCGCTTTTTACTACTCTTATATGCTTTTTGCTGACTCACGGGTGTTGTCCCTCAAAATCGTTGACTGACCCTTTTTTATAATATAGCAATTAATAACAAAGTTTGAACTTTGCCAAATGAATTTCACAGTTTTTAATTTTTGTACATGAAATGGGATCGACTCACCAGCTCTGTCCTCTCGTTCAGCTGACTGACTGTCAGAACTTTCATTTACATGCAATATCCAATTTGTATAAAGATTTTCAGACTTGCTCAATTCATTCTATTACCTCTCTAAACCCAACAGCTTTGACAGTGCAGCAGAGACACCTGTTCTTAGTTTCACGTGATTGCCAGCAGTATGTTTTTGTACATAACAGATTTAATAAGCTATAAAAAACTAGGGTCGCTCAATTCAGAGTCTTTTTATGGCGCTGGCTCCCCGACTATAAACTTTGGCCTAATATGAGTAAATATCTCGAATTTTCTGCAGCAAAAATTAAAAAAAAAAAAAAAAAACGTTACTGTGTAATATATATGGGTCATTTTCAAAATTGGGTGCTGTTTGGAAATTTAAGAAGGAAAAATAAAATTTCAAAAATAAGAAGTTTGTTTCCATAATGTTAAACATCCCTTGTTTCTTAACATTATTTGAGTATTATTCAGGCATTTTTTCACACATTTAACTTTCCCATATTTCAGTTTAGATTTTTCCACTATCAGACTTGGTGAAATTTGTCATGTCTGATACCGAATATTTTCTTTGAAATCTGTACACTTATGTTTAGCAAAGATAATGCAAGGTATTACATAAGTACAGAGACCTTTTGTCCATAAAATATAGTCTTTCCATTTAAAAATATTTTTCTTTTTTTTATAAGTTTTTGTTTATCATGTCTGATACTTATTATAGTAACAGGCATGACATTTCAAAGTACAAAAATTCTTGAGTCTAAATAATTCTACAAGAGCATGAAAAGAAACATTTCTTTAGACTAAAAAGCTAATGATCTAAATTAATCAATTGAATTAACAAATAAATAAATATAGTGTATACAAAATTAAGGTAACAGTCATGACATGCAATAAAAATACTTATCACAAATAGGCTTTTGCTTTTTCAGTCAAATGCCAAAAACTCTAGAAGTATATTGCTTTTTCGATCATACAATAATAGTAAACAGGTGTTGCTATTCTCAAATTTCAATTTTGCTGGTTAAAAAGTTGAAAATAATGTATGGTAACTATGACATCAAGATCCGGACAGCTATATTTAATTATCAAAAGTCTTGTATTTTTCATAAAACCTTAAAAATAAAACTTTTCAGAATGTAATTTAAATTCTGCTTCACAATCTTAAAGCATCTCAGGGCAGAAATTTTTATTTTGGGGCTGTCATTCTCTGCATCACACGTTTAATGTTCCCTGGGGCCCTAGCACGATCTTCTCGGAAACCTTTCCGAAGCGGAAAACAACCCTTTTCTCACTTATGACGTCACATTCCGAAAGGGCGTCAATTTGGTCTACCACGATGCTCTCGGGAACGTTCCGATATCGGAAACCCTGTCGGAAATTCCACTTTTTTTTCCCGGCACGGTAAACGCGAGTGAGAAGCTCTTTCCGCTTCGGATACAAGTCAGCGTGCGTGGTTATTTGTCCTGATGGTAGTTGTTTACATCAAAATAATGGCTCAGTTTTAATTGTAGCAACTGTTGCACAACAATAAGATGCTAGAAGGGTTCATAGGAATCGAAATTCGATTCCTAGGTGTAAATCCTTTGAATTAAGCGACGACGAATTTATCAACAATTTTCGGTTGAATAAATCATTAGCATTCCAACTGATTCAAGAGTTTAAAAAATATTTAGAGCCTAGAACAATTAGAATATAATAATGCTAATTTTTAATGATATTTAAAATTTATAAAATAACAGTCTGCTTACCTTTTGCCAAGCTTTCACATTTTTAATAAAACCTCCACTGCTGTTTAATTTTTGTGCTAGAGATTTCAAATCCTCATTTCGTTTGCTGCGCTCTATAAAAACTGGAAAAGTTGTTTTCATTTAAGTAATGATTTTCTTCCATTGCTTGGATGATAATTTCAATCTGATTTGTTTTTACTCGAATATTACCGTTTTTATTTTATAAGGAGGAGGCACGGCTTCAGGAAAATGCGGATTTCAATGAACTTTGGCATAATGGTCATAATGGCCATGTGAATATACTGAGTGTAAAATAAAGTTTATAAAAGGTATTGAAAAAATGTCAGCACTTCATCAGAGGGTCGTTAAATCTGAAGGGTCGTAAAATTGTGAGTTGACTGTATATTTATTTATATATTTTTAAAATTTTATTTCTGCTATTCAAAGAATATATTTTTACAATTGATGATGCTTCAAAAATTAATACTCTTGCTGTTGCATCACGAACGGGTGACAATTAGGGAAAAAATAGTCAGTCTGACAAAAATTAATGTACCTTAAAGAAATATTGAGTTTTGTGGGTGTTAAAAGTGATTTATTTTGAAAGTGTTAAAATTCTGATGAATTAATTACCAAGATTCGCGTATTTAAAAAAAAAAAAAAATGTGCAGGAAAATATTGCGCAGCACGGGGTTCGATCACATAACGCCCTAGTAATAGTCCCACGTCTTACCGATTCAGCCACCGAAGCGCAACTAACTTTACACGCAACTTACAATTAAAGTTTTGGTAAAGCGGTTCGAAAATCTATATTAATATTTTTTTTACTGTATTTGAGTACTGCGCATTAGTATCTTACACGTTTTATATTCACATGGTATAACACAGCCAGAGATCGACTCACAAAATAAGACAAGACGTGGTACCTATTTAAGTACTATGTCATAAACTTAAACTACGTGCTCGAATGCGGCAAAGTGTGCCTTGTTTTGATTGGTTGATAACGTCCCCTTCCGATACTCTCGGAAGAGGCATAAAAATTCTCACTTCCATTAGTCGAAACCATGGTGGTAGAGTCAAAATGAGGGTATCGGATATTTATCCGAAGATTTTCAGTATCCGTGAGTGAGAACTATCCGTGACGGATGCTTTCCGATAAGATCGTGCTAGAGCTCCTGATTCGGACAGCTGTACTTCAGTATCTTCTCTACTGATTTCGCTTTTTCAAAACAAATTAGTAAATAGTATGTTTTTTTAATCTATTGTTTATGTACTGGAAACTCTGATAAAAACTATGATAAAAAGAAAAATCATTTAAATTTTTGAAACTTGTAAAAAATATTTTACACGCCAATGGTACCGAATTTTGAAAGTGACCTATATATATTACCTGAAAGTGACCTACAGGTACTTACGTATTATCCTAGCGGTCCGCCGTGACGAGCGATTTTTCGCCGTCGCAGATAAATGTCGGACGCATGAAATTATTGATAGTTTGGAATACGATTGGCAACAGTTTGTCAGCACATTTGACGAAAAAATAGTTTGGCAGGAATGACCGCCGGAATAAAACGTAAGTTCCTATATGCATATATGCATGTGTATGTAATCTGCGGAAAAAAAACCCGCCCACTTGCTCTTTATTTGACCGTCGTTCGTCGTACAGCAAGTTATATATACCATTAGTTTGCAAATAACGTATACTTTTATATCCTATGAATTTAATTTGCATAGGGGGCTTCATATTTAATTCTGCATCAAATCTGTTTTTTTTAATTCTAACACACTATTTTGAGTTCACCAAACGAAGGAAAACCATCATGTTATCCTAAATATAAATTTTCACCAATTTCCTACGATAATTTCCGGAGATATTGCGAATTCTTTTTTTTTGGGGGGGGGCGATTTTAAGGGGCTTTCTGCAAATTGAAAAACCCTATTTGAGGGTTCCAATCATTTTACCTTTCATTAATTGCACTAGTGACAGTTAAAAGAAATAAATATTGTTTACAAGGAAAATATTGTTTCTAGTCTTAAAGTTCTTGTTCTGAGAATATCAGGAGTAGAATTTAGAAGATTCAGTCAGTGGTCCAAATGACCCGTGGCCCCGTATCTTTTTTGGTCCGTGGACATGATTTGAAAACAAAATGCAAAACGATTGCTTATGATTCTGAAAATCTTTCTAAATTTTGAAATTGTTTTTGCGTTTTTTATGGTTCTCTTAGACAGGTGAAATGTTGCCTGTGCTGAGAGACTGTTCTCAGTTCTTCTCACTGCAAGCACGAATGTTACTAAGCTACGGTCGAACTTGAAGAATGGTTTCGTGATTGAAAATTTATTTGCTTGAATTTCATGTGAAAAGCGCAATTACTTTTTCCCCCCAATATTACCCCTGTGTTTGTTACTTCACTTTATACATTTAATGATATCGTTTGCAGAGTGCAATACTTTTATTGAACTTTTGCGGTATTTTTATTTATAGACTGATGAAAAGTCAGACAAAACAAAAAGGGATTTTAATGTTCGATAAAGTATGGGGAAGTTCAAAGTCCTGATGTTTCAGATATTTAAAATCGTCAAATTGATGCCTGGAATGTTGAGGATTTTAGTTTTTTTTAAATAGGGCTTTGTATTGGAAGACATCTACCGCATCTAATTCTATACATGCAAAATATTTTATTTTGGGGGAAATAGTAGTGGAGGCAACAATGACGCCTGATAGAATCACCACCAAACTGTACAAATCTCTAATGCTTAAAAAATTTGTTGTTTTTTTATACCGCTAACTTTTACTATCTTTGAGCAAAAGAAATGTAATTTACATTTATTTCACGCAATTAAAAGAAATGACCCTTAGTAAATTTATATATGGTCCCTTAACTCATGAAAATAAGACATTTCAATGAATATAAATTAAAATACTGAACGTAAACATTTGAAAATTTGCACAGGCTTTCTGCTTCTATTTCCATCGAAATTTGGCTAGGTCGCTATTAATAAATGTTTTAAATATTAATTAAATAATCCATAATTCATATTAATATTTTATAAAAATGTAATATTAAATTATGCTTGGGTCGTTTAGTTCTAATAGTGCGAATAAAATTCAGATTCCTAAAATAAATATTATATGAGGTATGAATTAAAGTGTGAAAAATATTTCAATAGGAGGAGGGGGATTTAACACTCAGTCAGTTTGAGTTCAAATTTATTGAAAAGTGGTATCCGGGGTTAAAACAGCTAAAATTTTGAAGTATGACGTGAAATCTAGGGGTTGCCATTGGAAAAAGAGTTGGTGCGAATTTAAATATGGAGATGGTCCCTTATTCAAATTTCATGCAAAGCAAATTAAAGCGTATGTTAATCGTAAACGATTGGTATATGTAACTTTGCTGTACGACGTCAAATAAAAAGCAAGTGGACGTTCATTTTCTTTTTTTTTCCCGCAATGTACAGCTGCGAAAAATAACACCCACTTGTACTTTTATCGGGCGTGGTTCGTCGTACAGCAAAGTTAAGTATACTAATCGTTTACGATTGACGTACACTTAATTTTCTATGCATAAGAATTGCATAAGGGGCCATCTCCATATTAAAATTCGCACCTACATTTTTCCTCCTACAGCAACGCCCTTCATTTCACTTCACATTTCAAAAATTTAGCTCATTTTCACCCCGGATACAAATTTTCAGTAAATTTGAACTGAAAATGAGTGAGTTATGAGCTTCAAAAATCCTCCCTCCCTTTATTAGAATATTTTTTCATACTTTAATTCATATCTTATTGATACGAAGATGTATTCTCATTGATAATAAGAAGCTGAATTTTATTCCTACTATTAGAACTAAACGACTCAAACATAATTTACTAATATTATAATTTTTAATAAAATAATAATAGGAATTATGAATCATTAAATTAATATTCAAAAAATTATGAATAGCGATCTAGTCAAATTTCGATGGAATTAGATGCAGAAAGTAATAATACATGGCTGTGCAAAATTTCCAATTTTTACGTTCAGTAGTTTAATTTATATTAAATAAAATGTATTATTTTCATGAGTTAAGGGACTGTATATAAATTTATTAAGTGACCTTTTTTTTGAAAATTGCGTAAGATAAAAGATTTCTTTTGTACAAAAATAGTTAAAATTAGCGGTATTAAAAATAGCAAATTTTGAAGCAAATAAATTGGAGATTTGTTCAATTTGATAGTGATTCTAAAGTGTCTATTGTTGCGTCCACTACTATTTCCCCCAAATAAAATATTTTGCATGTATTTTATTAGATGCAGTAGATGTATGTCTTCAAGTGCAACGTCCTATTTCTGAAAAGCTAACATCCTCAACATTACAGGAATGAATTTGACCTTTTTTAATATCTGAAATATGAAGTCTCTGGATTATCCCATACTTTATTAAACATTCAACAAACATTCAAAATTACATTTTTCTGTCTAAATTTTCATCTAAATTAAAATACCACCAAAAGTCTGACAAATATATATACTTATATTGCACACTGCCGATGATAATATTAAATGACGAAAGTGAAATAACAAACACATACTGATAATATTGGGTCAACAAAAAAGTAATTGTGCCTTTTACATTAAATTCAAACAAATAAATTTTCAATCATGACACCATTTTTCAAGTTCGACCGTAGCTGAGTAACATAAATGATTTTAGTCAGAAGAGCAGAAAACAGATTCTCACTCCTGGCAATATTTCACCTGTCTAAGAGAGCCTTCAAATACTCAATAACAATTTAAGAATTAGAAAGATATTCAAAATCGTAAGCACTCGTTTTGCATTTTTTCTTTAAATCATGTATATGGACCAAGGAAGTTTTGATGTCACGGTTATTTGGACCACTGCCTAAATATTTTAATACCTTTCCCTGATCTTCTCAATAAAGAAAACTTTCTGAAAAGCTAACTTTCTGAAAAGCTAAGACTATAAACACTATTTTCCCTGTAAATAATATTTATTTCTTTTAACTACTGAGAGCGTAATTAACGGTAGGCGGAAAATTCGAGACCTACAAATAGCATTTTTCAATTTGCAGAAAGTCCCTTAAAATCGCGCAAAAAAGAATTCGCAATATCTTCGGAATTATCATAGAAAATTGGTTAAACTTTATATTCAGGGTAATTTGAAGGTTTTCTTTTGTTTAATGAAGTCAAAATGGTGTATTTTCATTTAGAAAAACAAAGTTGATGCAGAATTAAAAATGAAGACGGCCTTATGCAAATTAAATTAATAGTAAAATAAAGTATACGTTATTTGCAAAAGAATGGTATATATAACTTTGCTTCACGACGAACGATCGCCAAATAAAGAGCAAGTGGGCGTTTTTTTTTTTCCGCAGCTGTACTTATATTTGTGAGTGTGTGCATCTATATGTCTATTTTCCTTGCTTAATTTTTATTATCAGACGAACATTTATTAAAACAACTACAATGATTACTTTACGCCTTTGTTTATTTGGGGTCATTGATATCTCACAGAGGCTTATGAGATATTCTCAGAAAATCTTGTTTCTTTCCTTTATTTTCACTTTCCTTTAAAATGCATTTATCGTAGAAAGCTCGGAATGTTTTCTTTATTTCTGTGGAAATTGTCTAATGGCTTTAGTCTTTTTCTGAGCATATTATCCAGTACCTTGATAAAAAGTAATGGAAAAGAAATAAACTCACTACAATATTTAAAATGGGTATTTTTGTCTCTCTTGACAGTTAAGAGCTCCACAATGGAGCAGTGGGTAAGGCACTGAAAATGGTAGACGGCTGAAGTGTGAAGGTCTCGAGTCCGTGTCCCACAGAACGGTTTTTGATCTAACGGTCTGCAGTTTTGGTTAGTTTTCTCCAGATGTAATGTTAATGCTCTTTAGAGCCCATAAAATGTCCTACACCCAAGTAACCTCCCATCCTAGCAGATCATCCACGTTTAGCATTGTCATAACAACACAAGGAAAAACCTTGAGCAGTTGTGCATTACTTTACGACAAAGTTAAGTTTCTCAGAGTTAAGTCTGTAAAATTTGAGGCCCTTTAGGTATTTTTTTCAACATATTCACTTTATTTTGTGCATTTATTTTTAATGTCTTTACTTCAGCTTTAAATTCGTTAATCTGTAAAATGAAATAGGTATAATTATTGGATGAAAATTAATTCTAAAATATTCAGCAAAAATTATGTATTTCTATAACTTGTATGCTAGTTATTTCTTTAAATTTTAAACTAATTAAAATATTACCTTGTAAAAGGTATATTAATCAAGACATTTGATATAGTTTTGTTGTGCTGGAGATTGACAGACTACTTTGTCGCAAAAGCGTTACCCGGGTGTGCCACGTGGAGGTGAGTCAGTCGGTATCCCTCTTTTCTTGTTGAACAATATATCCATAACCTGGGAAGGAAGGAAAGGAGTCTTAAGACTAACACAGAAGGTGTTTGAAGTGAAAGATCGGTTAGAAGTTCATGAGGAAGCCTGTAGTATAAATTTCGAGATTTATCTTGAACTCGGCTAGTCAGCCACAAAGGATTTTACCTGTGATTCTGTGTCGCGGAACCTGGCTTATGAAACAATTGATAATTTGTACCCCGAGCGAGATTGGCTACGAGTGCACACTGATGGCTCTCGCATGGATATTTGCATAAATTGCGGAGCAGGAGCTCTAGCACGATCTTATCGGAAAGCATCCGTCACGGATAGCTCTCACTCACGGATACTGAAAATCTTCGGATAAATATCCGATACCCTCATTTTGACTCTACCACCATGGTTTCGACTAATGGAAGTGAGAATTTTTATGCCTCTTCCGAGAGTATCGGAAGGGGACGCTATCAACCAATCAAAACAAGGCACTCTTTGCCGCATTCGAGCACGTAGTTTAAGTTTATGGCATAGTACTTAAATAGGTACCACGTCTTGTCTTATTTTGTTAGTCGATCTCTGGCTGTGTTATACCATGTGAATATACAACGTGTAAGATACTAATGCGCAGTACTCAAATACAGTCAAAAAAAATTAATATCGATTTTCGAACCGCTTTACCAAAACTTTAATTGTAAGTTGCTTGCAAAGTTAGTTGCGCTTTGGTGGCTGAATCGGTAAGACGCGGGACTTTTACTAGGGCGTTACCCCGTGCTCCGCAATATTTGCCTGCACTTTTTTTTTTTTTAAATACGCGAATCTTGGTAATTAATTCATCAGAATTTTACACTTTCAAAATAAATCACTTTTAACACCCACAAAACTCAATATTTCTTTAAGGTACATTAATTTTTGTCAGATAGACTATTTTTTCCCTAATTGTCACCCGTTCGTGATGCAACAGCAAGAGTATTAATTTTTTAAGCATCATCAATTGTAAAAATATATTCTTTGAATAGCAGAAATAAAATTTTAAAAATATATAAATAAATATACAGTCAACTCACAATTTTACGACCCTTCCGCTTTAACGACCCTCTGATGAAGTGCTGACAGTTTTTCAATACCTTTTATAAACTTTATTTTACACTCAGTATATTCACATGGCCATTATGACCATTATGCCAAAGTTTATTGAAATCCGCATTTTCCTGAAGCCGTGCCTCCTCCTTATAAAATAAAAACGGTAATATTCGAGTAAAAACAAATCAGATTGAAATTATCGTCCAAGCAATGGAAGAAAATCATTACTTAAATGAAAACAACTTTTCCAGTTTTTATAGAGCGCAGCAAACGAAATGAGGATTTGAAATCTCTAGCACAAAAATTAAACAGCAGTGGAGGTTTTATTAAAAATGTGAAAGCTTGGCAAAAGGTAAGCAGACTGTTATTTTATAAATTTTAAATATCATTAAAAATTAGCATTATTATATTCTAATTGTTCTAGGCTCTAAATATTTTTTAAACTCTTGGATCAGTTGGAATGCTAATGATTTATTCAACCGAAAATTGTTGATAAATTCGTCGTCGCTTAATTCAAAGGATTTACACCTAGGAATCGAATTTCGATTCCTATGAACCCTTCTAGCATCTTATTGTTGTGCAACAGTTGCTACAATTAAAACTGAGCCATTATATGATGTAAACAACTACCATCAGAACAAATAACCACGCACGCTGACTTGTATCCGAAGCGGAAAGAGCTTCTCACTCGCGTTTACCGTGCCGGGAAAAAAAGTGAAATTTCCGACAGGGTTTCCGATATCGGAACTTTCCCGAGAGCATCGTGGTAGACCAAATTGACGCCCTTTCGGAATGTGACGTCATGAGTGAGAAAAGGGTTGTTTTTACGCTTCGGAAAGGTTTCCGAGAAGATCGTGCTAGGGCCCCAGGTGTGTTCTCTTATATTTTCCCCTTTGATGCCCCAGTGGGACGATTTCGATCCGCTTTGGATGGAGAGGCCTTTGGTGTGGCCCTCTGCAAACTGTTGTGGAATTTGAAGTGCTTCTCAAATGCTGTTATCCTTTCGGACTCGAGGGCTGCCATCCAGGCAGTTGCATCTGAAAAAGCTCCGAGTTTAAAGGCAGTGAATGAGTGCCGGTCGCTTCTATTCAGACTACCTTCTTAAAACAAGTATACTTGTCTGCAGTGGTTACCAAGCCACTGCGGAATGGACTGTGACGAGAAAGGCGGTATTCTGGCAAAAAGAAGGGCTGGGATTGTCCTGACATCAAATGCAGAGATCCCATGTGCTACTGTTAAGTCAATAATTAAGAGAACGTTCCGAGACAAACAAAACGGAGAACTCTCGGTGAGAAGTTGCCACAGGATCTGATGGAATAAAATCCACGAAATGCATGACTGACCAAGCAATAGAATTGTGCCCCAATTCCGGTTGACTGCCGGACGTGACTGCTTTGGAAAACATCGCCATCGGTTTGACATTCTGGAGAGTCGTTTTGCATGTTCTGTGACCTCCGGGAAGAGATTGACCGACATTATCTTCTCCGCTGTCCAGCGCTGCTCTCAGCTGCATTGTGGGAGCGATATTCGAAGGCAAGAGACCGTATGGGTCAATAGACTTTTGCTACTTTCTTTTTGGACTTTTTCCATCTCGTTCTGCTCATTTGGGTTAGCTTGTCTGTGTACATTTTTCTTGCTGCGCCCACCATTGAAAAAAAATTATATATAAACATATATAGATATAATTTTCTTATATATATTTTTTTAACTGAAAAAATAAACCACTAATAATGATAAAGCATTCTTATACAGCGGTTTTACCTTCTGCATTTCAAAAACATCCCCAGGAAACAACTGTTTTTTAATATGTCATGAAAGTAATTAAAAAAAAGGGGATACTAATTTAAGAAATGAAAAAAAAGTAACTAGCGTCGCGTGCAATCCTTCTGAATTGCGAAGATTGTGCTTGTTTATTCTTGAACTTTTGAAAAATTCATTTTCAGTTAAAAAAGTAAAGTAAAATTATCTTAAAATTCACTTCCTTCAAATTTTTATAAATGTCAAGAATTTATTCAGCATATCGAAGCCTTTCTTTTTTCAGCAAATTTTTAAAAGGTCATTTATTTTAAAACTTTTAGATCAAAAAAATATCTATATATCTTAAATTATATATTTAGAACCCAATAATAGTATTAAAGATGAATTTAATGCAACAGATGAAGCATACAAAAACAATTTTTACACGTTCGTAAAGAAAATTTTTACTTTGATTAATAAAAATATTCAATTATTATTAACTTTTTAACAAGACTCTGAAACAAATAATATTTATTTTTTTTAAGTCTGTGTACATTTTTATTTAACCCTCTGAGCGTCTTGGCAATGGCAAACATTGTAAAGTCTTTTTCACGGTAAAAATTTTCATGCAGCTTTAAAATTATTTTAAAAATAATATTTTGATAAGAAGATTTGTAATTATTAAAAAATTTAGCTCCTAAAATACCTATAATACCTGTAAGCTTTAATATCGAAATTTATATATAATGATACCTCGGTGTTATAAATAATTAAAATTATAGATGCATTGAGTAAGAACTGGAATGAAGTGGACGGGATTTTAAGTCTCAACCGCTTGGAGGGTTAAGTTAGTTGCAATGATATATATTTTTTTTAATTAAAGAAAAGGACATTATATAAATATTCTTTTTGATCATCATCAAGAAATGTACCCTAAGTAAAAATCCCATTTCGCATTTAGTAGAACTTTTTCTTCTTCTTCAGACAGGAAGATTATTGTCATTTACTTTCAACGTCTCATCATTAACTGTAAAAGTTTTATAATTAAGTACTATGTAACAAGATGCCATCACTTCATGCAGAGTACAAAGAGCATTCATAAGACGCGATCATCATTAGGAATAACAAATGCATTGGAGTTCCTGCCTTTCGGTATTTTATGAAATAATCTACAATTCATCGAAGGGAGCAATGTTCAGTTTTGCAATTCAACAGTCCATTTTGAGGTAAACTACTTTATTCCCGTACTCATGATTAATGATTCAAAAGCTGGTTTTTCGTTGTTTACTACTGCATACATAACTTCAAAAATATGTTATTCAAATGTGACTCTTTTTTTACTAGATTTATATGTATATAAATAAAAATGTACGTGTTATATATATATGGATATAATTGTGTTTATTCAACGTTTACTTCAAATGACTCCACTGACCGGTTTCAAATTTTGTACAGATATGAAGACAAACATAGAAAAAAAATGTATTAGAAATCTGATAATCTAGTCGTCGTCTGATTTATAGCGTTTTTTCGTTCGTTCATATTTAAAGCATAAAAGAATTTCAGATTTTCTTTTTCTCTCTTTTTTCTATAAATTGTGTGAATATAATTACTAACTGTATGTTTTAGGCTTCTTCTTTCCCCCAAAATGACAGCACATTGTTTTAATAGAAAATTTTAAAGTTAGAAACCAGTAGGTTTGTAAATTATAACTCTTAAATGATAAAAAGTGTGTAACGTTTAAGGTGTTTTTTAAAATGTATTGTTTTAAAATAAGCAACAATTTTTCATTATTACATAACTCTTTTCCTATATAGTTTAGGAACACTCCACCAATAAAGCTGAAATTACTTGTTTCGAATAAACATCAATGCATCATAAAAAAAAGAAGTAGCAGTTCAGACAGATAATAAATGCTGACATGCAAGTCAGACGAAACACTTAATACTCAGATTTTCTTGTCTTTTTATAAATAAATGAACGTGCTTCCTTTAAAAAAGTACATTAAGGCTGGTTTTAAACTGATGGGGTAGTATTTTTTTTCTGCTAGACATACTTTGTGTAGTTTACAAAACTCACAAATTAAAAATGATTAATTCCGATTTTTTATTCTTTCCTTTTCATTTCTTTAACCAAAAAGAAATAATTCATTTTGAAAGAGGCAAATAGTGTGTAAAAAGGAATGTCATCTAAATTCATAATCCTAAGAAAGCAAAACATTTTGAAAGGAAACTTTAAAACTCAAAGTTCGCCGCGATTTACATTTTTAATTTAAGTGCAATTTTAAAACAAACACCGATGGGTTTAAGTAATTTATGCCTTCTGTTTTACAAAACATGCACTATTTGTGTAGTTGAACTGTAAAACAGCAAATTAAAAAATTGTTTTGTTTTTTTGAGAGTATCTTTTGAAGTAACATAATGTCTTTATATTAACTCAATAACGATACGTAAAAAGACAACGACAACAATTAAAGTATAGCTATATGTGGCATTTAATTACAAAAAGACATACATCTGACATTTGCAAACAAAATGCAAATGTTGTGTATATAACTTAAAATAAACAGAAAAAAATTATCAGCAGCATTGCTAAATTTAAAGGAAAAAATTATATAATCTAAATTCCTTTTAATGAAAAGATTAAATTATATATTTCTAGCAGAATCTTATTTTGAAGTCTAAGAGTTTTAAATTACTTTTTATGGCTGTAAAGTTTAACTTCAATAGTCAATTATAAATACGATCTTCATTTGAAATTAAAAATAAATTTCGGTTCATCTCAATATTACATAACATAATTAACTCTTTTATCAGAAGCATTATTCGCATGGCATAGAAAGTCTACGTTTCATAAACCAGAAAACTCGTTTGAAATTACTTTTCCGTATTCACAAATGTTCTGCTAATTTTAGTTATTAAATTATTGATAAATTCTCTATTTTTTAAAGCGTTTCAGTATGTTTAAAAAAGGTTATTTAATTTTTACAAAAACACTGAATCGCTGAATTTTCAATGAAAGAATGCAACGCACCTTATGCAATTCAGAATCGTAAAGCATTCCTAAAATTCTTTTAGGAGAAATTTCATTTATAAAATGCTGTCTATATGCAAATCATCTCTCTTTTTATATTCCTTGTTACTGATTTATCCAACAGAGAAATCACTCAGAAGCCTTACAGTCAAGATCTGACATAAGTGTAATTCTTTGAAATTTTAAAACTTGAATTATAAATTATTCATTGCAATTTTTATGGAATTTTTAAATAAATATGAAATTTAAAGTATGATAATATGTTTTTGCATTATTTTGAAAATAGAATTAAATGCTATAAAACTATTCGTATTTCAATAAAAATATTATTATAACTAAGATAGAATTAAAAAAAAAAAACACAAAATTTTTCTGAAAATTGATTTTAAAAAAATCTGGAGTGACTCCACTCGACTTTCCAAAAACTTACGATTAAGATCATCACCAAGCATTTAAATAAATTTTAATCGATGAATAACTCAAACATATATACCAAACTGAAACTCCATCGAATGCACTGTTTAAACGCTTGCGCACTTTCAAAAATTTCTCCCCATATGCCATTATGCCATAATATAAAAGAAAGTTTTGTCGTAGCCCTGTAGGAGAACTATAAGTCCTATACACACCAAAATCAATACCGGTCTTAGTATGGTGGTTTATAACATGTATACCCACTTTGAGCTCAATCGAATGTATCGTTTAAACGCTAGCGCACTTTCAAGAATTTCCCTCGATAGGCCATAATGTAAAAGAAATCTTTGTCGTAGCCCTGTAGAAAACTGTAAGTCCTATACACACCAAAATCAATACCGGTCTTGCGACGGTGGTTTATGACATACATATCCAATTTGAGCTCAATCGAATGCTCCGTTCAGGAGCTATCGTGTTCACTCACATACACACAAACACACATACACACACACATACATATATACATCTCGTAAAAATAGCATAAATGGATTCAGAAGCCCTCAAAACGGTAAAGCAGTATATTTTCTATTAGTAAGTAACTATACTGAAATAAGGATGAATTTTGAACATATAAATTTCCTTTAATCGAAGTAACATGCTTTTTCTTTCACGAAACTATTTGTTCAAATATTTAGGCATAAAAATGAGAAAAAAAATTAGATGAAAGGTAAACTTGATTTTTATTTAAAGAAAATGTATATTAATATATTTTTTAGTAATTTTGTAGCACTAATACAAATTTATATTAAGACTCTTAAAAGTTTTCTTGAAAAATCACGGCTTGAATTTAGCAAAAATGGTAAATAATTTCTAACATGCCATCAACTATCACAAAGAAAAGCAAAAAATAAAAATGTATACATTTTAAGAAAAGTTTTCAATAAATAAAATGACTTATTTATTCATATATTATTGAAACTGAAATATTGATTAGATACAATGGTGTATTTTCCTTTAATAATTCTTCATAAAGTGTAATCCATAGAACTCACTGTCTGTGCTAGCAAAAAATTATACATACAGTTGCAGATAACTTTCTGCTTCAACTACATAAACAACAAAATACATTCATACGTAATCAAACGTCAAAGGCGCATCAGGGAAACTAAATTCTAATCAGTTTCTGGTATCACGGTATAGTTACCCGATCACAATTAGTTTATGATTAATTTTCTCTCTCCTTCCATTTTGTAACCCGATACCATTATCTTTTCAAATATTCAAATAAGAACATTAGAAATTATTCAATTTTCGAAAGCAATTAGTTCAATTATTAAAGGGAGAAAATCTTGCGAGAAATGTAAATTGTGGACGTTGTTAAATAATACCGACTGATCGAATACGGAAATTCATTATTGCAAAATTAATTTGTTTTCAGCACAGCTACAGTATGAAGATCACATTTTCAGGTTTTCTGTGGATTAACTTCAATAGATTTTGAATGAGTTAAACATTAAAATTTAGAAATGCATCTAGTATTTGAATAAAAAAGTTATTTATTACTTCGTATTCAAGTAAACATTTTCTTGGCCGTTTAGAAAAAATTAAATAGTGAAGCGTATCTCGTTACTGTTATTTAGTTAAGTTACTTGGTAGAAAACTAATTTGGTCACTCAAACTAGACTTCAGAAAGTAAAGATGCCAACGATTTTATATACTTTGTGCTTTTTTATATAATTC
Organism: Cheiracanthium punctorium; assembly: GCA_038373885.1. Classification (NCBI taxonomy): domain Eukaryota; kingdom Metazoa; phylum Arthropoda; class Arachnida; order Araneae; family Cheiracanthiidae; genus Cheiracanthium; species Cheiracanthium punctorium. The sequence goes on from JAWZYV010013419.1 coordinate 72,443, forward strand.
TTGGAACTTGAGATGTCAGTTTATGAAATTAATTAAAATAAAAAATGATTTTAATTTTATTTATATAGAGTGACGCACTAGAGAAATTTATATATTTGTTATCCTACAATTACAAAGATCATTGAGAAACATCAATGTGTTTGTATTAGAAGCTGATTAGATATATATTTTGTCTACTGATGTGTGACTAAACACAAGATTTTGCTATGCTCTCGTGGATACATTGTGATTCTAAATTGTTTTTCAAAATTTAAGGGGAGATAGGCCACATAATAAGGAATCAGAATCACATAGCAATGTAGATTCGGAAACGTTGTCTTTATGTAGCTGTTAATATTCACTTTGGAATGGGTGCTGAAACAACAGCAACTTTTCGACCTTCGTTTCTCAAAAACTAACGCATTTTTCTGAGAAAACATCTGACTAAATTTCATAGTTTAAAAATTAGATTTCATTTCGTGGATGTTAGAGAAAATCCCATGTACATGAAACTTGCTTAAGAAATTAGACAAACACTTGAGTACTTTTCATAAAGTGATTATTACCAGGTAAGTGAAAAAGGCGTTTTTGATCCCATATTGCTGTGTGGTTCTGATTCCTTATTATGCGCCCTATCTCCCCTACAATTTTGTAAAAACAATTTAGAATCCCCCTGTATATTTTATGTATATTACTTCAAACAAATTACTAATTCTACAGAAAGATATAAATTCTTTATAAAAGATTCGGAGAGCAGCTAAGTGCAAATTAATTTGAAATGGGTTTTCTTTTCTTCCTTGAAATGACTTTGAAAGATAACATAAGCATACTTATATAGGGTAAGCACAAGTAAATGAACGTAATTTTTCTTTCTTTTTCGAAAAAAAATTGACATCTCACAAGCAATATACGAAATTAAAAAGATGTATAGTGTTGATTAAAAAGATGTAAAGTATATATATATATATATATATATATATATATATATACACCAAGTAGTTTCTTTCAATTACAAAAGTTAGATGGTTATATGTTGGACACTTTTACTACATGACTAACTTCTAGACTGTAATCAAGTATTCTGTACACAGAACTATACCTTTGAATTAGAGCTAGACAATGCTATGGAAATTGTGTAGCGCAGCGCTTGTGTGTAGCTGCACAAAAGAACTACATGTATAGCTTCATACTACATTTATAGATTCCATAAATATATATCTCTGGAAATGTAGAACTACCAGAATAGAATTGCCTAGTGAACGTCATAGGACTGCGCGTTTAGCCTGAGCAAGAGAACACAGAGAACGGACACTAGAGGTCTGGAAATGGGTACCATGGAGTCATGATTCTCGATTCTTGGGACATCACGCAGATAGAAGGCTGAGAACAGAGCTTTAGGCTCATGTTGCCATGAATCCTACATTCGAGTTTCGAACTGAACAATGTCATATCGTCGGAAAAAATTCTTTTTTTTTTTTAATCTTTTGCAAATGTACGAGCCTCTCTCAACGTGATTTGGTACGAAAATATTTTGACGATTACTTCCGTCCACTATATTGTTCTGTCATTCAGATTGAAACACAGCCAGAAAGGAATTTTGGTAAACGTTGCCGAGTATCTATTTCATTGGCCCGTACTCTGAAATATTTTGCTCTTCTCTATTCAGTGGTACTTCACCAGTGTAGTTAAACCCGGTCAATGATTCCTAATGCTGCACAAAAACGTTCACAAAAACCGGTTTCTGTATCATTAGGAGCTACGGACAGCGTAATTCTGAAAAATCTGTGGAATGAACTTGATTGCAGGTCAGATGTTTAAGAGCTATATTTTGATTAACAGGTACGATGCCCGTTCCTACAATGTAACAAAACTCAAATGCATTGCTAAATTCATTTAAAACGTTCTAAGTGAATATAATTTAGGTTCATAGATAATAATTTTATTGTACGATAAAAAAGTTAGAGAAAAAACTTTTTTTTTATGTAGGGCGTAGTTTGCTTACGTCTTGCTGATCACACATGTGATTATCGTGGTAGTCTCATATCTTATTATCTAAACTTTTTAGGTCTTAAATGGAACGAAATATATCTTCAATGGATCCGTACATGATTACCTGTATACAATTTTTCAAGTGTTACTATGCTTTTTCGTTTATTTAAAAAGTCGCATTGTGTAAAAGAAATATTTCTTGAGATGTTATTACGTGATACGCTTTTCAAAAGGCTTAATATTTTCCCATATGATTTTGAAGTAGATCTAAGGAAAATGTTTTTCTTGGATTTAATATGTAGCAACTCAAACTTTAGAAAATTTCGATGTTTGTGTTTAGATATATATACTTAAAAAAATATCGGGGCCATTTTTGGATTATGGAAATGAATTATAATTACAAATTCTGGAAGTTAAACTAAATTCTAAATTTTCATAATGTTGAATTTTACTGTTAAAAAAATCTACTGTTGGGAAAAAAAACTGTTAAAACCGAAACTCGAAATTATTCTTATTCCTGAAGTGGTTCTATGTGAATAAAAATAATACATGAAATGATAAATGTATAATTTAATCTCAAAAATAACTTTTTTCAACGTAAAAGAGCTATATTTTCGAGGGTATACTAAATATTTTTTGGAAGCATGCCAGGACTCATTTTATCCGAAATGACCAAATGAAAACAATTATAGATGGGGAAAATGAAAAAAACATTGTTGTTTTATCACGGAGGTATTTATTTTCAACAAGTTAGTTCAGTGTATGTCCTACCTCGTTAATTATAAAATCGCAGAACATAAGTAATTTGGAATTAAGTATTTTTAACTAATAAATTAATTTATCAGTTTTGGATAAGATCAGAAATCCTGAATAAAATTGCTATTCAAATTGCTCCAGGTTTTTTAGCTAAAATCAGGGACACTTTTGGAACCTCTCATAGGTTTTCAATTGAAGTATTTTTTTTTCAAAAGATATACAGGATATCCGGCTTTGTTTAAATGTCAAGGTATCGGTTTTACCTGACAATGTCATTTAGCAGAAAGGAAAGGTTAACATATTTCAAGCATAAATCAAAATCTGGTTCAATTGTTTAAAATAACACCTAAAATGGTTTTCACAGATGTTGAACTTATCCCCGAAAATTTAGCATTTAAAAACTGCTGAGAATGATGAATAGAATATCAAGCCGCTCTTTGATCGAATTTTTCAAATAATCTGAGAATTCATCCAAATAGCCTACACTGTTTTTATTTGACTCTGTATAACAGCCTGCAATTAGATGTATATTTTTTGACAGATTGAACAAGTAATTTAGTTAAAAATAGCGATTTTCAGGTTATTCCACCTACTCGATTTCACAAATTTTCCTATATTTAGTGTAACATTGATTTTAAAAAATAAGTGTCTGCAGAGAGGAAAAACTACGTAAAAAATTTGGGAAATATAGCTTCACTACATTAAGTAGTTACATCAGTATGAATGAAGGATTTTGAATCTCTTGTTTTCATAAACAAATATTACTTTTAATAATTTTGGTATTTAGTCATTTTAAAATTATAATTTATTTTTAAATTGAAGTAAGCGTTAAAAACATTTTTATTACTTATTTTATCAACGGGAAATAATTATATATTTACGTATAAACATTTAAATATATTTACTTTGTTTACAAGTTTTTCATAAAATGTATTTTGAAATTTCTTCTCTCCGAAGTGTAAAGGTTTTTAAATTACTAAGATCTATTACGGACCATAGTACATTTGTACATTTTTTACTTTCGTAGATAAGTACATAAAATGCGATAAAAATGATAACACACAAGGACAATGATTATCTGTTAATAGCAATAAATTTTACTATACTTCAATGCATCTGAGCAATTAAGAAGGAAAATATTTAAATTATTTCCGTGCGAAGATTTAAAAATTTTTATTAACGCAGTTTTGTATCTAACCATATTATTCTTTGCTTAGAGCTTTTTGAAAGCCTTAGAGCAAGTCTAAGCGTATACATAATATAGTGACTTGAATTTATTTTTTTATTTTTCAAAACAAGAATACTTTGCTTGGAATTTGCTGTGGGAAAGACCCAATCAAGTACAAGCGATAACTGCCTAGAGTGCTGACATTCTTTTGAAGTTTATGGTTTGGATAGAGAACCAGTGGATGTAAGTGTCAAGCAAGAAAAAGTCTGATTTATAGTAAAGAAAGAGTATGTTATTACTAGTCAAGTGCGGAAAATACTTTCTATTTCTATCATTAAAAGCAGTTTTATTTCGAATTCTTAATATTATTTCCACTAGAATCTGTCAAAATGAAACCACTTCATGCATTTTTAGTATTTAACATATGTTATTTTAATAAGTCTAAAAAGTCCATGATTTATTATTATCTTTAAAAAGTTTAATGATGCTATTGTCATTTAATTTGCGTATCTGAGCTGAAAGTTTTTATATATTTACAAGTTCTATCGTTTATGAATCTTGAAAGTCGGTCTAATATTGCATAGCAAAATAAATGAAAGATTAATGTTTAAAAAGGTTTATATACCTTTCACATTATAAATATGAATAGTCTTAGAAAATACACAAAATGCTAGAGATAAAAAATATTACTTTTATAATAAAAACGCTTCATTAATAAGAAAATTGCATTATAACAAATATTTCCGTCCAAATATATTTACGTGAACGTGACATCATTATTTCTTTGTAATGAGTTTATAATCCGATAGGAATGCTACTTACAAGTTATATAATCCCAGAAAAAAATAACCAATTCTTAAAGCAAATGGAAAATGTAAATGAGGTGTGCTACTATCAGGAATTTTATGTTCCTTCTTGGAAATAAATGATATGCATCATCATAAACTATAGTTTTTGAAACTATTGCAACTGAAACGCAACTTTACAATCAATCTTGTAAATAGGGAAATCACATTAATATTCTGTCTAAGCTGTAGGGTCTGTTGGGATAAATGGGAACATAGGATAAATGAGAACAGAGATCACCGACTCACGTGATTACTGAAGGAACTGTTTTTCTTGTTAATCTTGAGAAATTGAAACTTATAAAAGGTTGAAGGGGTTTTCAACGTTTTGTGAACAGCTGATCGTTGAATAATCATCCATTGATATTGTGATTGAGAAAAATGTTGATTTTCAAAGTTGCTGCAGAGCAGCTGCAAAGTAAGTAGATTCATTTATTCTTACTCATAGGGGATGTTATCTACGCAATATGAGATTAATTTAAAATATCCGTTGTTGCTGTTGATTAGAAGACATTTACCCCATAGACGTTGAGGTAAGTGGCAAGATATAATTTCATGCATTTCTAATAACCTTTTAGCCAATAAGCGTAATTTGGTCCTCAGAGACCCATATTTTTACCTATTTTCATCTTTTATGAAAAGGGTTTATGATTTCAGTTTGTCTGTCCTTTTGTCCGCAACAAAACTAGTCAAAATCTATTTCCGGTCAGCTAAAATAGATCGTACCTGCATCAGTGGCAGCTCGTGGGATACAGCAAGTACTGCAGGGCTGCACTTGAAATTATCAGCACATACTTTAAAATAATTTATTCTATACATTTTCTTAAATTCAGATTAGAATTATGGAATTCCTATGGTAAATTTTAAAAAAATCTAAAAAAAAAAACGTATTGTATTAACTGCCGGATCGCCCATTCAGAAAAAAAGCCTTTTAATCTTCCCGCATTTCAACTGCAAAAGTCGTTGGTACAGCCCTCAGCGCTGATCAAGGAATTGACAGCATCGTTGCCATGGTAACGACTACGTAAGCAGTTTCTCCGGCATAGGATAGCATAGGGGGTTGTAGCTAAGACTCAGCTGAAGAAAGGTTTTCTGACTTCGGCTGCATTTGTGAATTCGACTAACTGATTGGCTCGGACGAGAAGTGAGGCAGAGAATATATGTTCTAGCCCAGCGTTTCTCAACCTGAGGGGTAGCGCCCCCCGCAGAACGTTTTCAGAGAGGGGCGAGAAAAACTAAAGAGCAAGTAGTGATGCATGTTTTAAAATTCTCATTTAAATAATTATTCTCATTTTTACTCAAAAATATATTCATTTTCGCTTAAAATGTTCATTATTTAAGAATAAAAACTCAATATATGCTGAAAAATGTGAGTGGGGGGGAGCGCCACTGTAAGTTAGCCTTTGTTGGGGGGGGCACGACGTTAAAAGTTTGAGAACCGCTGTTCTAGCCCATTCTAACGGAAACAATAGTTTTTTTTTTGTCTGGGAAGGTTGAAAGTTTTTAGCTTTATTTGTTACTGTGTCCATGTGTTATTGGAATCTATGATTTAACCGTTTTGAAACATGGAGCCCCGTTATTATCCAGTTTGCGTCTTGCTTGGAACTCCGTTTAATATATGGGAAGAAGATGATAAACGACAACCACTAAAAGAAAATAGACCGACACCAAAATTGTCCATTCATAAGAAAAAAGCAGATTCGTCTGATCATGGTCGTAGCTTCCATTCATCATGATATGCACTATTCTCGTGGTTATGTGGCAGTTTTTATTTACAAAAAAATGTTTTGTTGGCCGTGTTTAATCGTTGAGATGAAAAAGAGCGTTTGGAATGGTACTGGATACGATTGATTAACTACCATCACACGAGCATGTAAAACACATGAAAGCTCAATCGAACATTTAAAAAATTCTTTAAAATTTAAGGAGTTGATAAGAAGTGGGAGCTAAATTGCTGACGAATTAAAGAAAAACTCTCGACTTTATGTTGCTGAATTTATCAAGAAAGTAAGCCTGAATAGACGCTTAATGCAGTTACCCATCATAGCAGTATTCTTTTTAAGTAAGCAAGAACTGGCATTTAGAGGACATGGCGAGCGAGAAAATTCTTTAAACATGGGAAATTTTAAAGAGCTTTTAAAATTAATGATATCTGAATTAAAACAACGCCTTTTTATGAGGACATCACTGACTGATTCGCAAGTTTAAAAGAAAGGAGGATTGATTTGACTAAAAATAAGTAAGTTTTCTTTTTTTTTATTTTCTTCTCAAGTTATCATTACAAAAGAAAATTCTAAGGAAACTCCGAATCAGACACGGAATATTGAAATTTTGAGGATAGGAGCGGCTGGTTGAAATTTATGTGCATTTTATGGAAGTAAAATAGGATCTCTTACATTTTCTATGTATTTTCTTTTTTTTAATCCTGGGTGAGGGCTTAATCCGCCAGCTTTCGAATTCAGTAACAAAGAATTTCCATTCCTGTCCGGAGGAAGGGGGTGAGGGGTCATATGTTTCCGGCTGCACTAACATTTTTGACCACGGGCCGCCACTGACCTGCATAAGTGCGAAACTTTAAAACGTTTCTCAGAAGCTTGTCAAAGTAAGTTTAGAAATGGTCAAAAAATATTTATCCATCAAAATTTTAATACTAAAATTTCTCCCCATCACAATACTTCCTTTACTTCGTACAAGGAAGTTAAAAAACAGTTAAACAGGCAGACTATCTACCCTGCGCCTATTACTTGTTCGAAGACGTATCATTTATCTTTATTTGCTCTATGAATGCGCAGTGTTTTTGTGTGATAATCGTAGTTATGTGTTTGAATCTAATTACAAGTAATGTAAGAATTTTTTTTTCAGTTTAAAAGACATATAATGTAGACACTATAAGTCCTTGCACCCCACAATTCTTGTGCACCTATTAAATTATACAAACTTTTGATGCGCTATATTCAAATTTATGTTATTTGCTTGAGTAACAATATTTTAGTTTGTTTGTGTTGTTATGGCAAAGCTGCGCATGGGCTATCTATCTACGATGGGGGTTTCCTTGGTCTGAGAACTTTCGGACAGGTTCTAACACTTATTCACGAAACATCTGAAGAAAAACAACCCAAACTCCAGACCGTTAGATCGACATCCGCACGATAGACAAGGCTAAGAAAGATATTTTAATAATAACATTAAATTTTTGCCATTTCTTGTCAAATATACGAAATATCATCAAGCCGTGGTTAGTTTCAGAAACCTATTCTTCAAGCCTAATTTCGCGATATCTCGCCAAAACTTGCCAAGCTTGGAGACGTTTGGCAAGATTTCGGTCTTGGTCCAAACAATGACTGTCCATAAACTTAATAGTGAATTTAAGGTGGTCTTCATGAACTGATAACCTTTCCGGTGTTCTCAAAATACACTATTCCATAGTTTGCAATCAAAAAGAGAGGTGCACAACTTGATGTTACAACAGTGCTAAATATGTCAAAAAGTTTTGGGTCAGAATGCTACCAAATTTCCGGGAAACCATAATGAGAATATGGAAGATACATTTGCTTAGAAAGAAAAAAAAAAAAGAAAAATTCACCCACAGGTGACGTTTTACAATATTAGAGATTCTGATATGCAAATTCTCCTACTATTCAACGTAGACAGAAAATCTGGTTAACGCATATATGCAGAACATCTTTTTCATGATTTCTTCACTTGAAAATGGGTATTTGTCTGTTTTATTCGTAATAAAACGTTGTGAAACGCCATTAGTTGGTGATTTTTTTAACTATTTATTTAAAAAAAAATCGCTTTTGCTTAGTAAGGTTTCCTGCAAATTTAGTAGCATTCTGACCAGAAGATTTCTCCGTATACCGTCCTGAATCGAGAAACTTTCATTATGAACACCACGTGTAATAAGCCCACAAAAATATTACTGTTTAAAAATTGAAAAAAAGATGGCAAAATGAAATATGAAGACAGGTTCAGCCTTTATCTGAAATACAATACTTATTATAATGGAATTTATTTTCGTGTTATTTTCCTATGAATATAAAATAAAAACACTAAACAAAACAAAAAATTATTAGAATTTCAGAGAATTGCAATTTGTTTTTTATAGAAAATGGTACACACTGAAAAAATATTTCACGTGCCTGTAACAGTAAATAAAAAGTACATTTTCTATTGCTATTTAAATATATCAGCAGATTTATGAACTGATGTAATTTTATTAGAAATAACTTATAGTTTGTAACAAATATAACCAAGCACCCAATCTGTCAAGACGGGATGTTCATAAGTAATTCTGAGAAGGCAATTTGGATAAAAGGGCATCAAAAGTCTCTCCAAACCGATTACTGTATCAAAAAATGTCCTCTTCTTTTATCTTAGCACTAATACTTTCTGCGATATCAACTTTCTCTTAAGTACATCAGCCATTTGTCTATCCTCGCATTCAGGTGAGTTCTTTTACGGTTTCATTATTACTTTGCGAAATCCGAGTTTTATTTTTCCGGGTTCCCCATTAAGTGAAGCAGAAAAAACAAAAATTCGTAATAGGATTCTTCTTTGGAGTAATGCATAAGTATAAGAATTTTAAATATTTTCTTAAAAATTAAATGTAAATATTGTGAAAAATATACCGAAGATGCATTACGAATTATATTTTTTCATCTGAAGATTACTTGAAGAATTTTTCCGCTTCATAAATTACAAAATTTGATGTGGGCAACACACGACTTCCTTTCACGTCTATTAAACCAAACATACTTTCGGCGCACTTCATCTAAACTTATCTTGTTTGAAAGAGATAAAATACTACAGTACTACTAAGGTTTAGCGATTTCTACCCAAATATTTCGATATCGCCAAGCTGGGTTCAATTTGAAAGATTTCCTTCAGACACTTAATTTGGCGATGTTTCACCAAAAGTCGACAAGATTGAGATATTTTGCGAGATTTTGAGGATAGCCTAAGACCATAAATTGACCACAGACTTTCGACCGACAGATTGAATGTATCATACAACTTAATGCATTTAAAGGCATTTGGCTGACACTGTAAATAAATTACCCAGTCGATTGCAATCAAAAAAGAAATGCACAGTCAGATGTTACAATAGCTCTAAATACAAAATCTCAAGATTCCACGATTAAAAGTTTTAGAGTTACGCGAAATGTGAAATTATGTTTGGTGCCAAATTTGGGGATATTTCGGTAAAACTCACCAAGGTCGACGATAAATGGCGATATCTTGGGCATGGACCAAATGACTGACTATCGCCAAATTTGGGAATGCTTCGACAAAAATCGCCATGGTTGATGACAAATGACGATATTTTGGGCATGGACCAAGCAATGACTGACTACAGATGTAATATCCCAGCAAACACACACCTGCTGGCGGAGTACCTTGCCAGCGCCTTTCTGCCTTTACGTCCAGCACCTGCCCGGCACTGCAAAAAGTAACTGAATCGTACCAAAAGTGGTCGCCCGAGAAGTACCTTGCCAGAAGCCCGGGAAGGCAACGGCACTCTGCTGGCATACTGCATGTGCCGGCCGTTACTCACAATAAAGGCAGTACCCCATTAAGTTTATAATGCCCAAAATGAAACGGCCGGGTGCCGGCTATTATTAAAAATAAAGGCACTGGCCTGGTATCTTAACAGTGACTACAATATAATGGCACGGTACCGGATTAGTGCCTAGTTACAGTAATGCTGCCATAATTAAAATACGAACCAGTGGCGGATTCGGGGTAGGGGGCTTATTCATCAACCCCCACCCCAACCCCGAAAAAAAAAAAAAATCTTTCCTTAAGGGTAAGATTTTGAAAGATAAGAAACAACATAAATGAAAGATAAAAAAGAGCAAAATCCGTTGGTCAATCGTTTGCAAATTATGTGCGCCTACCATTAGTGAATTGTGTGCAGTTTTCATAAACTGCAATTTTCTTACAAATATGTATTCGCAAAAGATTTTTTTTATGAGAGAGGCGGTAACACATTTCAGAACCAACATAAAATCATCTATACACAGTTTAATTTCAATATTTCAGAGTTAGAGATTTTATAAATGAGTTATAATACTTTATGTTGATATATATATGTGTGTATATACTCAAACAAAATCTTACAGGAAGTAATAATAAATAAAATTGTACTATGGTAACACATAACTTTAGGGTAACATTTTGCTTTATTGTACATTGTACATTTTGATTAGATAAAATTATTTTTTAAATGTTAGCTATTCTGAAAATCAATTTTCTGTATCTATACCTGTTGTACACTACATGATTCAAATTTTATGGAGGAAAGTATTTGTGGTAATACACTAAAATAAGTATCATTAGTAACCTCACCGACTTAAAAAATGTCACCAGTTTAGAAGCCATTTTCTCAATTTTAGTTCCCAAAATAGTAACTTTTTTAATGATTTTGTAGTTAAGAAATAAACATGCTTAATTTAGCTTCATTTAAGAAGGATTGAATAAAATGATAAATTTAAAATCTTCATGCGTTATATATATAACAGAACATATAATACATTTATTTTTGTAGTACGATTAAAAAACAGATTAGAATGTTTGCTGAAAGCTCAATAGCAACTTTAAAAAAAAAGGGAGTTGACAAAAACCAACACCAAATTTTCAAATTAGTCGCCTGGAGTAAGGTTCAAGTAGCCAAAACTTGAAAACAGTATGAAAATGACGTTTTTCGGTTCAAAAAGTCGCCTAATCTTTAAATTAGTTGCAAAAGTCGGTGGACAAAATGTGTACATTAAAAACAGTGAAAGTAAAAATTTACCTGTAATATTTTCCCGACTGTTTAAAAGCTGTAAATCCAACTGGAAAACTGGAAAATCCGCTTGCTGTATATCCTTAACTAACGAGATCTCACTGTCGAAGCAATTATAATTATTATTACTCCTAACAGAGAAATCTCACTAGTCTATACCAATAAACCTTCTCGATAGTTCTATAATAACAACCGGAAAAACTTTGTATCCTAAAAAGCGTACTTCATACGTATTTCCAGATGTAAACTGGCTTCCGCTCAACGTTTCAAGATTTGCGAAACGAAATGACACATCAAAAGAAAAGAGGGTTACTATACTTATTGGACACGAAAACGCACCACTTCCGTTTTAATGAAACACGCCAATTTTCAAAGCAGCTAAGCTCGCCGTTACTAGTTATGTACCGGCGCATATGCACTTTTCAGACACTGTTACTCCAGTGACTTCCAGACAATGGCAGTCTACCTTGCTCCCGATATACAGCACTTTGCCAGCACGACGGGTACCCGGCCGTCATTTTGCGGGCAGTAGTGTGTTTGCTGGGATATTGAAGATGTCTATAGACATTAATGTATTGAAATTCTTTTGGGTGTTCCTGTAAATAAACTCTCCAGTAGATTAGAACCACAAATCGAGATGCACAACTACATGTTACAACAACCTTATATGTGAATTTCAACATTCTAAGACGAATAGTTTTTAAGATTTGAGAGTTAAATGCATGCACAAGTACACCAAAATTCGCCAAGCTTGGCGACTTTTATCGTAATTCTTCAGGAAGGCACGTGACCGTGGTCGGACCATTGCCTAAGTATATGGTAGGACGGTATTATGCTTGAAATGGATGAATGTCCCTGAAATCGCCATTGACCGTAATGTGTTGGAAATCTTTAGAGTGTTTCTGTAGCAGGAAGATAAACGAAAAGTCACTTTTTTTGATGGAGAAATTCATTTTGTAACCCTTAACAGCATATATCACTTCTGAGTCGTATGAAATAGCTTAATACCTCACAAGTAAGCTTTAATGAATTTCGGCCCATAGAGCGTAATGTACTTAAAATCTTTTGGACGGCCCTGTAGATAAACTATCCAGTCGAATGGGACCGAAAGTGTAGGTGCACAGCTAGAAATTACAGCAATCCTAAATATAAAGTTTCAACATTCTACGTCTAATAGTTTTTGAGATATGCGAGTTTAACGAATTTCGGCTCATAGAGCGTAATGTATTTAGGATCTTTTAGGCCGTCCTGTAGATAAACTATCCAGTCTATTGGGAGCAAAAGGAGAGGTGCACAACTACATGTTACAATGATCCTAAATGAGAAGTTTTAAGATTCCACGAACGATAATTTTTAGATACTCGAGTAACATATATACGTACGTACATACGCACGTAGAGACGGCATGAAAAAAGTGGTCAAAACAGACTCGCGGTCGATAAAAATGGATTGCACACGCACTTATATGAGCGTGCATGCTAGGGCACGATGAGATGCATCGCAAGAATTCTTAAAAGTAAATTTAGAGGTAGTCGAAATCGGTTGTTACGTCGAAATCTAGCCCCCGAAATTTTTCGGGATCACATTACTTCCTTATACTCCGTACAACAAGGAAGTAACAAGAGTACAAAAAAACTGCTTATTAACCAACAAACTGTTTTCAGTCATAGTAAGGGATAGTATAAAAACAAAATGAGATGGGAAAAATTGAGGCTGGAACTTAGCCACTTTAGCCCGTTTGTTCCACGTAAAGCTCTATTTAAGAGTTTCGAGTCATCTTTCATCTCAACCATTTTCCGAAATAGGTGACATATTCTAATGAAATATCTTCCTTATAAAATTATTTTAATCGGTAGTTTTTTACATTGTTGAATACATTGAAATGTGAGATATCTATATAAATAAAATTAGACTTTTGTCTGTACATTTCTTGGAATTCAAAAATTTTGCGATTTCTATCCGTTTCAAGCACCCGGGAATCCGATGCGACCCTCAAAAAAAGTTTGTCTGTCTGTCATTCTGTCATTCTGTCCGTGACGCTTTTTTTGTTTAAGCATCACGTAAAAACGGCTGAAGCGAATGATATGAAATTGGGTGTCATGATAGGTGGTTACTCAACTTAAAACATAGGCGTCGAATTTTTAAAAAATATTGATTAGATTTTCAGATTTTTCGAAAATCGTTTCAAACTGCGTTAATTTGTGTTCAAGCATCACGTAAAAACGACTGAAGCGAATGATATGAAATTGGGTGTCATGATAGGTAGTCACTCAACTTAAAACATAGGCGTCGAATTTTTAAAAAATCTTGATTAGATTTTCAGATTTTGCAAAAATCGTTTCAAACTGCGTAAATTTGTGTTCAAGCATCACGTAAAAACGACTAAAGCGAATGATATGAAATTGGGTGTCATGATAGGTGGTCACTCAACTTAAAACATAGGCGTCGAATTTTTAAAAAATCTTGATTGGATTTTGAGATTTTGCGAAAATCCTTTCAAGCTGCGTAAATTTGTATTCAAGCATCACGTAAAAACGACTGAAGCGAATCATATGAAATTGGGTGTCATGATAGGTGGTCACTCAACTTAAAACATAGGCGTCGAATTTTTAAAAAATCTTGATTGGATTTTGAGATTTTGCGAAAATCCTTTCAAACTGCGTAAATTTGTGTTCAATCATCACGTAAAAACGACTGAAGCGAATGATATGAAATTAGGTGACATGATAAGTGGTCACTCAACTTAAAACATAGGCGTCGAATTTAAAAAAAATCTTGATTAGATTTTCAGATTTTTCGAAAATTGTTTCACACTGCATACTGTGTTCGCACATCACGTAAGAACTGCAAAGGTGAAAAAATGGTATTTGGTGAAATTATAGGTGGTCACCTTAAACTATAAGCATCTAAAAAAAAACGATCAGATTTTGGGATTTTGCGAAAATCGTTTCAAACTGAGTGAATTTTTGTTCACACATTACGTAATAACGACTAAAGCGAATGATATAAAATTTGGTCACATGATAGGTTGTTGTTCAACATAAAGTATAGGTGTCCAATTTTTTAAACATTTTTTTAGATTTTTAGATTTTGTGAAAATTCTCCCAAAATGCGGTTATATTTTTTCAAGCATCGCGTAATAACGACTAATACGAAATTTGGTGATATGATTGGTAGTTGCTAATCTTAATTTATAGGTGTTGAATTTTTAAAATATTTTGATTACATTTTGAGATTTTGTGAAAATCGTTTAAAAATGCTAAAATGTTTGTTCCAGCATCACGAAATAAAGACAGCAGGGAATTAAACAAAGTTGGGTGACATGATAGGTTGTCACTCAACTTAAATTCTAGGCTTCCAATTTTTCAAAAATGTTGATTAGATTTTGAGATTTTGCGAAAATTATTTGAATATGTGTAAATATTCGTTCGCGCATCCCACAATGACGACTAAAGCGAATGAAATGATATTACTTAGTTACTCTCTAACCTGTAATATTTTAACAATACATAAAAATGATAATTGCCCTTTCTTTACTTTGGCAACATACTACATCCATTGTGTACTCCAACAATGCTGACGAAAGTTCTTGCTTTTAGAAATTTGTATTCAGTACTAACCCGTCAACGACGGGTACTTCAGCTAGTGTTTAAATAAAAACTTTTCAAATGATAGGTTGTTGTTCAACATAAAGTATAGGTGTCCAATTTTTTAAACTTTTTATTAGATTTTGAGATTTTGTGAAAATTCTCCCAAAATGCGGTTATATTTTTTCAAGCATCGCGTAATAACGACTAATACGAAATTTGGTGATATGATTGGTAGTTGCTAATCTTAATTTATAGGTGTTGAATTTTTAAAATATTTTGATTACATTTTGAGATTTTGTGAAAATCGTTTAAAAATGCTAAAATGTTTGTTCCAGCATCACGAAATAAAGACAGCAGGGAATTAAACAAAGTTGGGTGACATGATAGGTTGTCACTCAACTTAAATTCTAGGCTTCCAATTTTTCAAAAATGTTGATTAGATTTTGAGATTTTGCGAAAATTATTTGAATATGTGTAAATATTCGTTCGCGCATCCCACAATGACGACTAAAGCGAATGAAATGATATTACTTAGTTACTCTCTAACCTGTAATATTTTAACAATACATAAAAATTATAATTGCCCTTTCTTTACTTTGGCAACATACTACATCCATTCTGTGTACTCCAACAATGCTGACGAAAGTTCTTGCTTTTAGAAATTTGTATTCAGTACTAACCCGTCAACGACGGGTACTTCAGCTAGTGCTTAAATAAAAACTTTTCAAAACGAGGTAAAAAGAGTAGTTAAATTAAACTACTCTTAAACTATTATTTTATATTACATAGAATTAGAACTTTTCAAGATATGTGATCGTTTGTTGAACTAATGAAGTCAAAATAATCTTTAGAAAAATATTTCATGTCTATCTGTCTGCTATTTGTTTAAGAACGACCTAGAGAGAAAGTGGATAAAATAAAACTTAGTTGCCTGATAGGAATTTCTTTTTAAACTCTTATGTGTATTTATAAGATTTTATTTTATTTGTTGACTGTCTGAGAAATACTATATTTCAATATATATTTTTTTGTGCTGAACTTTGACTGTTTTATTTTTAAAATGAAAATACTCGACGCTTTAAAATAAAGCAAAAATTATAAGGGAAGTAGAAAATTCTGCATAGCGTGAAAGCTAAAAGGAAAAAAAAATTAAGTAGCAAGTTATTTTCCTGGAAATAAAAACTTGTATTTAAATTCTTGAATATTGCTAATAGTCACTAACTCATTTATCTGACCCAATTTATTAACTAAACATTAAAATAAGTAATAGATAAAAAAAAATTAAGTCAATTCCTACTTAGATCAACAAAGAAAAGTTTTATTTTAGTTACTTTTTAATAAATTTAATAAATTATATTTAATTAATGAATTAACATTTGAAAAAACTATTTGAATTTGAGTGGATGAATAAAAAGCATATTAAAGGCTGAAAATTTGAATAAGATATATAAGTATATATAGGGAGAATGTGAACTAATAGTAGGAATTGAAGGAAAAAGAGATGCACAGTTTGATGTTACAATAGTTCTAAATACAAAATTTCAAGATTCTAAGGTTGAAAGTTTCAGAGTTATGAGAAATGCGAAATAATTTTTAGCGCCATATTTGGTCATATTTCGGCAAAATTCGCCAGTACGAAGACAAATGGCGATACTTTGGGCATGGGCCAAATGACTGACAATCGCTAAATTTGGCGATATTTTGGCAAAACTCGCCAAGGTCAATGACAAATGGCGAGATTTTGGGCATGGACATAACAATGACTGACTACAGATGTAATATATTGAATATGTCCATAAACATTAATGTATTGAAATTCTTTTGCGTAGTCCTGTAAATAAAATATCCAAATAAACTATAAAAGATAATTACATAATATTTTTTATTTTGAAGTAAATTACCAGAAAAATATAAAAATTAAAATAACCAGGAATAATTTATTATCCATTGCACTTAAGACCAATGATTAGGGTGGGTTGTTTTCCACTTTTTTAAAAAAATCGAATTCTCCTGTAGTGGGAAAAGTTATGTATCGACATCAAATGCCTGTAAAAAATTGTTTTGAAATTAAAATATATTAAGACCCCTCCGCCAGGTCCATGAAGTTTCACCAAATATGTAAAATTCACTGTTTTTTATTTATTTATTAATTTTTTATGTATTTATGTATGTAAAATTTGTTAAATTTTTTAACCGCTTGTGGTGGAAATAGTTGAACAATAGAAAACCCCTTCGTTTGTGAAAAAAAATTGATATCATATCATATTTAAAGCCCCCGCCAGACTTTTGAAATTTGCATAATTTGCTATTTTTTAATAAAACATATCTTTCTGTACTATTTTCTCCATACGATTTAGTTCAGTTTAGTTTTGAATATTACTGATAGATATTAAAGTATTCTCCCCAGGCCTTTAAAGAAGGGCGCACCGACCAGCTGATTTTACTGACGCCCGGGTTAAAAAAAAAGTGAGATCCCTCTCGATTCGTTACAATCGACACCAGTCAAGTCTAAACAAAAAAATCCGCTTTAACTTGCCCATTTGCTCTGGATGTACAAACTGAGTACTGAATCGTGCAAAAGTAAACTCTAAACTGTTGTTTCTGTAAAATTACACTTTAGCTCCGATGTACAAGTAAAAATAAAAGAAAGATAACGAAGGCAGGTTACATTATGATTATCGATAAATGTAATAAAATACAGCCAAAGGAAGAATATTCGCCTGGACTTGCAAAATAGTTTAACAGAGCGTAAGATAGCATTGCAGGGATTACATTTCAATGGAAGAGAGGACTGAACCTTAGCCATTGTCAAAGAAGGGAGCACTTCACACAAAAGAATCAAAAGACATATAGTGTTATCGCAAGAGCTAGAAAGCAATTTCATTAGTCATGTATCACCAGAAAGTGGAACAGCTAATCAAGTCTAACATTTTAGATTATTTGAATACAAATTGGTTATTTACCTTGGATTTTGTAGAAATTGTATCGGATGGAACAGACCTGAATACTGGTGTTGAAGGTTGTGTGATACGCCTATTTGAATTGCAAGTAAGAAGACCCTTGCAGTTTCTCAAATGTACATTGTATATGAGCAACCGTTACTTAATTTAGTACGGTAACTAGATGGAAATACTACAGGCCTTTTTACATAATGTGGTCCTATAAGGAAAGTTTTGGACTCATCTGAAATAAACTACCGGCTATGAAGTTCAGAAAAATCGTTGTTGATCTGTTTACAGGAGATGTAGATGGACTTAGTATTGATCAAAAATATTTGTATCAAATCTGTCAAGCGATATCATCTGGAAATTGTCCTGTCCAAAAACATTATCCACCAAATCAACTGGAAAACTGTGCCAGGTGGCTTACAACGGCAAATAGATCACTTCGTCTGTATATTGGTACAGAGAAGCCATCACTTGAAATAGAAACTATTCTGGAAAATATTATAAAATTGTAATCTAAAGATTGGGATCTCATTGAAACATAGCCTTGATGCACACCATGTTGGGGGAAAGATTCTGTGCGCTCAAGATATCTGAGTGAAGAGCCGAAATTAGTTCGGGATCCTGTAATTCAACGGAATGGTTTTTATGGTCACCCAGAAAACTTACTGATTGCCACGAACAAAAACAAACGATCCTATGTGAGGACATGAGACAGCATATACTCAGTGCAGAATTTGAGGAATTGGTAACAACTGGGAATCTTGCAATAACACTGTATATTCTTTCCCTTTTATTCTTCTGTGTGAAACGCCCCCCTCTTCAACATTTGCTAGGGTTCAATCCTCTCTTCCAATTAAATATAGTGTCTGCAAAGCTAGCTCACTCTTTGCTAAACTATTGTTATTTTATTACATTTATCGATATCCATAGTAGAGTTATCTCTTCATTATCATTTTTTGTTGCTTTTGCATTACACTCTACTTCAGATCTTAGAAAGAGCAGTTTGGAGTTTACTTTTGCACGATTCGGTTCTCAGTTTGTGAATCCAAGGCAAATGGGCAAGTGAAATCGGGATTTTCATTTGACCTTGACCGGTGCCGATTGGAAGTTAACTAAAGATATCGAAAGAGATATCATATTTTTTAAAACTCGGTCGGTCAGTAAAATCCTCTGGGAGGTGAGCCCTTCTTTAAACTCCTGGGGAGAATATTGCAGTATCGATCAGTAATATTCAAAACTAAACTGAACAAAATCGTAAAGAGAAAATGGTACATAAAGAGCCGCTTTATTGGAAAATAGCAAATTATATAAATTTCGAAAGCTTAGGCTTAAATATATGATACTTTATGATATATGATATCAAATTTTTTTTTCACAAACGAGGGGTTTTATAATTAAACTACTACCACTGTAGACGGTTAAAATATTTAATACATAAAAAAGTTAAAAAAATAAATAAAAAACTTTAAATTTTAGATATTTGTTGAAACTTCATTGGCCTGGTGGGAAGATTAACATATTTTAAATTCAAAAATTTTTTTTACTGACATTTGATGTCAATACACAACTTTTCCCATTGCAGGCGATTTCGATTTAAAAAAAAAGTGAATAACGACCCACCCTACTGATCATACCAAAAAATGAGTGAGATGAGTTTTCATTTTCAAAGTTTTCATCTTGTGTGTGATCAAGAATCTTATAAATGAACTTCTAAATTGGAGCATTACACCATTTGGATTTACATCGCTTGTAAATATAACTGATATGTTTCTGTTTTTGTATTATGAAAGGTTACATGAGGGGTATTTGCCAACATCTTAATAAATATCAATATGTATGAGGAAGCTGTCAATGTAAATTTTTAATGTCTTTTTACACACAAAGAAAACGTATCATAATTATTTTACTAAAACTAAAATATTTGATAGCAAAAGTATTTTTTTCCCTTTCTGGTCAGGATGACTATTTTAACTCAGAAAAAGTTTCAACAAGACTTTCTTTAATGAAGCTAAATCTGCGCCATTAAAAAAGAGAAATATAGGTATTGTATTTACTTCGGATATATATACTTAAGAATAAAAGAAACTTTCTGCGGAATATATAAAGAATGTTCTCGTACTTTTCTTTGACTATGCCGCCTTTAACCTTCTTCAACCAAATTCAAACAAAACTGGAAGAAGAGAAACTCTCAAAAGCATGCTTTGGGGTGCGAAAAAAAAATGAAATATTATATTTTCAAAAGTACATGCTCATATTTCACTTTTTAAACTTTTTCGTAGCGGTTGTTTATTTATACATATATAGAATGTTGCTTTCCAGAACAAGCCAATTGATCGAGATTTGTAATACTCAGTATATAGTATTGCAGAAAAGTGTCACAATGTGGAAAAGAAAATTTATTGAAAAGAAGAAGCATTTTATTTTACTGACGTTTTGAGTCGTGTTTTCTTACACTTTCTTATTACTCTCACTCGAGTGCGTTTACTGTTTGAAATTCCATGGTTTGAATTTCCTTTCTTCCGGACGTTTGGAAAGAAAGTTCAGTTTTGAAAAACATTAGTAAACATATTTTTTCTTGCCAATTTTATTTTTACATGAAAGAACATACCTTAAACTATTTTTCTATGTAATTTCCGCCAATGTTCAAACACTTGTCGTAGCGGGCTACCAGCTTTTCTATACCTTCTTCATAGAAACTCCTCGCCAATGACGGTAACCACGACTGTAAGAAAACTACGTCATGCAATTCAAAACAAACGGATAGAGGAATGCTCAGTAAAGGTATTGTGCTGCTCCATGAAGATGCTCGGTCCCATACTGCTGGTAACACTCAAACGATCATTCGGCAGTTTCGTTGGAAGCAAATCGGTCACCCGCCGTACAGCCCAGACTTGACGGCCTCCGACTACAACTTGTTCCTGCACATGGAGCACGAGATAGGCGGCAAGCGCTTTGGATTACTTTCCATGAAGAAGGTATAGAAAGCTTGTAACCCGCTACGACAAGTGTTTGAACATTGGCGGAAACTATGCAGAAAAATAGTTTAAGGTATGCTCTTTCATGTAAAAATAAAATTGGGGTGAAAACATTTTTTTAACTAATTTTTTTCCATAACGGAACTTACTTTCCGAACGTCCCTCGTATATATATTTATATATATGTTAAGGTCGGGTGGCTGAAATGGATGCAGATACAATAAACACTCGAGTAAATTCTGCGTTAAACTAAAGTTATATTTACAGAAATTATTATTTACAAAAAAAAATACAGATATATATATATATATATACCGGGTGTTTCAAAAGTGGCCGGTATATTTGAAAAATCAATAAAAACTAAACGGGCAGCGATAGAAATAAACCGTTTGTTGCAATATGCTTGGGACAACAGTAAATTTTCAGGCAGACAAACTTTCGAAATTAGTTACAATTTTCAACAACAGATGGCGCTGCAGGCGATCTGAAAGATATAGAAGAAAACGCAGTCTGTGAGTTCGCCATTCTGTTAGTCGCCCTTCTGCTGTAAGCGTGTGCTGTTCACAGATTGCAAGTTTGCTGTGAAAAAATGGTTTATTTCTTAGAACAGAGGATTTTTCTTGTTGGAATTCCAGCGAAACAAAGTATTGTTGCAACAAGTCGAAGTTTACAACGGAAGTTTATTGTAACCAAAGGACCAAAAAGCGATACAATAAAGGATCTGTTTGAAAAATTTCAACTTACTGGGAACGTGAAAAATGAACGTGCTGGAAAGGTAGGGCGACCGCGTACGGCAACCACAGAGGGCAATGCTCAGCTTGTGTAACAGGTGATCCAACAGCGGCCTTCGGTTTCCATTCGCCGTGTTGCAGCTGCGGCCCAAATTAAGCCAACGTCCACGTATCGTCTCATGCGCCAGAGTTTACACCTCTATCCATACAAAATTCAAACTCGGCAACCCGTCAGTGCTGCTTCCATTAATGCAGAAGAGACATTCGCTAACGATATGGTGCAAAGGATTGATGACGGCGATATCCATGTGGGCAGCATTTGGTTTACTGACGAAGCTTATTTTTACCTGGACGGCTTCATCAATAAACAGAATTGGCGCATATGGGCCATATTATTGCTGTGCATGGTGGATATGTTGAAAATATCGTAGTTTAGATTTTTCCAGACTGCAGCGCTATCTGTTGTGGAACATTGTAACTAATTTTGAGAGTTTGTCTGCCTGAAAATTTACTGTTGTCCCAAGCATGTTGCAACAAACGGTTTATTTCTATCGCTGCCCGTTTAGTTTTTATTGACTTTACAAATATACCGGTCATTTTTGAAACACCCGATATATATAAACTTAAGTCGCGTGCAAGCCTCCTTTTTAAACAAACAATCAAACAAAAAAAGATCATCGTCTTCTACGGCGTCTGGCTCGTGCAAAGCCATTCTTTTCGTCTGCCGATTTTCGGATCGCACTCTCGATGTCAGTCGTTCTCCGGAGGAGATGAGTTGTCCAGTTACTTCTTCCTGGTTGAATTGGATGCGGATACAATAAACACTTGAATAAATTCTGGGTTAAACCAAAGTTATATTTACAGAAATTAATATTCACCAAAAAATATATAAAGGTAAGTCGTGAAGCTTATTTTTTAAACAAACAAACAAATGAACATCGTCTTGCACGACATCTGGCCCGTGCAGAGCCATTCTTTTCGTCCGCCGATTTTCGAATCGCCCTCCCGATGTCAGTCTTTCTCCGGGGGAGTTGAGTTGTACAGTTACTTCTTCCTGATGTATGTGTGCGTATATATCCCAGAGAGCACAGCAAACTTGCATCAAACATGCAGCAAGCTTGATTTATCAAGTAAATAAACTTGAATTAAGCTTGAAAATTTCAAGCGTGTAAGCTTAATGCAAGCTTGAATCAAATTTTCAAGTTTACATTTGCCCAGCTTGCATTAAGCTTGACATAGCAAGCTTAATTTCAAGCTTAAAAATTTTTTCAAAAAAAAATTTCTTAAATACACGGGCGCCCGTCGGTGAACTCGCCAAACATATTTTATTTTTTTACACATTTTCCCTTCTATGTTGAAATTTCAAGTTAATTTAATCCGTTTCCATCAAGCGTCCACGATAGAACTCGGGACTTAAGGGTTGGGAGACTAGAGTCTAACCATTCCGCCAATCTGCCTCGCGCTTTCACGACTAAAGTTTGAAGGGACTGTCATGGTTGTCACGCCGTTTTCTGGCGAGATCGATCAGTGCCCGATGTCGATTTCTTTCTTTTATTTTCCATGGGATGAATCAAAATTAAAAGAATGTTATGATTTATAGACTCTACTAATAGGGAAATAAACATACTATAAACTTAAAAGCAGCACACGTTTTAAAACTTTCAATATAGCGACACTCATGTTAGGCAATACTGCCCAAAATCGAGACAAACGACTGATCTTGTAATCAATTTCGAAGTATAATTGTATTTTATTTTGAAGAATTTCCATATTTGGAAATATAGAATCTATTTTTTTATTATTCTATTATGGTCAAGTACATTTATCACTGATGATAAATTATTTGTTATGTGGATGTGGCTTTCCAAATCAAGCCGTAATCAAGTTGTATTCAAGCTTGACAGTTCAAATGACTTCTCCAAGCTTGCTGCAAGCTTAAAAAGAATTGAACTGTCAAGCTCTTATTAATACGCCAAATTCAAAGAAATGTCAAGCTTGATTTAAGCTTATGTGCTGTCTGAGATATATATATATATATATGTATATATATATATATACACACATATATATATGTAAAGTAAGGCGGGATCCCATCGTTCCAGACGCTGGCATTGAGACCCGAGCTAGGCTCGTTCGAATATGAACGGCCGCCGCCGTTGGAGCAGTAGTAGTGATTGCTACTCGTTTATTCCGTGGCGGTGCACTGGAGCAGCCCCGGTCCTCGTAGCTGTTACCTGTCGATGTATAAAAATAACCACACTCCCGGTTCAACAGATGTTTTTATTAAGAGATTTTCACTTAGATTTACATGCCAACAGAGGTCACGCAAAAGCTGATTTCTGATCAGTGTTTGAACTTATATTAGTGGGGGGTCACATCATTTATAAGATAATCACATGTTCCAAAAATGGTCCATTTATTGGCTATTAAAATGCCCGGGTCTCATAGTCTCTTGAAATTCTTACGAGGTATGGTGTCATTAAGACGTGGGCAGAGGGTAGATATATCAACTGCGTTTTTATTACATTTAGATCCCGAGACAAATGCTTGGTTTGATAACGAAAGTTGTTATGTTCTTAAAGAAGTTTGAAGGAAGATAATAGAAATTTTGAAAGAGTACTTATTTTTAGATGTGATATATATAAATACTAATTTATATATTGTAACTACTTAGGAACTTCTCTTTACAGAAGCCAAACATATAGTTTTTTTTTTTTTTTTTTTTTTTGTCTTTTTACGATGAAATTTTTATGGTGGATTAGCTATGGTTAAACGAAATGCCATTTGCTAGGACAGGATGTCTCTCCATTCATGATTTACCAGCATGTAAAAAAAAGAAAAATATGCATGTTTATTAAATTTGAAAATAGTTATTAAATGCTATTCAAAATGATATTACCTACTAGATTAATGACAATTATCTTGTACAAAAAAGATCTATTGTGATGTTTCTTTATATTTATTTTGACTACGCAAAATTTTTAGTGATAGCAAACTTTTTCAAGTTCAATAAATCATTATCTAAGGCATTTTTTTCGAAATCGCATAGATTGAGCTTAGAAAATCACATTGAAACAAAAGGAAGTGGAATAATATTTCCCCCTCAAAATTAGTATTTGATATATGTAAGAGATCTGCATTTACATGATTGTTCAGTAGAGAACAAATAAACTTTGAATCAATGCATAAAATTTCCATTTTATTACTGTATATTCAGTAAGAGTATTGGTCATATAATGGAAGCGGTACTCTGAAAACATTTAAATACGTTTATATACTTCAAAACTACATGGGGTAATTTAATTTGTGACTTGTATGGATGAAAAATTAATCTTATAAATGAGTTCAATTTTGAATCTCATCAAAGTACTATAGTTATTTTAAAGCACCCGTTTTGCCTAATATCGTAATATGAATTTATTTGCTCTTCTCTTATTCCATGGATATTTAGAATGTTGTATCTGCCATGTGCATGCTACGTTGATTCGTAAGTTATGCCTTTAACTACTACTATATATATATATAATATATATATATAAACACATATTGAAATATGCAGTAACTCTGGAAATTTAATGTATTAGTTTTTTAGTCAAGCATGACAAAATTATTGAAATTATAGGCTACTTACCGAAAAATGCAAGTTTCTTCTTTCATGTGTCAAAAATTGCTTCGTCTTTTACAGTCACGCGTACTGTTTGTTCAAGCGATCAGCGATTTACGACTCATCGTGTATTGAATAATAAGTTGCTGAACAACCGAATAAAACTTTTAGCATAGAACCTTTCGTAAACGGTGAAAGTTTTACAAAATAGTCCCTCTAGTTACTGGCTTATGTGCTAAAAATTTTAATCACTTCCTTTATTTTTATTTTTCTGCCAAAATAACTACAAAAACGTTCAATTTTAAATTACGCATTCATTAAAATAAAACAAAATTATTCTGCGTAAACGTTTCAGTAGAGATTTTTCACACCAAGAGTTGAAATATGTAATGTACAATGTGCCCGAGAATCGTTGGACACACTTTACAATACTACATAAAACAAAAATTGTACGTACAAACTGGGTACTTGAGTAAGGGCCGATTTACAAAAGTGTTAGATTTTCGTTTCCTATAATTTTGTACCAAAAATTTTGATAGATAGAACTAAGTGTCAAATACTCTTGCAAGAGATTCAGAAGAGCGTAGTGAACAGGACGACTGGTGCAAAGGTTTGGAAATGTGATATTTCAACAGGACGGCTTACCTCCACATTGGTCAATGCCCGTGCGCCATTGCCTCAAGCAACATTTCGCGAACAGATGGAGAGATCACGACGGTCACTTTCAGTGGCCTTCTCGATCGCCGAATTTAATCCTTTTGGATTTTTTCTTGTGTAGTTACGTGAAAGATATTGTTTGCAGGACTAGAAGTCCTAATGCTCAGGAACTCAATCAGCTAATTAGAGCTGCTATTTATTAAATTTTCATATATTGTGGAATGTAATCAAGTATCTTTCTCATTTTGTACGGGCCATCAAAGGACTCGTAGAAACGTATAGAAAATAATGCATTAGTGAGCAATTGCATTTTAATGCGACTGCGGTTAGAAGCTTTTTTATTTAATGATATAAAGTGTCCAAAAACTTTCAGGCACCCTTTACTCTAAAGCGTCAAACTCTAAATTAATTTTAATTAAAAAAGTTTTGAAATACATTTAAAGAATTTGTCTAACTTCTGACAGGTATTTTCGAGCACACGAAAATTATTTATTAGATGTTATATCGGTGGAACCACATCTAATTTTACAATGTTATTAATTAAATTTTCACTAAGATGTTTGCTTGAGAATTTATTTTAGTAGCTAATATTAATTTAGAACTTCTTCAAAGAAAACTGATGAATGTGTTCTTAAAACTTTTAAAAATTAAATTCTGAATTAGAAAGCAAATACACTCTTTAGACAAACATCTTAAATGCGATCGTGAAATA
The DNA here is from genome assembly GCA_038373885.1 of Cheiracanthium punctorium. NCBI lineage: Eukaryota > Metazoa > Arthropoda > Arachnida > Araneae > Cheiracanthiidae > Cheiracanthium > Cheiracanthium punctorium. The sequence continues at coordinate 99,184 of JAWZYV010013419.1, forward strand.
TTAATTTGTTAACTTTTCATTTAAAAACAATTTTTGGTTTAGTGGGACAGTAAATTTGAGTTTGACACACAAGAAGCAGAAACACAAGAAGCAGAAAATATATTTTAATAAAGTAAATTACTTTTAAATAACAAAATTTAAACTAGGATCTGGAAATTAATAATACCAAAATACTTTAAAAGGGAAAAAAAATCAGATTTAAAAATTTATATTTTATGTTTACAGATTGATTCCCAAAATATCATTTAATACATCCAAAACGCTAACAAATTGATTTTTAATGTTTTGTTGAATTAAAATCTATAATGAAAACGAAATCTATTTACAGTTTGCGATTAAATGTATTTCATTTGACTACATTGAAAGTCCAATTTTTAAACCATAAAAGAGACTGTTAATTAACATATGTTAAACTTAAATTCAAAAATGTTAAATTTGTTAAACAAAACATTTATAAACGGAAAACAATGCGGTAAAATTGTTCTCTACTGTTCGTGTGGAGTTGTGTGTTTAAACGTGTAAGACATATCTTTAGGGTTGTACACAAGAAATATTTGTAGAAGTACTATCCCATATTTTGTCTTAAATAAGCAGTTTATTCGTGATCTATTCGGGAATTTTCAGAGGAACGCCAAAGAACTTTGCTCCAAAAAGAAGGGAAGTAACCTGTGTTACGTTTGTGGAACGGTGAGAGCAAGCATGGTAAGTTTTTTTTTTGGTGTAGTTCTATGAATAATAAATGAAATATCCGGAGGAAAATGTTCAATGACGGGTACTATTTACTTTGCTTCTCGAAATTCGTGAAGCAAATTCAACGATTTAATTGACTCTAAGATTTAACTATGATGTTGATCTTCTTATATAATAAAATCCGAGAGTAAACATTGTATGTAGCTATGTATGTAGGTAGGCAAGTTTGTGACCACGGATCTTCTTGCGCGCGTCTCTCGATCGCATTGCGCCGAGACGGTTGGTTGCAGACCCACCGAATTTTGCATACGGCTTCACTGGGACAGATCTTAACACGCCTCGGAGCGATTTTTTCGAAATTCGAATTCGAAAATGTTTTATTTTATGTTTTGTCCGATTTTTAGCGATTTTTCTCGCTTAATGCGTAATAACGACGGTCATTGCACTCGCAATAAAACAAAATTTACATCATCGGATAGAGGAGAAAAGTTTCTTTTAAAAATTGTTTGTTTGGATTGTGTAACATAATTTGCAGATTTTTGGGACTTTTTCAAATAAAATTAAATTTGACACTGACTTTCGTAAAATATTTTTAAAACTACTGCATCTTGAATTCTATCCGTCATAACTCTTATATATTTTGTCAAATGACGGAGCATACATTTCGCCCTCTTTTAAAAGAAAAATCAGAGGAAAATATAAATTAGGAGATTTTTTACGAATTTTTAAGTAAAGAAGGATTTTCATTTCAATCGCAGCAGCTTAAAATTTCGGTATGATATCTTGCGGTTTGGTTGTCTTGGAGACAATAACAATGATTAAAATTGCCAGTTGAAAATAAATAAATAAAATTATTTAAAAATAAGCGAGTTTTCACATGTGAAATGTGCGCCACTTTGACGTCACGAGTTTAAAACCCCTTTCGAAACTCAATCAGAATAACGGACTCACAAGCAAAACATACGCCACGCATGAAATAATTCCATATTTTATTTTACGTTGCCAGAAAAATAATTGTATGCTGTTTTTTCACAAGTGAATTATCCAGCATTATTTTCAATTGAGATTTTAAACGGGTCACGTTTTCGAATCGCAAGAAATATATTGCGGTGTTAAACAGGGCCTGATTATGACCAACAGGGGCCCCCGGGCACTGTTGAATTTGGGGGTCCCCCGTCTATAAAATTTGTTTTATTTTTCATAATTTTTTTATAGAAAAAGAACAACATTTGAATTTGGGGGCCATTTCGAGCCGGAGGCCCCTGGGCAAAGTCCCGATTTGCCCGTGTGATAATCGTGGTGCTAAATACGCCAATCTGACAAGAATTATGCGTAAAAATTTATGGAGAGCTGATTTAGTGGCAACCATTAAGGGAAATGATTATCGCTTATGCTCAGGGGCGGCCCTAGGGCCGGACAAACCGGACCCCTGTCTGGGGCGGCAAATTTTAGGGGCGGCATTTTGGCTCGAATTTGAAATTAGCAAACGAATTGTTAAACAATATTCCGAAGAATATCATTGTATATAACTTTACAAGCTGATGTACCCATCAGTCATTGATGGGTTTTTCAGCTAACTGCGCGAAATTTCGTTTGCATTGTAGGAGAAGAAAAAATGGAATTAGCAAACTGGCAGAAATATAGAAAGCAAAGTTATAACTCTTCTGTATTGTTTAAAGATTACAGGTTAGAGAGCAACAAATTACTGAGACAAACTGTCAATAGAGAAAATATTTTACATTCAAAATTAACGTTTTCTTTTAGTGGATAAGCTTCCTACATCAAAATTTCATTTAAAGGTGCAAAAGAAGATGCTAGTAATGAATATTAAACTGAGAAGAGAATACCTGGAAAATTCTTTGTAACAGCAAGTAGCATATATTTAACACTGCAACATCTGATTGAATTATATTTTGATGATTTTTGATGATTTTACTTGATGCGCGGAGAACTTTATTAAAGTTTACGTCATACCTCAAAAATAATTCAAATTTCTAGCAAATTAAAAACCTGTAATTTTAATTTACTTACCGCCTACTTTTTAACAAAATTTCATTTCATTTCCTTTTGTCTGACCACTAGTTGTTTTCACGAAGTGGTCACACAAAATTTTCTCAAAATAATATATATATGTATATATATATAATTAAGAAGAATTCAAACAACGTTATTTAACTCAATCTCCTCGTCAGTAACTGAATTTTGTTCTATTAACTTTAGAAATTTTAATATTATGCCTGAAAATTTTTGCACGATTTTCTGAAAATTAAAAATATAATAATAATTTAAAAAAAGAAATCGCTGTAATTTGTTTAAGTCGAACAGCCACCTATTGTATTACCTCCAGACGCCTTTAAGTGACCCCCATCTCTCCCCGTCCCCTAAAAAAAGAAAAAATGCAATGCAACTTTTACAAACCCTTTCAATTTATTCAAATCTTTTAAAAATTTCGATAATGCTTTGTTACCTATCACATGACCTAATTTCATTCTGTTCTCTTAATCCGTTTTTGATGGATGTCAGAACAAACTTTTTAAGCGATTTTTACAAAATCTAAATCAAAGTCTATGAATTATTTAAAACAATTTTGGTATCTATTGTTTCAATTAACTTACCATTCAATATAATTCCAGTTTCATTCTATTCCATTGAGCCATTTTTTAACAAAGGGCGAACATACATTTACACACAGTTTTCAAACAACAGTTTTAAATATCAAAACTTTTAAACGAATTAGAAATATTTTAGCACCTGCAGTTTAAATTAAGTCTTGCCTCTTTTGGTGTGGCTATAAAATTAATTTCATTCGCTTCAGTTGTTTATGTGTGATGTGCAGACAAATAATTACTCATTTTGCATAGATTTTCACAAGGTTTCCAGTTGGATTCAAATTACACTTTGTTAATGAAGTTCAACAATCCAAATACTATCCCATATTTTTAGATTGCATTCCTGATGCCAAAAAAATCGTACAATCGCATTCTTGGTAAGGTATAAAGTTATTGACAAATCTAATTCCAATGAGGCTACCGTTAAAATTGATGAAAGAATTTTAAGTTTTTGTTTGTGATTTGGCTTCAGGATTATTTAATTCTCTCAAACAGTTCATGTTCCTACGTTCTATTATTATTTGGTATAAAATCTTCAATTCCGTGAATCCATTAACCCTACAGTGCATACTGTAGCCAATTGGCTACACTCTCATTTTTTTTTTATTTTTTTTTTTTTGTAATAAAAAGAAAATGTTGTAGTTTTTGTTTAAAATATGCATTTAAAATAAATGTAAGATCTTATGGAAATAAATTTTAGTTTTTAAAATGTATGCCAGCATTATTTTTTGAGAAATCAAGCATGGATTTACAACAAGTGCATCCAGTTCAGTGAACAAACTTTAGCTGAATTTTTAATTGCTTCTAATTTTTATTGCTAAATGAAAATAAACACAAAACTATTAAAACATGGTAATATTGGACTAAATAAAGTAAAATTGGGCTATATTACTTTCTTCGGTTTTACGAGAGCTGTAGGGTGGAGCTTCGTATCTGAATATTTTTTATGATTTTTCTGGGAAATTACACGCTGAATTTTTAGCAAATATTTTTCCTAGCATAAGTAAATCTAAATGAAGTTGCGATTCTATTTTCAGCCCATTTTAAAAAATCATGCATTGTAGGGTTAATAAAGCTATTGCAGTCAAAAGACAACGATTTACCACCTGCTCTAGAACTCTTATGAAACTGTAAAGATTTTTTTTCAAAGGAGCTTCGATTGGATGCGATTTTAAATGAAATGTTCTGTTATGCAAGAGAACTGACCGACGAGATAGTATTCTGGCTAACACTGAGTTTACGCAGAAACGTAAAATATTAATTTTGATTGCGAAGCACGAGATGATCTGCCGAAGGATCCTAAATTAAAATTCAAGATAGTTTTATTTTGTTACAGTAAATAAAGCGATTGCCTTAGAATGCAGATTTAATTTAATAAGTACCCAATGTAATTATTTTAAATTTTTGCACTGCATATATGAGTTAAAAGATACTCCTAAAAAGTGCTAATTAAACATTGTAACACAGTGTAACAGTATTAACACTGTGTAAAGTGTAAACAATTAGAGTTAATGCTGACCGATGGAGAATCAGGGAATATAAACGCTCTTGATCTAGTAAATGAACTAGTGTCAGTTACTGCCTTATTAGGCAAAAAAGAAAGCCCAATTGAAATTTTTAAGCTAATTTCAACTCTAGATTTTACACGCACTTCTGCTTCGAGAATTTTGCTTTCTTTGCCGACAATTGTGGCAAGTGCAGAGAAGAGTTTCTCAAAATTAAAGTTAACTAAAAATTTCTTTTGTTCCACAACTCTTCCAGATACGTTAAATAATTTAACTACATTGGCTATCGAACATGAATTAGTTGAAAAAATTGATTTAAGAGAAAAAGTCAGGAATTTTGCGAAATTAAAAGCCAGAAAAAGAACTCTTGATTTTTCTCTCTTTCTTTTGGTTTTTAGCTTAATGTGTGGTTTTTAATAAATATGGTTCTTTCTTATGCTGTGTTATGTTTAAAGAGCTCTTCCAGTTTTATAGGCATGAAAACAGAATCTGTAAACAATTTATTTCTTTTAATAGTAATTTTACTGTGGGAGGGGGGGGGCGGCATTTTATATTTTTGTCCGGGGCGGCAAAACTGTTAGGGCCGGCCCTGCTTATGCTAATGCATAAATTGCAAAAAATCACCAACGTGTAATAGACTACATTCGTGGCAACGGTCTAGATAGACCGTTTCTTTAAATTAAGCATTAACGGTTGCAAAACGAAAATATATTGTATGGGTATCAGTAAATGATAGTATAAGTAATAGTAAGTAGATATGATAAGACAATATTAATCAAAGCAGAATATACCGCATTAATAAATATTTCGTGAAACTAAGTCTTCTATTCATTTTCAACAGCCGTATTACATCACAGCTAACAAAACATTAAGTAATTCTACGTCGCGTTAATATATCCCCCGGTAGTTTCAACAGAAAAGACTGTAACACAACTTTTTTCTTGGAGATTCTGTTTTGTCACAAGTAGTTATGATCGCATTTTAGGAAAATGTTCCCTTCTTGCCTTGCGAAGAGCGGGTACACAACTATTTAACCCATTTATGCCTAGTGTCCCTTTTTTGGGACGGCATTTTCGCTATTAGTCGAAAACGTTATTTATTTTTCCTAGCCTTTGTTCATGAGTATTGAGTCTCAACTCTGCAAAATATTTTAACATGACCAAGTAGGATGTTGATATTTTGATTTTTATGCTTAATGATTTTAAAAGAAATCATCCCTTGTTCAAGAAGTTCACATCAGAAATTTATCTATTATTTCTGCTATCAGTAAAAATCGAAGAAAGTCGCAAAAATATCCAGGCACAAATGGGTTAATTATAAAATAAAACGGTTCTCCACATCATGTAGTATCTAAGGTATTAATGGCATAACTTAAATCTAAAAAAGAGTATGATGCAGAAATGAGACATTTTAAAAATTAGGAATTTTCACTGCAAACCGTCACGCTTTTCTTTTCTGATCGCGAATGACACTGACATCGTTTTTTGTGTCATAATAACAATGGTCTCAGGTCAGTACTTATACTAACTTTACAAATAACTAATGAGTAACTTTACGCCAACAGTCAAATCATTCTGCTTATTTTTAGATCTCAAATCACTGGAATCAATTCGAACTATACATGTAAGAAAAAGTTTCGTTCCCTACCGTGCGGAGAACGGGCAGGCAGCTAGTCTTCTTATCTTATATATAATAAAATCCGAGAGTAAACATTGTATGTAACTATGTAGGTAGGTTTGTGACCACCGTTCTTCTTGCGCGCGTCTCTCGCTCGCATTGCGCCGAGACGGTGGGTCGCAGACCTACCGAATTTTACATACGGCTTCACTAGAACAGATCCAAACATGCCTCGGAGTGATTTTTTCGAAATTCCAATTAGAAAATGTTTTATTTTATGTTTTGACCGATTTTCAGCGATTTTTCTCGCATAATACGTAATAACGCCGGTAATTACACTCGCAAGAAAACGAAATTTACATCATCGGATAGAGGAGAAAATTTTCTTTTAAAAACTATTTGTTCGGACTGTGTTACATAATTTTCAGATTTTTTGGGAATTTTTCAAATAAAATTATATTTGACGCTGACTTTCGTGAAATATTTTTAAAATTGCTGCATTTGAATTCTATCCGTCATAACTTTTTTATATTTTGTCAAATGACGGAGCATACATTTCGCCCTCTTTTAAAAGAAAAACCAGAGGAAAATATAGATTAGAAGATTTTTTAGGAATTTTTAAGTAAAGAATTATTTTCATTTCAGTAACAGCAGCTTAAAATTTTCGGTATGATATCTTGCGTTTTGGTTGTCTTGGAGACAGTATCAATGATTAAAATTGCCAGTTGAAAAAAAAAAGTAAAATTCTTTAAAATAACTGAGTTTTCACAAGTGGAAAGTGCGTGATTTTGATGTCATACGTTTAAAACCTCTTTCGAAACTCAATCAGAATAACGGACTCACAAGCAAAACATACGCCACGCATGCAATAATTCTATATTTTACTTTACGTTGCCAGATAAATAATTGAATGCTGTTTTTTCACCAGTGAATTATCCAGCATTATTTTCGATTGAGATTTTAAACTGGTCACGTTTTCGAATAGCAGGAAATATATTGCGGTATTAAACATGGCCTGATTATGACCAACAGGGGGCCCCGGGCATTGATGAATTTTGGCGGCCCCCATGTATGAAATTTGTTTTATTTTTCATAATTTTTTTTGTAGAAAAAGGACAACATTTGAAATTGGGGGCCATTTCGAGCCGGAGGCCCCATGGCAAAATCCTGATTTGCCCGTGCGATAATAGGGCCCTGGTACTAAATACACCAATCTGACAAGAATTATGCGTAAAAAATTATGGCGAGCTGATTTAATGGCAACCATAAAGTGAAATGATTATAGTTTATGCTAATGCATAAATTGCAAAGAATCACGAAAGAGTAAAACCCTACATACGTGGCAAATATCTAAACCGTTTCTTTAAATGAAGCATTAACGGTTGCAAAACGACAATATATTGTATTGGTATTAGTAAAAGATAGTATAATTAATAGTAAGTAGATATGCTAAGGCAATATTGATCAAAGCACAATATACCACATTAATAAATATTTCGTGAAACTAAGCCTTCTATTCATTCTTCAACAACCGTCTTACATCACAGCTAACAAAATAGTAAGTAAGTCTACGTCGCGTTAATATATCCCGCGGTAGTTTCAACAGAAAAGACTGTAAAAGAACTTCCTTTTTCCTTGGAGATTCTGTTTTCTCACAAGTAGTTATGATCACATTTTTTAGGAAAATGTTCTCTTCTTGCCTTGCGAAGAGCGGGTACACAACTATTTAATTATAAAATTAAACGGTTCTCTACATCATGTAGTATCTAAGGTATTAATGGCATAACTTAAATCTAAAAAAGAGTATGATGCAGAAATGAGACATTTTGAATATTAGGAATTTTCACTGCGAACCGTCACGCTTTTCTTTTCTAATTGCGAATGACACCGACAACTATTATTTGCGTCATAATATTAACAATGGTCTAAGGTCAGTACTTATACTAACTTTACAAATAACTAATGAGTAACTTTACGCCACGAGTCAAATCATTTTGCTTATTTTTAGATCCCAAATCACTGGAATCAATTCGAACTATACATGTAAGAAAAAGTTTCGTTCCCTACCGTGCGGAGTACGGGCACGCAGCTAGTATATAATAAAATCCGAGAGTAAACATTGTATGTAGCTATGTAGAGCTGTGTAGGTAGGTTTGTGACCACCAATCTTTTTGCGCCCGTCGCTCGATCGCATTGCGCCGAGACGGTTGGTCGCAGACCTACCGAATTTTGGATACGGCTTCACTAGGATAGATCCTAACACGCCTCGGAGCGATTTTTTCGAAATTCGAATTAGAAAAGGTTTTATTTTATGTTTTGTCCGATTTTTAGCGATTTTTCTTGCATAATACGTAATAACACCGGTCATTGCACTCGCAGTAAAACCATGTTTGCATCATCGGATAGAGGAGAAAATTTTCTTTCGAAAACAGTTTGTTTTGACTATGTAACATATTTTGCCGATTTTTGGGGAATTTTTAAAAATAATTTCTCTTTTGACGAAGTTTGCGTAAAATAATTTTAAAACCGTTGCATCTTGAATTCTATCCGTCATAACTTTTTTATATTGTGGCTAAAGACGGAGCATACAATTCGCCCACTTTTAAAAGAAGAACGGAGGAAAAATATAAATTAGGAGATTTTTTACGAATTTTTATGTAAAGAAGGAATTTTATTTAAAAAAAGCTGCTTCAAGATTTCGGTATGATATCTTCCGCTATGGTTGTCTTGGGAACAGTAACAATGAATAAAATTGCCAGTTGAAAAAAATAAATAAAATTACTTTAAAATAACTGAATTTTCGCATGCGAAATCTACGTCATTTTCATGTAACGAATTTAAAGCCCCTTTCGAAACTCAATCAGAATAACGGAGTCGAGTCACACGCACCTACGAAATAATTCCATGTTTTATATTACGTTGCCAGAAAAAGGAATGAATGCTGTTTTTTAAACAATGAATTACCCAGCATTATTTTCGATTGAGTTTTTAAACGGGACACATTTTCGAATTGCAAGAAATATTTTGCGGAGCTAAATACGTCAATCTGACAAGAATTGTGCATAAAAATGTATGGAAAGCTGGTTTAATGGCAACGATAAAGTGAAACGATTATCGTTTATGCTAATGCGTAAATTGCAAAGAATCGCCAAACAATAAAAGACTACATTCGTAGCAAATATCTAAACCGTTTATTTAAATTAAGCATTAAAGATGGAAAAACGAAAATATATTGGTATCAGTAAAAGAAAGTAAAAGTAATAGTTAGTAGATATGCTAGGGCAATATTGATCAAAGCACAATATACTGCATTAATAAATACTTCTTGAAACTATTCGTTTTTCAACAGCCGTCTTACATCACAGCTAACTAAACATGAAATAATTTTAAGTCGCGTTAATATATCCCGCGGTAGTTTCCACAGAAAAGACAGTATCTGAACTTTTTTTTTCTTGGAGATTCTGTTTTGTCACAACTAGTTATGGTCACATTTTAGGAAAATTTTCTCCTCTTGCTTTACGAAGAGCGGGTACACAACTATTTAATTATAAAATAAAACGGTTCTCCACATCATGTAGTATCTAAGGTATTAATGGCATAACTTAAATCTAAAAAAGAGTATGATGCAGAAATGAGACATTTAGAAAATTAGGAATTTTCACTGCAAACCGTAACGCTTTTTTCTTTTCTGATCGTGAATGACACCGACATAGTTTTTTCCGTCATGATATTAACAATGGTCACAGGTCAGTACTTATACTAACTTTACGAATAACTAATGAGTAGTTTTACGCCAAGAGTCAAGTCATTTTGCTTATTTTTAGATTCCAATCCATTGAAATCATTTCGAAATATACATGTAAGAAATATTTTCGTTCCCTGCCGTGCGGAGAACGGGCACGCAGCTAGTCTTCTTCTATACTATTAAAATCTGTGCGCGTCTGTCTGTCTGTGTGTAGCATCATCTCCTCCGAAACCGCTGGGAGTTGACTTTCAATCGAGGTGTCCACTTATTCGAAAAATTCCGAGGAAGGTCTTCCGCTAATTTAAATTTCGAAATTCGAATTAGTTTAGGAGATATTGATAAAAAACCCCGTCAAAAACACTAATTTTTGCTCTCCGCAACTCCGCGATTGTAACCCCTGTAGTGAAAATTTGAGAAATACGCATCGAGGTTGCCATGTTTGGCGAATTTATTAAATGATTTACACTCTTGCATTAAAAATAAAGGAATAATACTTTTTTTCTGTTTCGAATATTTGCTAGGTTATTTTTTAATTAAAATATCGTCTGCGTGGGAAATCAGAGCAGGAATTCAATATTTTTTAAACGCAAAAGAAAAAGGATTTGTAAATTTCAGAGACTAAAGTGTATAACCTGATAATTTGGCGAAAAAAAATGGCTTATATGGCGATTTTGAGAAAGTGGATTCTAGTGGTTTGGACAATTTTAGGCTTGGCGCAATTTACTGAGAGCGTAAAGAAATAGTATTTTTAAAAACAAGTGTAGGTTTTACTAGAATTTAGCCTGAAATTTTAATTTTCTGTTCAGAAATAATGCAGTTATTAAGGCGATTTTAAATGATTTTCATCAAGTTAAATAAATTGATTTAAGTTAGGGAAACCCCGCCAAATTTCAGAGAATTAAACTTTTTCATTTGTATTGCTAATTATATGCCCCGATTGATATGAGTTGGTGTACGAGCGTATGAATAGATAATATTTTTTAATCCCGCCAAACAAGGTTTAATAAAATAGGAAGTCTTTATAAATACGAATGCTGTTTGAGATGAATGAGAATATCTTTTAAGCACAGTTAGACTAGCTGGTAATGCCTTTAAATTATCGCATTTATTGTCAAGTTTAATGTGTGATTCATTTTGGCTATTTGCCATCGACTGCCGACGTTAATTACGCCAAAATGGCAGTTCTAGCAAAGTAAACATAAATAAATCATTTCATATTCTATTTTTAACACTGCTACAGTTTCCGTAGCAACTGAATCCATAAGTTGTTCAATTTAATAATTAAGTGAAACCACTCATTTCTACATCTCTTAAGACCCAAAAAAGTGGAAACGCATTAAATATGAAACAAATAGAATTTTAACATATTTGCGCATTAAAAATAATCGAATTTTTTTCAGGCAATTCTGCATATTTTTCATTTTATTTCCTTCGCGTGTGACGTCATTTTCACGTCATTGTCTTCTGTTTTGCTGTCAGATTATCCGGAGAAGCACATTACACGCTAACGTATGTGCTGCTTCGGCGGACATAAGGAAGCAATTTTTCGGGTGCGTATTTGTCTAACCCCTCTGTGTGTCTAAATTGAAGCAATGAAACTTTGTAGGCGTTCTTTTTTTAAACTAGAAAAAGGCAGGTTAACGCCGTTAACGTGGAAGAAGCGATATGGAAAACTATTTAATTGGTAGCCGTAATGCTAAATGATAATCGATTATTCACATGCGCAAAGCAACAAAATTTCAAAAGTATGAAAAGTCAGGAATATGAAATAAAAATCCAAAATAAATCACCAGAGAGTATAGGATAAGCATCGTGTACGAGAATGATATTGCAATGGGAATAATTCCGTAAGTGGGAGCAGGTTTAGTTGGCCACTTTTTTTGTTGCCAACGTCTAACCCATTAAGGTTGCCGTTAAAACAGTTCTCTATGTATTCGAAGCACAATCCTTGCTGATTTTCGTATTTAGCAACGCGAAAAAGCTTTGGCGACATCTGGCTTGGCCCCGCTTACGGAATTATTCCCATTGCAATGATGTACATAACAAAGGCGCTTGCAAGGAATACAAAATATAATATAAAATTAATTGCTCTTTCTTCCTAGGGATGGACGCGAGACGCGAGAATTCTCGCATTGTCTCGCGTTCTCGCATTGTCTCGCGAGACGAGACAGGCATTTTTTTTGCGAGACGAGACGCGAGAGGAGAAAGAAAATATTTTGCGGGACGAGACGCGAGACGAGACAGAGTCTTGTCTCGCGCGAGATTTCTCGCGAGAATTCTCGCATTTTTTTCCGTCTCGCATAAATACGATCTGAAAAGCGACAATTTGCCTGAAGCCTCTACCGTTTAACTTGCGTCTCCTTCGTTTTCGGTCCTGGTATACTATCAGCACTCTACAATACGCACAAACACGTAACATTTAAAATTAGAACAGACGAGAGATATACAAAACACACAAAGGAGAGGAAAAAAAAAGAAAACAGAGAAGAGTTGAAAGAAAAATAATAAGTAAATAGGAAAGGCGGTACGGTATGTTCAAATGTGACCACTTTTAGACGGGGTCCGGGGCATTAAGTTTGGGGCCCCCCTCACTATCCCCTTTTTTACGCATTAAGCCCCTTTACTGAGCCCCCCTTTTTTAAGCATTTTAACCCAGTTTTGACCGCTGTTGTACTCGAAAATTGCATTTCAGTTAACTGTAGTTTTTGTACTTTAATCAAATCGTATTTATCACCCCAAAAAATATCTCTAACTTGATCTAGTGATAGACAATTAGGTAATACCTATATTATAGAGGAAATTCAGTTTTTTCCCCACAATTACTATTTCAGTACATATGAATTTATAATTTAGATAATCGGGATATATATGGGCCCCCTTTTTCTTCAGGGGCACCGAACTACCGCCCCCCCCCCTTGCCCCTGTGATAATCGGGTTTCGGGTATATCAGAGAGAGATTAGAAGTAGAGCAACTTGCATTCGCATTGATGCTTAGTCTGAGTAGGTTGAAATATGGTTGAATATCCTTGGTTGAAATATCCTTGTACCGATATTACCCTCAAACTTTCCCGCACGTTGCGGCGTGCGTAGGGGGGGGGACGCCCACCCTGGTAACAACTTTCTAGGGGCGGTTAAATCCCTATTGTTGGCCTATTTTAAAGAGATTAAAATGACATTTTTTATTCTTATATATTAATATCGGACAGAAAGAAATGCAAGCAATTTTTTTAAAAACTATTTCTCTTTTCGTTTATATTATCATGTTTTCCCTTCCTTCGGCTTGCAAAACTTTTATAATTTTTTTTCCTCCCCATCATTTTATCTTGCAGTTGGGTTCCTATTCTAAAATTATCTTCGCCTGTTAGATGTCTTTTCATTTAAAAAAAAAATCCGCACTGGATATACATTAGGGGGATTATGGTTTAATTTTTCTGTAAACAGGGCAACCATAACGACTGTAGTATTATCGCTAAAAATTATTGTGGAAAAGTACAAACGGATAGTCGTCAACAAATTAACTGTTCAGTAATTTAAAATATAAAGAAAAAATAAGACGTCTATTAACCAACTGAGATACTATAATGAAATCTAAAAATGCACACACGGTAATGTTATTGGAAATATTAGGCAAATATTATAATTTTCATTAATATAATCTTGTTTTCATTAATATAAAAATTACACAGATTTTAGAGACTTGAAATTGACGTTAAAGTAAATAGTAGAGATTTAATAAAGACTAAAAGAGTTCTGTTTATAATTTTTCAAGGGTTATCTTACACCAACTGAACGATAAGTAATTATAATTTGTGTTAATATATCCCGCAGTAATTTCAACAGAGGAGATTACCTGAACTTAAAAAAAAAAATCTGTTTTGTCTCATGCAGATATGATTTTAGTAAAATATTCGCTACTTCTCGTATGAAGAGCGGGTGCGCAGCTATTTTAAAACAAACGGTGTTCCATTTCATGTAGTGTCTGAGGTATTTAATGCTACAACTTGAACAGTATGATGTAGAACTACAGTATGATGTAGAAATAACACATTTTGAAAGTCGGGAGTTCTCTGCAAACCGCTAAGCTTTTCACTTTTCTGATCGCGAATGACACTGACGTAGTTTTTTGAGTTATTATATTGCAATGATGCCAGGTTAATACTCATGACGCAAAACATATCAAGAGTCAAATAATTTAGCTTTTATTTTAGATTCCACATCACTGGAATTAATTGAAATTACTCATGTTAGGAAAATTTTCGTTTACTACAGTTCGAAGAACGGGCACGCAGCTAATAAATAAAAATAAATACTATATTTTCGGTGTGACATTATATATACGTATTAAATCTCAATTTCTTTTACTTCAAATGCCGATATATGCTGATATAGTTATTAATATATCTACTAATGTGGCTATATGTAAGTAATTGTTATTATTAATATTAATTTTCAATAAAATCCCAATAATAAGTTAGTATAAAATGGTAACGAAATCGCAGTCCTTAATTTTGCGAGACTCGCGAGACGCGAGACGTCTCGCGCGAGACGATACAGCAATTTCTTTGCGAGACGCGAGACGAGACACAGTGATTGCGAGACGAGACGAGACGCGAGACGAGACAGAGGTTTACCACTGCGAGACGAGACGAGACAGCCCCGATTCTCGTCTCGCACGTCTCGCGTCCATCCCTATTTCTTCCGATGGCGTTCGTGGAATCTTTCTGTATAACGGGATCCAATGTGCTTAGAATATTTCATATAAATTACTTATATGTTAAAGTTCTATTTATTTTTTCATATATATTCCAGTTACTCCAGTTAGAAGACCTAGAGCTCTAGAAAAGATTTCAGATTTTGTTTAATATTGAATTTGACACTATGCAATTAATCTATGTTAAAAATAAAATATGAAATTAGTTATTTATTTAGTGTGAATTGGCAGTGAGATCAACGTTAGTTTTATGTAACAAGTGTGCTACTGTATTAAGAGTTCAGTAAGGGTAATAACCTTTTCCGCTTAAGTTACGTCACAAATTTTTTCATTTACGAAAGCGACAAGATCTTCACGGAAACAGGATGCATTTTTGGTTTCTGAACGTACAATGTGCATCGACTGTTTCGTGCAGGTTTTTTTTAATTTGGGTAAAATTTAATAAAGTCATCTGCAACATAACTGTGCTGATGCATTGTCCACGCTTTACGAAATGCAAGATTAGATAAAATAGTATTCAACATCATGTAATGTTATTCATATAGTATGTATGAATGCTATAAATTAAACCTAAAAAAGAGAATTATATGATGTAGAAATAAGGCATTTTTCGAAAGAGAAAAGTTTCGTCTGCATACCGTAAAATTCTTACTTTTCTGATCGCCAGTGACAATGACGTAGTTTTTGTGTCATCATGTTGCAATCGTCTCAAATTTCCACTCATGGAGTCAGCTTTTCGTCAGAATTCCAGCATTTTTTCACTGTTAGAGATTCCGCATTACTGTGTTTAATTTGACTTATATGTATATTAGGAAAATATTCGTTTCCTACCGTGCGCAGAACGGGCAAGCAGCTACTCTATACTATTAAAATCTGTGCGCGTCTGTCTGTGTGTGTGTGTGTGTGTAGCATCATCTCCTCCTAAACGGCTGGGAGTTGAGTTTCGACCGAGGTATCCACGAATTCGGAAAATTTCGAGAAAGAACCCCCGCTAATTTAAATTTCGAAATTCGAATTAGTTTAGAGATATTGATAAAAAACTCCATCAAAAACGCTAATTTTTGATCTCCGCAATTCCGCGATTGTAACCCTTGTAGACAAAAAAGTGAGAAATAGGCATCGAGGTTGCCATGTTTGGCTATTTTATTAAATTATTTAGACTCCTGCAGTAAAAATAAAAGAATAAAGATTTTTTTTCTGTTTAGATTATTTACAAAGTTATTTTTTAATTGAAGTATTGCGTGCATTTGAAATCAGAGCAGGAATTCAATGCTTTTTATGTGTAAAAAATAAGGTATTGGGAGATTTCCTAGACTAATATGTATATTTTTTAGTTTGGCGAAAAAAAATGGCTGATTTGGTGATTTTGAGAAAGTAGTAGATTCTACCGATTTGCACAGTTTTGGGCTTGGCGCAATTTACTGCGAGCAAACCGAAATAGGTTTAGGTTTGTGTGTGTAGGTTTTATTAAAGTACGGCGTTAAACTTTAATTTTCCATGCAGAAATAGTGCAATTATTAAGGCTATTTTAAGCAATCGATCTTCGGAATTTTCCCCAAATTAAGTAAATTGATTTACCTTGAGGGAATGCTGCCAAATTTCAAAAGAAATGAAATTCTCGCATTCGGTAAATTGGAATAAATAAAACACGTTATAGTAATTTAAAATACTGCTATGCTACTTTTCAAATAGATTCCTGCATTAATTTTTGGCGATGGAACCATACACAAATAACTATTTCCTATTTTGATTGCTGTTAAATCAGTGCTTAGAATCATTCTCTGAAAAAAAAATCTCGCAAAATGGCATACGCAGATTCCTTCTTTAGTACCTTTCTTAGAAAAGTTGGCGATAAATATTCAAATGTAGTGTAACTCCGTGTTTAATAGGGTGTGTTTTTTGCGTTTGTATTTCTAATTCTATGGCACGATTGAGATGAGCCAATGTTACGAACGGATGGATAGATAATTTTTTTTAATCCCGCCAAACAGAGTATAGTAAAATAGGAATTCTGTATAAATACGAAAGTCTTTGGAGATGAACGAGAATGCCTATAAATATTGCATTTACTGTGAAGTTAAATTTAGGATACATTTTGGCTATTTGCCATCGACTATAAGCGATAATTATGCAAATATGGCAGTTCTAGCAAGTATAAATAAATTTCATTTCATGTTCTATTTTAATATTGCTGTAGTTTCCGTAGTTACGGAATCTGTTGTTGTCACTCAAGCTGTTAAATTTAACAATTAAGTGAAAACACTCATTTCTACAACTCTTGACTGGAAAAATGAAAACGCATTGGATATGACACAATTGGAATATTATCACAATCACAACGTCAATAACGCGAACCTGTGACTTTGGTTATTTTTAACTAAATTCATTTTCAAGGTCTTTAAGAAATCCTGTGTACTATGTCAAAGCCTCATATCTTAATTCCGATTAGTTTGTAAGAAAATTGATTAATCAGTATAAACTGAAGCAATGAAACTTTGTAAGCGTTTTTCTTGAAACGAGGAAAATGCAGATTGACGTCTTTGGTGTGAAGTGGCGATAGGGAGAACTACTTAATTCAGTAACCTTAATGGGGAATGATAATTGAATATGCGCACGCACAAGGACCCAAAAATCAAGAGAATATGAAAAGTCAGGAATATGAAATGAAAATCAAAAATAAATCAAATAATATGAGATATAAGTAATAATAATACGAGAATGACATTGCAATCATGTGTACAACAAAGGTCCCAATTGCTTATAATATTCCCCTTGCAATGACTTAGTCCGACCAGTGGCCGAGCGCTTAGCGCTCTGAACTGGGAAACGGAAGGTTTCTGGTTCAAAACAGGTCGCGTCCGCCGACCTAACCGTTCGGAGTTTTCCTGTATTACGTTCGGAAAATAAAACTGTACTCGCAACATGCATATGTTAGAAAACATATATGTCTGGTTTCCTCCAAAACGTAGTGTAAATACCGGTTAGGACCCCTTAGAGAGACCCCTACGGAGGACAACCCCACACCTTGACCTAGATCCCATGTGTGGAGACTAGAAGCAAGATAGTCTCCAGATTTGTAGAGAGTTCAATTGAACGCCCAGCGTCGTGTGTAACTTATAGAAGCAGTTCTACGATACCGGATCCATCGAGAAAAAGCCTGGGCAAGGTCATCTAAGAGAAGCTGCTTCTTTTTTGATCCCAGTCCAGTTACATTGACGTAGTTTTTGTGCCATCATGTTGCAGTCATCTCAGATTTACACTCATGACGTCAACGTCTCATCACGATTTAAGTAATTTTTTACTTTTATAGATTCCGCATCAATGGGCTTAATTCGAATTATATGTATAAGGAAAATGTTCTTTTCCTACCGTTCGGAGAACGGGTACGCAGCTATCTTATCTTATCTTATATATAATAAAATCCGAGAGTAAACATTGTATGTAGCTAGGTTTGTAGGTAGGTTTGTGACCTCCGATCTTCATGCGCGCGTCTCTCGATCGCATTGCGCCGAGACGGTGGGTCGCAGACCCACCGAAGTTTGCATACGGCTTCACTAGGACAGATCCTAACATGCCTCGGAGTGATTTTTTCGAAATTCGAATTAGAAAATGTTTTATTTTATGTTTTGTCCGATTTTTAGCGATTTTTCTCGCTTAATACGTAATAACGCCGGTAATTACACTCGCAAGAAAACGAAATTTACATCATCGGATAGAGGAGAAAATTTTCTTTTAAAAATTGTTTGTTCGGACTGTGTAACATAATTTTCAGATTTTTGGGAATTTTTCAAATAAAATTAAATTTGACGCTGACTTTCGTAAAATATTTTTAAAATTTCTGCATCTTGAATTCTATCCTTCATAACTTTTTTATATTTTGTCAAATGACGGAGCATACATTTCGCCCTCATTTAAAAGAAAAACCAGTGGAAAATATAAATTAGGAGATTTTTTACGAATTTGTAAGTAAAGAATTATTTTCATTTCAATACCAGCAGCTTAAAATTTTCGGTATGATATCTTGCGTTTTGGTTGTCTTGGAGACAGTAACAATGATTAAAATAGCCAGTTGAAAAAAATAAATAAAATTCTTTAAAATAACTGTGTTTTGACATGTGAAAAGTGCGTGATTTTGATGTCATACGTTTAATACCTCTTTCGAAACTCAATCAGAATAACGGACTCACAAGCAAAACATACGCCACGCATGAAATAATTCTATATTTTACTTTACGTTGCCAGATAAATAATTGAATGCTGTTTTTTCACCAGTGAGTTTTCCAGCATTATTTTCGATTGAGATTTTAAACGGGTCACGTTTTCGAATAGCAGGAAATATATTGCGATATTAAACAGGGCCTGATTATGACCAACGGGGGGCCCCGGGCATTGATGAATTTTGGGGGCCCCGATGTATGAAATTTGTTTTATTTTTCATAAATTTTTTTGTAAGAAAAGGACAACATTTGAAATTGGGGGCCATTTCGTTCCGGAGGCCCCATGGCAAAGTCCCGATTTGCCCATGATATAATAGGGCACTGGTGCTAAATACACCAATCTGACAAGAATTATGCGTAAAAATTTATGGAGAGCTGATTTAGTGGCAACCATAAACTTATTAAATAAGCGAGGAGGTAAAAGAGGTATCACTTACCTCCTTCAAAGGCGTAAGTCCGTTTAACTCCTCCGTCATCCCGCTAAATTAGCTGGAACGAAAACTGGAATACACGACATTATTAATTGTATATATTTTAGTTTCGTGCTCTTGAATGAGTACAATATATTTATTTTCCGTCTAGGTTATACAATATACATTTTAAGAGGAATATCATGTTTACGAAGATTGAATTTTGGCTGGTCGGGATGTCGACCGCTTAGCAGCAGCGTATGGAAGAGAGTGACTTGAAAGTACAGCATGCATGCGTTCTTGCCCCCACGGTTGCCAGGGGCCCCATAGCACGTGTTAAGTAAGGGGCCCTCGTTTGGGTAATTATCACATGCAGATCCATACATCTACATGTGCGGACATCGACGCGTGCTGGAGAAACTGGGTCAGGGAAAGAGTTCGAAAGTTTCATAGTTTTATATTTCCCAACACTCCTGCCTAAAACTTGAAACGTTCAATAATCGTTCAAAATGACAGTTCTATGTCCTATAAAGCTCCTTCGTGGAAGAGCTTTTGTCAGGATGTCTGCAGTCATTGAGTCAGTGGGGACGTATTGAAAAGTTATCACCTTGTCTTCTACCAAATGCTTGAGAAGATGGTATCTCAGGTCTATATGTTTTGTTTTGTGATGATGTCTGTCTGATTTGGCCAATTTAATGCACGATTGGTTGTCTTCAAACACGGTCACTGGATAGTCTTGCGGCATGTCCAGTTCCTTTAGTAGATTTATTAGCCATGCAATTTCTTGTGCAGCACTGGCAGCAGAGACGTATTCCGCCTCAGCTGATGACAATGTCACGCACAGCTGTTTCTTGGAAACCCAGTAAATAGGATTATTTCCTAGCATAAATAGATTTCCAGAGATGGATTTTCGATCTGCTGGATCGTTGGCCCAATCTGCATCTGCGTAAACTTTTAGGACAGGTTCCTTTAAATTTGTAAAAGCCAGTTTAAGGTCAATTGTTGTCTTGAGGTATCTGATGGTTCTTTTGACGGCTTCCCAATCTTTCGCTCTGGGATTTTGATTTCTTCGGCTTAAGATGTTCACAGCGGCACTTATATCTGGTCTAGATATGGTGGAAATATATAGTAGTGGACCTACAGCCTGTCTGTATTTAGTGTTGTTTGGCAAGAGATTTTCGTCATCTAGTGTTTTAATGTAACCTGGCTCCATGGGTGTTTCTGTTGGTTTTGATCTTTCTAAACTGAATTTAGTTATTAGTTCTTGAATTTTGTTAGTTTGATCAAGTGTCATTGTGTTTTTATTTGGTCGATTTATGTTTATGCCTAAGTAGTATTTGGCTTCGCCTAAATCAGTTACAGGGTATTCGCTCTTTAATTTATTTATGAGTTTGTCAATGTTTTGATCTTCTCCTGCGATTAGTAGATCATCTACATAAACAATAACATATGTCGTTTTCTTATTTACTGTTTGTTTATACATGCATTTGTCAACCGAGCTCTGTTCAAAGCCGAATTTGTTTAGAGATTGGTGGATTTTTAAGTTCCAAGCTCTAGCAGCTTGTTTCAGCCCATATATTGCCTTTTTAAGTTTACAAACTTTGTGTTCCTCTCCGGGGATTATATGCCCTTCGGGCTGATGCATATACACTTCTTCCTCTAATTCTCCGTGTAAAAATGCAGTTTTTATATCGATATGTCTAAGACTTAAATTTTTATATACAGCCATTGCCAAAAAACTCCTTATCGCTGTATGAGACGCAACAGGTGCAAAGGTCTCGTCATAGTCTACTCCGTATTTTTGGGAGAAACCTTTGGCAACAAGCCTTGCTTTGTATTTTTCTACTGAGCCTTGACTATTATATTTTAATTTAAAAGCCCATTTGCATCCAATAACTTTTGTTCCAGGGGGGGCTACAACTAAATCCCATGTGTTATTATCATGAAGTGAATTTATTTCCTCTAGTGTTGTGTTTACCCATTTTTCCTTCTCCACGGGGTTTTCCATTTTTTGAATTTCATCCCAACTTTTAGGTTCTACTATCCTGGTATTATTTATTACATATGCAAATCTATCAGGAGGAACGCCTTTATTACTCCTCTCTGATCTGCGAGGATAATTTTGTGTACCATTTGAGTTAGCAGGAATATTATTTGGATTTTGTACATTGTCGCCGGCGCTATCTAATTCAACACCGATCAATTGCTGTATAGGTTGAGGATTACCGCTGTTTGATTTTCCTTCCCCGTTATGTGATTCATCATTTTTAATTATTTCCTGATTTCTGTCTTCTAGGAATTTGACTGTTCTACTTATAATTACATTTCTACCGTTGGTACAAATTCTATATCCCTTACTCCTATTATCATAACCTACGAATATCCCTTCTGTAGCGGTGTTGTCAAGTTTTCCTCTATGTAATTTTTGAATATATGCAAATGCGCGACAACCGAACGTTTTAATATTTGATAGATCTGGTTTACGACCAGTCCATTTCTCATAGGGAGTGGAATCACAGGATTGTGTAGGGAGCCTATTTTGCAAATACGTCGCAGTGTTAATGGCTTCCCCCCAAAAGGAGTTAGGTAAATCACCCTCCTTAAGGAGACACCGACACATCTCCATCAAGGTGCGATTTTTGCGATCCGCAACCCCGTTCTGAGGTGCAGAGTACGGAACTGTCAGTTGGTGATCTATTCCCTCTCTCTTCATATATTCATCAAATTCTTTCCCTATGTACTCCCCTCCGTTATCGGAACGGATGGCCTGCACTTTTCTTCCAAACTTATTTGCGGTCATTGCCACACACTCCTTAAATTTAGAGAAAACTTCATGTTTATTTTTTAATAGATATATTACAGTAAACCGGCTAAAGTCATCTATGAAGGTCAAAAAATAGTATTTCCCACCAATTGTTGGGGTTTGCATTGGTCCACAGAGGTCAGTGTGTACCAATTCTATCGCCTTTGTGGCTCTGAAACTCGCAATTTTTGGATATGGACTATCAGAAAGTTTCGACATAATACAGGTTTCACATACATTATCATGTTTACATTCATCTATTTCAATCCCTATAGCCAAATCTTTATTCACTAATTCTTTTATATGATTGACATTTCTATGACCCAATCTTTTATGCCATTTATATATACAATTTTTATTTTCACATACGTTAACTAAGTTTGCGGTGTGGTATGCGGCATTGTTTATATTACACTCATACAAATTATTATTTACATAACCTTCAATATAAGTTCTATCCCCATGTATAATTTCACACTTGTTTTTGTCAAATACCACCGTACAACCGTTCTCAGTTGCCCTTTTTACAGACAGTAAATTTGCTTCGATTTTGGGTACAAATAGAACATTACGCAGTGTAATTTTATTAATCTTTCCTCCCGATGTTTTTGCCTTGAATTCTATGTCTCCTGACCCGTAGGAGGTCAACGATTTTCCGTTAGCAATTACAACATCGCTTATATTGGTGTCATTTATTCTAGTGAATAAATTTTTATTATTTGAAATGTGTGATGAACTGCCAGAGTCTATTATCCACTTTTTACCTGGACTTCCAGCTAATAGTGCTAAATTTTTAAATTTAGATGCGGTGTCACTAGCTCTATCTGTATAATTTCGGTTCGACTCTTCCTCAAATCTGTGTCTATCGTTTGATTCAAAGCATAGTGATGAATTAGCTTGTTTGGATGTGAAATTTTGATTTTTGTATCTTGTGTTATTGTTCTGTAATTTCTTAAGGTGCCAGCATTCTAATTTTGTGTGATTTTTCATTTTACAGTGTGAACAATATTTAGTTTCTCGTCTATAATTGTTGTTGTGTTTTTTGTTTGTTTGAAATGCTTTAGTAAAATTTTCAGACGGTCGGCTATTCTCAATACGTCTGTTGTATTCATCTATTAGTTTGCTTCTAATAAACTCCGGATTCAATTTTGATTCCTCTTCAGGTCTCGCTTCTAGTGCCGTTATCAGCGTGTCATAGCTCTCCGGCAGGGAACATAAAAACAACGCCGATATGTGAGAGTCACTGATCTTTTCCCCTATGGCCTTTAACCTCTCAACCAGTTCGAGTATTTTAGTCGTATGCTCTAGCATATTTCCTCTCTCGTCAAGTTTTGTGCTATATAATTTTCTCAATAGATACAGCTTGCTAGAGAGGTTACACCTTTCGTGTATGGTCCTCAGAGCTTCCCATGTAGCCTTTGCGGTTGTGAGATTTTTCACATGTACTATTTGGGAATCTTCAATGAATAAATTGATTAAGGCTCTAGCCTTGTTATCTTTCTTTTGCCATGTATCGGTTATTGGCGTTGGCGGATCATCTGTTAAGAGATCATTAAGATCTTCTTTTATCAACAGCATCTCCAATTTGAATTTCCAGTTTGAATAATTATGTTGGTTTAATTTCTCAACCACTTGGCTTTCTTTAAATGAAGCCATATTAATTTTTTAGTTTCACAATGTCCTCAGAAATTTTAATATTCTTTCAAGGCACTGAGACTATTCAGTCTCATAATCTATTAAATAAGCGAGGAGGTAAAAGAGGTATCACTTACCTCCTTCAAAGGCGTAAGTCCGTTTAACTCCTCCGTCATCCCGCTAAATTAGCTGGAACGAAAACTGGAATACACGACATTATTAATTGTATATATTTTAGTTTCGTGCTCTTGAATGAGTACAATATATTTATTTTCCGTCTAGGTTATACAATATACATTTTAAGAGGAATATCATGTTTACAAAGATTGAATTTTGGCTGGTCGGGATGTCGACCGCTTAGCAGCAGCGCATGGAAGAGAGTGACTTGAAAGTACAGCATGCATGCGTTCTTGCCCCCACGGTTGCCAGGGGCCCCATAGCACGTGTTAAGTAAGGGGCCCTCGTTTGGGTAATTATCACATGCAGATCCATACATCTACATGTGCGGACATCGACGCGTGCAGGAGAAACTGGGTCAGGGAAAGAGTTCGAAAGTTTCATAGTTTTATATTTCCCAACAAAACTGAAATGATTATCGTTTATGCTGATGCGTAAATTGCAAAGAATCACCAAAGAGTAAAAGCCTAAAATCGTGGCGAATATCTAAACAGTTTCTTTAAATTAAGCATTAACGGTTGCAAAACGACAGTATGTTGTATTGGTATCAGTAAAAGATAGTATTACTAATAGTAAGTAGATATGCTAAGGCAATATTGATCAAAGCTCAATATACCGCATTAATAAATATTTCGTGAAACTAAGCCTTCTATTCATTCTTCAACAACCGTCTTGCATCACAGCTAACAAAATAGTAAGTAAGTTACGTCGCGTTAATATATCCCGCGGTAGTTTCATCAGAAAAGACTGTAACAGAACTTTCTTTTTTCTTGGCGATTCTGTTTTCTCACAAGAGTTATGATCACATTTTTTAGGAAAATGTTCTCTTCTTGCCTTGCGAAGAGCGGGTACACAACTATTTAATCTTCTTATAAATAAAAATGAAATTCTGTTTGTTTGTTTGTTTGTTTGTTTGTTTATTTGTTTGTTTGTGGATTTGAGTTGTATACAAATCCACAAAAATGGACCTATCAGCCTGAAATTTTGCATAGATATGTAAAATAATATAGAATAAATCATAGTCCACTTTAAAATTTTGAAAGTCCACCCGTTCCCGGAATTTGAGACTTTTTATGTTCTCCACGCAAAAAGCTTTCCGTAATTGTAACCCCTGTAGTGAAAAAAGTGTGAAATACGGATCGTGGTTGCCATGTGTGGCGATTTTGCCGAATAAGATGTTTTAAATTCCCAAAGTAAAAATAAAAGAATAATAATGATTTTTTTTTGTTAGTTTATATTCGTAAGGTTATATTTTTTTTAATTATAATATCGTGTGCATGGGAAATCGGAGCAGGAATGAAATGTTTTATACGCAAAACAATAAGAATTGAAGATTTCCGAGGCTAATATGTTAAAATTTTTTAGTTTGGCGAAAAAATAAAATGGCTCAAATGCCGAGAAAGTGAGTTCTAGCGGTTTGCACAGTTTCCGGCTTGGCGAATTTACTGAGAGCTTAAGGAAACGGATTTTTGAAAACAAGTACAAATGTTTTATTAGAATACAGCGTTAAATTTTAATGATCCCTGCGAAAATAATGCAGTTATTAAGGGATTTCAAGCGATCTATCTTCAGCATTCTCGCGATTTTGAGGAGGATTCTAACGCTTGGCGCTATTTATCGTAATTTAATCGTCTGATATTTGGGTTATGAATACACCTGCGTATAAGTTTTTGAAATTTTCATTCAGTTGGAATTGTGCATTTTTCAGAGCAGCTTTTCTGCATCCAATGTATTACATCCAGAAAAAAGGATGTTAGAAATATCAATTTTAATTTTGTTTAATCACACTCATGAATAATGATACACTTTCCAACTTAATAAAAGAAGGAACGAAAATAGGGAAGACCCATGGATTATAACTCTTTTTATATATAGCACTTTAGTGCGTATTTAAAAATCTGAAAGTGTGTCAGATTTTCTATGATTCTAGCGCTTGGCGCAATTTAATGAGAGGGTATTTTTAAAAACAAGCGTAGGTTATCTTATAAATAAAAATGAAATTATGTTTGTCAATTTGTTGATTTGGGTAGTATACAATTCCACAAAAATGGACCTGTCAGCCTGAAATTTTACACAGATATGTAAAATAATATAGAATAAATGATAGTCCACTTTAAAACTTTGAAACTCCACTTAAAAACGTTTTCCTCCTGAAGGGTTCCCTTAATTTCCGTTCCCGGAATTTAAGAGATTTTTTATGTTCTCCACGCAGAAAGCTTTACGTAATATTAACCCCTGTAGTGAAAAAAGTGTGTGAAATAAGCATCTTGGTTGCCATGTGTGGCGATTTTGCCGAATAAAATGTTTTAAATTCTTAAAGTAAAAATTAAAGAATAATAATGATTTTTTTAGTTTATTTTTTTAGGTTATTTTTTTAATTATAATATCGTGTGCGCATAAGAAATGAGAGCAGGAATGAAATGTTTTATACGCAAAACAATGAGGATCGAAGATATCCGAGACTAATATGTAATTTTTTTTAGTTTGGCGAAAAATAAAATGGCTGATAGGCCGATTTTTAGAGTGTGAGTTCTAGCGGTTTGCACAGTTTTAGGCTTTTTGGCTCAATTTACTGAGAGCTTAAGGGAATAGCATTTTTGAAAACAAGTGTATAGGTTTTCTTAGAATACAGCATTAAATTTTAACTATCCGTGCAGAAATAATGCAGTTATTAGGACATTTCAAGCGATGTAGCTTCAGAATTCTCGCCAATTGAGTACATTGATTTAACTTGGGGGAAATCCGCCAAATTTCAGAAAATTGAAATCTTCCCATTTAGTACATCGAGGTAACGATGAATAAAACATGTTATAGTTGATAATTTAAAAAATGCGGCTGTATTAAGGGATTCCACTTTTCAAATAAATGCCTGGCGGTCGAACCATTTCCCATTTTGATTGCTGCTAAGTCAATGCTTCGAATGATTCCCTGAAAAAACTCTTGCAAAATGGCGTATGCTGGCACTTTGGAGAGGCTTAGATTTGAAACTGGATTTTACTTGAGACTGGTATATACGTATAATAAGACTGGTTATAGATAAAAATGAATGTTGGTATGTGTGTAGGAGGTTGAAAAACTCCAGCACCGTTTCACCGATCACCATGAAATTTGGTTCACCTAAGTCTTTTTTCATGGAGAAGGTTTTTATGCTATCCGTTTTCCTCTAACTTTTCACTAGGTGGCGCAGCAGAACGTCGAATTCTATTCCGTTTAGCCGTTTGCTATGCGAATATCGTCCAACAAATTTCGATGAAATTTGGTACACGCGAATATTAGAACACGGAGAATATTTTTCACTATCCATTTGCTGTAATTTACCGCTAAATAGCGCTGCAACGCATCAACTAGTTCTACTGATTTACTACTGGTTTATACCGTTCTACTGATCGGCATAAAATTTTTTATACTTACACATTTGAGAACGCTGCAGCAGGCCAAATTTTTGACCATTCAAACGGTGGCTATGAAAATCATTATACATAGCTATTTGAACAATGAGAATATTTTGGCGTTATACATTTTGCTATAACTCGCCACATGACGGCGCTGTAGCAAATCATTACTTTAATTAACCACTAGATGGCCCTGCAGTGTATCACTTCTTGACTGTGCGAATAATCGCTATGAAAATAGGTATACTACATAGATATTTGAACACGGGGAAGAGTTTGGCACGATCCATTTTCCTATAACTTAACACTAGATGTCGCGTCAACACATGAACTTCAAGACTATTCAGCCGATCGTCATGAAAATTCGTATACATCGATATCTGAATGCGAAGAATATTTTTGCCGTATCCGTTTTGCTAAAACTCGCCACTAGATTGTGCTACGCCGCATCGCCTTCTGCACCGTAAAAACGATTGCCTTGAAATTCAGTATGCATGATTATTGAACACAATATAACGCGATATCCATTTTGCTATATCTCTTTATTACAATAAATAGTAATCACAACAAATATTAATATCAAAAAGTCCATTCATTCCCGTGCGAAGAACGGGTACTTCAGCTAGTTATAAAATAAAATGGTTCTCCACATCTTGTAGTATCTAAGGTATTAATGGCATAACTTAAATCTAAAAAAGAGTATGATGCAGAAATGAGACATTTTGAATATTAGGAAATTTCACAGCGAACCGTCACGCTTTTCTTTTCTAATTGCGAATGACACCGACATAGTTTTTTGCGTCATAATATTAACAATGGTCTCAGGTCAGTACTTATACTAACTTTACAAATAACTAATGAGTAACTTTACGCCACGAGTCAAATCATTTTGCTTTTTTTTTTATCCCAAATCACTGGAATCAATTCGAACTATACATGTAAGAAAAAGTTTCGTTCCCTACCGTGCGGAGAACGGGTACGCAGCTAGTATATAATAAAATCCGAGAGTAAACATTGTATGTAGCTATGTATGTAGGTAGGCAAGTTTGTGACCACGGATCTTCTTGCGCGCGTCTCTCGATCGCATTGCGCCGAGACGGTTGGTCGCAGACCCACCGAAGTTTGCATACGGCTTCACTCGGACAGATCCTAACGCGCTTCGGAGCGATTTTTTCGAAATTCGAATTAGAAAATGTTTTATTTTATGTTTTGTCAGAATTTTAGCGATTTTTCTCGCTTAATGCGTAATACCGGCGGTAATTGCACTCGCAGTGAAACGAAATTTACATCATCGGATAGAGGAGAAAATTTTCTTTTAAAAATTGTTTGTTCGGATTGTGTAACATAATTTGCAGATTTTTGGGAATTTTTCAAATAAAATTGAATTTGACGCTGAATTTCGTAAAATATTTTTAAAACTGCTGCATCTTGAATTCTATCCGTCATAACTTTTATATATTTTGTCAACTGACGGAGCATACATTTCGCCCTCTTTTAAAAGAAAAACCAGAGAAAAACATAAATCAGGAGATTTTTTACGAATTTTTAAGTAAAGAAGGATTTTCATTTCAATCGCAGCAGCTTAAAATTTCGGTATGATATCTTGCGGTTTGGTTGTCTTGGAGACAGTAACAATGATTAAAATTGCCAGTTAAAAAAAATAAATAAAATTATTTAAAAATAACCGAGTTTTCACATGTGAAATGTGGGCCACTTTGACGTCACGAGTTTAAAACCCCTTTCGATACTCAATCAGAATAACGGACTCACAAGCAAAACATACGCAAGGCATGAAATAATTCCATATTTTATTTTACGTTGTCAGAAAATAATTGTATGCTGTTTTTTCACAAGTGAATTATCCAGCATTATTTTCAATTGAGTTTTTAAACGGGTCACGTTTTCGAATCGCAAGAAATATATTGCAGTGTTAAACAGGGCCTGATTATGACCAACAGGGGGCCCCGGGCATTGTTGAATTTGGGGCCCCTCGTCTATAAAATTTGTTTTATTTTTCATAATTTTTTTTATAGAAAAAGAACAACATTTGAATTTGGGGGCCAATTCGAGCCGGAGGCCCCTGGGCAAAGTTCCGATTTGCCCGTGCGATAATAGGGCCCTGGTACTAAATACGCCAATCTGACAAGAATTATGCGTAAAAATTTATTTAGAGCTGATTTAGTGGCAACCATAAAGGGAAATGATTATCGTTTATGCTAATGCATAAATTGCAAAGAATCACCAAAGTGTAATAGACTACATTCGTGGCAAATATCTAGACCGTTTCTTTAAATTAAGCATTAACGGTTGCAAAACGAAAATATATTGTATGGGTATCAGTAAAAGATAGTATAAGTAATAGTAAGTAAATATGATAAGGCAATATTGATCAAAGCAGAATATACCGCATTAATAAATATTTCGTGAAAGTAAGCCTTCTATTCATTCTTCAACAACCTCTTACATCGCAGCTAACAAAATAGTAAGTTAGTATACGTCCCGTTAATATATCCCGCGGTAGTTTCAACAAAAAAGTCTGTAACACAACTTTTTTTTTGGAGATTCTGTTTTGTCACAAGTAGTTATGATCGCATTTTAGGAAAATGCTCTCTTCTTGTCTTGCGAAGAGCGGATACACTACTATTTAATTATAAAGTAAAACGGTTCTCCACATCATTTAGTATCTAAAGTATTAATAGCATAACTTAAAATTAAAAAAGAGTATGATGCAGAAATGAGACATTTTGAATATTAGGAATTTTCACTGCTAACCGTCACGCTTTTCTTTTCTAATTGCGAATGACGCCGATATAGTTGTTTGCGTCGTAATATTAACAATGGTCTCACGTCAGTACTTATACTAACTTTACAAATAACGAATGAGTAAACTTTACGCCAAGAGTCAAATCATTTTGCTTATTTTTAGATCCCAAATCACTTGAATCAATTCGAACTATACATGTAAGAAAAACTTTCGTTCCCTACCGTGCGGAGAACGGGTACGCAGCTAGTCGCGAAACAATAAAAGACTACATTCATAGCAAATATCTAAACAGTTTCTTTAAATTTAGAATTAAAAATGGAAAAACGAAAATATATTTGTACCAGTAAAAGATAGTATAAGTAATAGTTAGTAGATATTCTAGGGCAATACTTATCAAAGCACAATATGCTGAATTAATAAATACTTCGTAAAGCTATTCGTTTCTATTCGTTTTTAAACGGCCGTCTTACATCACAGCTAGCTAAACATTAAATAATTTTAAGTCGCGTTAATATATCCCGCGGTAGTTTCCGCAGAAAAGACAGTACCTGAACTTTTTTTCCTTGGAGATTCTGTTTTGTCACAAGTAGTTATCGTCATATTTTAGGAAAATGTTCACTTCTTGCTTTGCGAAGAGCGGTTACACAACTCTTAATCTTATAAATAAAAATGAAATTCTGTTTGTTTGTTTGTTTGTTTGTTTGTTTGTTTATTTGTTTGTTTGTTTGTTTGTGGATTTGAGTTGTATACAAATCCACAAAAATGGACCTATCAGCCTGAAATTTTGCACAGATATGTAAAATAATATAGAATAAATCATAGTCCACTTTAAAACTTTGAAAGTCCACCCGTTCCCGGAATTTAAGAGATTTTTTATGTTCTGCACGCAAAAAGCTTTCCGTAATTGTAACCCCCTGTAGTGAAAAAAGTGTGAAATAAGGATCGTGGTTGCCATGTGTGGCGATTTTGCCGAATAAGATGTTTTAAATTCTCAAAGTAAAAATAAAAGAATAATAATGATTTTTTTTTTGTTAGTTTATATTCGTAAGGTTATATTTTTTTTAATTATAATATCGTGTGCATGGGAAATCGGAGCAGGAATGAAATGTTTTATACGCAAAACAATAAGAATTGAAGATTTCCGAGGTTAATATGTTAAAATTTTTTAGTTTGGCGAAAAAATAAAATGGCTCAAATGCCGAGAAAGTGAGTTCTAGCGGTTTGCACAGTTTCCGGCTAGGCGCAATTTACTGAGAGCTTAAGGAAACGGATTTTTGAAAACAAGTGCAAAGGTTTTATTAGAATACAGCGTTTAATTTTAATGATCCGTGCGAAAATAATGCAGTTATTAAGGGATTTCAAGCGATCTATCTTCAGCATTCTCGCGATTTTGAGGAGGATTCTAACGCTTGGCGCTATTTATCGTAATTTAATCGTCTGCTATTTGGGTTATGAATACACCTGCGTATAAGTTTTTGAAATTTTCATTCAGTTGGAATTGTGCATTTTTCTGAGCAGCTTTTCTGCATCTAATGTATTACATCCAGAAAAAAGGATGTTAGAAATATCAATTTTAATTTTGTTTAATCACACTCATGAATAATGATACACTTTCCAACTTAATGAAAGAAGGAACGAAAATAGGGAAGACCCATGGATTATAACTCTTTTTATATATAGCACTTTAGTGCGTATTTAAAAATCTGAAAGTGTGTCAGATTTTCTATGATTCTAGCGCTTGGCGCAATTTAATGAGAGGGTATTTTTAAAAACAAGCGTAGGTTATCTTATAAATAAAAATGAAATTCTGTTTGTCAATTTGTTGATTTGGGTAGTATACAATTCCACAAAAATGGACCTGTCATCCTGAAATTTTACACAGAATATGTAAAATAATATAGAATAAATGATAGTCCACTTTAAAACTTTGAAACTCCACTTTATTTCCGTTCCCGGAATTTAAGAGATTTTTTATGTTCTCCACGCAGAAAGCTTTACGTAATATTAACCCCTGTAGTGAAAAAAGTGTGTGAAATAAGCATCTTGGTTGCCATGTGTGGCGATTTTCCCGAATAAAATGTTTTAAATTCTTAAAGTAAAAATAAAAGAATAATAATGATTTTTTTAGTTTATTTTTTTAATTATAATATCGTGTGCGCATAAGAAATGAGAGCAGGAATGAAATGTTTTATACGCAAAATAATGAGGATCGCAGATATCAGACACTAATATGTAACTTTTTTTTAGTTTGGCGAAAAAAAAAATGGCTGATAGGCCGATTTTTAGAGAGTGAGTTCTAGCGGTTTGCACAGTTTTAGGCTTTTTGGCGCAATTTACTGAGAGCTTAAGGGAATAGCATTTTTGAAAACAAGTGTATAGGTTTTCTTAGAATACAGCATTAAATTTTAACTATCCGTGCAGAAATAATGCAGTTATTAGGGCATTTCAAGCGATGTAGCTTCAGAATTCTCGCCAATTGAATACATTGATTTAACTTGGGGGAAATCCGCCAAATTTCAGAAAATTGAAATCTTCGCATTTAGTACATCGAGGTAACGATGAATAAAACATGTTATAGTTGATAATTTAAAAAATGCGGCTGTATTAAGGGATTCCACTTTTCAAATAAATGCCTGGCGGTCGAACCATTTCCCATTTTGATTGCTGCTATGGCAATGCTTCGAATGATTCCCTGAAAAAACTCTTGCAAAATGGCGTATGCTGGCACTTTGGCGAGGCTTAGATTTGAAACTGGATTTTACTTGAGACTGGTATATACGTATAATAAGACTGGTTATAGATAAAAATGAATGTTGGTATGTGTGTAGGAGGTTGAAAAACTCCAGCACCGTTTCACCGATCACCATGAAATTTGGTTCACCTAAGTCTTTTATCATGGAGAAGGTTTTTATGCTATCCGTTTTCCTCTAACTTTTCACTAGGTGGCGCAGCAGAACGTCGAATTCTATTCCGTTTAGCCGTTTGCTATGCGAATATCGTCCAACCAATTTCGATGAAATTTGGTACACGCGAATATTAGAACACGGAGAATATTTTTCACTATCCATTTTGCTGTAACTTGCCGCTAAATGGCGCTGCAAAGCATCAACTTCTATACCGTTCGACCGATCGGCATAAAATTTTTTATACTTACACATTTGAGCACGAAGAATATATTCTAACTGCGTTACTTTTGATGTTACTCGCCACTAGATGACACTGCAATGCATTATTATTTTAACTCACCACTAGATGACGCTGCAGCAGGCCAAATTTTTGACCATTCAAACGGTGGCTATGAAAATCAGTATACATAGCTATTTGAACAAGGAGAATATTTTGGCGTTATCCATTTTGCTATAACTCGCCACATGACGGCGCTGTAGCAAATTATTACTTTAATTAACCACTAGATGGCCCTGCAGTGTATCACTTCTTGACTGTGCGAATGATCGCTATGAAAATAGGTATACATAGATATTTGAACACGGGGAAGAGTTTGGCACGATCAATTTTCCTATAACTTGACACTAGATGTCGCGTCAACACATGAACTTCAAGACTATTCAGCCGATCGTCATGAAAATTCGTATACATCGATATCTGAATGCGAAGAATATTTTTGCCGTATCCGTTTTGCTAAAACTCGCCACTATATTGTGCTACGCCGCATCGCCTTCTGCACCGTAAAAACGATTGCCTTGAAATTCAGTATGCATGATTATTGAACACAATATAACGCGATATCCACTTTGCTATATCTCTTTATTACAATAAATAGTAATCACAACAAATATTAATATCAAAAAGTCCATTCATTCCCGTGCGAAGAACGGGTACTTCAGCTAGTTATAAAATAAAACGGTTCTTCACATCATTTAGTATCTAAGGTATTAATGGTATAACTTAAATCTAAAAAAAGAGTATGATCTAGAAATGAGACATTTTGAAAGTTAGAAATTTTTAGGAACCGTCAAGCTTTTCTTTTTCTGATGGCGAATGACAGGGACATAGTTTTTTTTGTGTCATAATACCACAATGATCACAGGTCAGTACTTATGCTAACTTTACGAATAACTAGTGAGCAACTTTACGCCAAGAGTCAAATCATTTTGCTTATTTTTAGATTCCAAATTACAGGAATCAATTCGAATTATACATGTAAGAAAAAGTTTCGTTCCCTACCGTGCGGAAGACGGGTACGCAGCTAGTCTTATATAATAAAATCCGAGAGTAAACATTGTATGTAGCTATGTAGGTTTGTAGGCAAGTTTGTGACCACCGATCTTCTTGCGCGCGTCTCTGGATCGCATTGCGCCGAGACGGTTTGTCGCAGACCCACCGAATTTTGCATACGGCTTCACTAGGACAGATCCTAACACGCCTCGGAGCGATTTTTTCGAAATTCGAATTAGAAAATGTTTTATTTTATGTTTTGACCGATTTTTAGCGATTTTTCTCGCTTAATACGTAATAGCGACGCTAATTGCACTCGCAGTAAAACGAAATTTACATCATCGGATAGAGGAGAAAATTTTCTTTTAAAAATTGTTTGTTCGGACTGTGTAACATAATTTTCAGTTTTTTGGTTATTTTTCAAATAAAATTAAATTTGACGCTGACTTTCGTAAAATATTTCTAAATTGCTGCATCTTGAATTCTATCCGCCATAATTTTTTTATATTTTGTCAAATGACGGAG
Organism: Cheiracanthium punctorium; assembly: GCA_038373885.1. Lineage (NCBI taxonomy): Eukaryota > Metazoa > Arthropoda > Arachnida > Araneae > Cheiracanthiidae > Cheiracanthium > Cheiracanthium punctorium. The sequence goes on from JAWZYV010013419.1 coordinate 134,160, forward strand.
CATACATTTCGCCCTCTTTTAAAAGAAAAACCAGAGAAAAACATAAATCAGGAGATTTTTTACGAATTTTTAAGTAAAGAAGGATTTTCATTTCAATCGCAGCAGCTTAAAATTTCGGTATGATATCTTGCGGTTTGGTTGTCTTGGAGACAGTAACAATGATTAAAATTGCCAGTTAAAAAAAAAAAAAATTATTTAAAAATAACCGAGTTTTCACATGTGAAATGTGGGCCACTTTGACGTCACGAGTTTAAAACCCCTTTCGATACTCAATCAGAATAACGGACTCACAAGCAAAACATACGCAAGGCATGAAATAATTCCATATTTTATTTTACGTTGTCAGAAAATAATTGTATGCTGTTTTTTCACAAGTGAATTATCCAGCATTATTTTCAATTGAGTTTTTAAACGGGTCACGTTTTCGAATAGCAGGAAATATATTGCGGTATTAAACAAGGCCTGATTATGACCAACAGGGGGCCCCGGGCATTGATGAATTTTTTGGGGCCCCCATGTATGAAATTTGTTTTATTTTTCTTAATTTTTTTGTAAAAAAAGAACAACATTTGAAATTGGGGGCCATTTCGAGCCGGAGGCCCCTGGGCAAAGTCCCGATTTGCCCATGACATAATAGGGCCCTGGTGCTAAATACACCAATCTGACAAGAATTATGCGTAAAAATTTATGGAGACCTGATTTAGTGGCAACCATAAACTGAAATGATTATCGTTTATGCTGATGCGTAAATTGAAAAGAATCACCAAAGAGTAAAAGCCTACATTCGTGGCGAATATCTAAACCGTTTCTTTAAATTAAGCATTAACGGTTGCAAAACGACAGTATATTGTATTGGTATCAGTAAAAGATAGTATAATTAATAGTAAGTAGATATGATAAGGCAATATTGATCAAACCTCAGTATACCGCATTAATAAATATTTTGTGAAACTAAGTCTTCTATTCATTTTTTAACAGACGTATTACATCACAGCTAACAAAACATTAAGTAATTCTACGTCGCGTTAATATATCACGCGGTAGTTTCAACAGAAAAGACTGTAACAAAACTTTCTTTCTTCTTGGAGATTCTGTTTTGTCAAGAGTAGCTATGATCACATTTTAGGAAAATGTTCTCTTCTTGCCTTGCGAAGAGCGGGTACACAACTATTTAATTATAAAATAAAACGGTTCTCCACATCATGTAGTATCTAAGGTATTAATGGCATAACTTAAATCTAAAAAAGAGTATGATGCAGAAATGAGACATTTTGAATATTAGGAATTTTCACTGCTAACCGTCACGCTTTTCTTTTCTAATTGCGAATGACCCAGATATAGTTGTTTGCGTCGTAATATTAACAATGGTCTCACGTCAGTACTTATACTAACTTTACAAATAACGAATGAGTAAACTTTACGCCAAGAGTCAAATAATTTTGCTTATTTTTAGATCCCAAATCACTGGAATCAATTGGAACTATACATGTAAGAAAAAGTTTCGTTCCCTACTGTGGCGTAATTCGCGAACATTTCAATTTGTTTTGACTAACTTCACCTGCAGCTGCATTTTTTGGCGCCTACAGCACCACTGCTGTGATGACGCAAGGAGCTCACAGACAGTGAACATTCTGTTTTTTTTTTCTTTCTCCTTTTTAGTTTAGCTTTGAGATTGCATGGAAAGTGGCAGGCTCCGTTGTATCGGAGACCTGAAGTTATTAATGATTCTAAACTGATTTCTTGTACATAATGTATATACTAGTTTTGTAAGATAATGTAATCCAGTAATTAAATTTTAATAGTTAAAAGTTTGGTTATTGCTTCAAGCAGTCTTACAGATTATACATTACGTCTTGAGCGGATATCTAGGACCGGCCCCACCTTCGCAGGCACCCCTCAGAAAGGTAAGCAGTCTTACCTTACTTTATTTGTTTCCTAAATTTTTTGGTTTTTGGTAGGAAAAGTAAAAACTGGCGCCCGAACAGGGACTGCCAAGAAGGTAGGGAATAATTTTCATGTTGATTCAGAGTAAATAATAAACAATTGTAAATAAATATTTGATTGAATTAACGTAGTTGTTTGAAAATTTAATTAAGGAATAGTAAAATGGCCGACGCAGAGCTAAATAAACTAAAGAAAAAGCGCGGAATTGTGCGTTCGTCAGTAACAAAAGTTATTACGAAATTAGAAACGGAACTAGCGAAATCGGAAGTTTATGTTGCTGAGTTGGAGTTACTAATGGAGCATTTGAATGAAAAAACAGAAAAATTGAAGATCGTTGACTCGGAAATAGAAAATTTGTTAGCAATAACTGACTTAGAGGAAGATTTAAATAGCGTAGAGGAATACACGGAAAAAATAACGACGTGTAGATTTTTAGCCAAAAGAAAAATTAAAGAATTTAAAAATGATAACAAAAGGTGGAACATACCTCGATTGATCGTGAGTCAAAAGTTAAATCAGCAACAATTAGTGTTAAATTACCTAAATTAATAATTCCGAAATTTTATGGGGATTTAAATGAGTGGCTTGCATTCTGGAATTCATTTTGTTCTTCGATTCACGAAAATCCGTCTCTAAATGGAGAAGATAAATTTAATTATCTTAAGTCATTTTTGGGGGGTACAGCTTTAAATACGATAGACGAATTGGAGTTAACGGAAAAAAATTATGCGTCGGCAGTTGAACTTTTGAAGGGTCGTTTTGGAGACAATAGTATGTTAATCAATGCACATATTGAACAACTGTTAAAAGTGACTCCTGTAAGGAGTTCAGCTGACGTTAAGCAATTTAGAAAATTATTCGATTATATTCAAAAAAATTTGCGTGCTTTACAGAGTCTCGGCGTTACGTCTGATAATTATAGCGCTATTTTAACACCGCTGTTATTAAAATCCCTCCCTTCTGATTTAGTGTTGGAATATAATAAAATTGCAACCGCAAATTTTAATTTGGAAAACTTATTGGATTTTCTTTCCAAACAGTTAACAGCTAGAGAAAAATCATTTACAAATACGTCTACGCATCCTCGTAACTCAGAAGGCAGTAAGCAAATTTTCGTTGACCGGTCGAGTCGTAAATTTAATCAGCCCACTTCAGCAGAATCAATTTCGACAGAAATAAATAAAAAACAAACTCCGAACTGCATTTTCTGCAATAAGTCTCATTTTTCGTCGGAATGTTTACATGCGAATTCAATGTCGATTCAAGAGAGGGTGAACAAATGTAAGCAGTTAGGTTACTGTTTCAGGTGCGTGAGGGGTTCACATAGAAAATCAGAATGTAGGTCACGCGTTTTTTGCAAATTGTGTAACAGTTCTAATCACTTATCAGTAATGTGTTTTAAAGATAATGAGAATTCGAAACCGGACTCTAAACAAACTTGTGATAAGCGTACTAGCTTAAATGAACCTGAGAATAATTTATGGAATACAATTAATGAAAGGGTATATTTACAAACTGTCATTGTGAAAACACGTAGGGATAAGAGAGATTATTTCTTGAGAACGATTATAGATACAGCATCATCGCGGACATTTTTAAGCAAATTTGCCGCTAATAAGTTGAATTTGCAATGTATTGGATCGGAATCCGTATTGCACGGTCTGTTCGGAGGTGAGGAAAAAAGATTGAATCATAAGAGATATTCTATTGATGTTCGAGATATTCATAATAAGTTTAATTGTACCTTAAATGTAATGGATCAACAAAAAATTTGTGCGGCTGTTCCGAAATTAGAAAATGACCAGATAATTGAGGAGTTGAAAAATAATAAAATTTATCTCAGTGACTTAAGCATAAAAGAAAACCTTTGTTTGTATGAAGAAGATCCTAAAGAAATACATCTTCTTATAGGTGCAGATTATGCGGGAAAGTTTTATACAGGGGAAATAAAAACTCTATCTAATGGGTTGATTGCTATGAATACACGTTTCGGATAGACTCTTTTAGGCGCTGCTGCAGGGGAGGAGTGGTCAGGTCATAGTGAAACTCTACTTTCTTTGCATGTCAATAGCGTCAAAATAAGCGATATATGGTCGCTTGATTCACTAGGAATCACAGATCCCGCGCTGTCTCAGACTAAAAAAGAAAATGAAGAATCTGCTTTACGATATTTTAATGAAACGATTACGAGAGATAGTGAGGGTCGTTATGAGGTCGCCCTTCCATGGGTAGAAAACCATCCGGAACTCCCTGATAATTTATCCTTATCTAGAAAACGGTTAAAAAATTGTGTTAATACTTTAAAAAATAAAGATTACCTGAATCAATATGAAAATGTGTTTAACGAATGGATAATAGAAGGGGTAATTGAAGTAGTCAGCGATAACAATGACAAAATTATAGAGGGGTGCCACTACCTGCCACATCGGGCTGTTATTAAAGAACATTCTACTACTCCTGTGCGGCCCGTATTTGACGCCTCCGCGAAAGAAAGGAATGCGGTTTCTTTAAATGATTGCATTCAAAAGGGTCCTAATTATCTTGAGCTAATTCCTAAGCTCTTAAATAACTTCCGTATAGGGCTTTATGGAGTCACAGCGGATATTAGGCGAGCATTCTTACAGATTTCTGTACGTCCGCAGGATCGTGATTACCTCAGATTTTTGTGGTGGGAGGGAAGCAACCCAGAGAATTTAAAAATATACAGACACAAGCGTGTCGTTTTTGGCGTAAGTGCCAGTCCCTTTCTTCTTGCAGCCACCATAAATTATCATTTAGAGGGAGTGGAAGAACATCACCGGGCCACTGCTGTAAAATTGAAAGAGTCAATGTATGTTGACAACTGCGTGGCCAGTGTTAATTCGCTGGAAGAGTTAGAAACTTTCATGAATCAATCAAAGGATATTATGCAGGCGGCAAAATTTGACTTACGGGATTGGCGTTACAACGAATTGCCAAATCGGGACTCGAACTCGGAATCTGACTTACATTGCAGTGATAAAGAAGAAATAGTTTCGGTGTTAGGGATAAAGTGGAACCTGCGTAAAGATACTTTAATGTTAGATGTGAAAGGAGAACCAGGATTGTCGCCAAATAAGAGACAAGTTCTTTCAATGCTGCATCAGATATTTGACCCCATCGGGTTTGCTAGCCCTGTTACGATCATCCCCAAACAGATTTTGCAAGAATGCTGGAAAAGAAAAATTAATTGGGATGAAATTCTACCCCCAGACTTAGCTAAAAAATTCATTCGATGGGCGGCTCAAATAAAATGTTTAGCTGAGATAGAAATTCCCCGTAAGATTCCAGCTTTAGATCAAAACATCACATTGCACGTTTTTTGCGATGCAAGCTCAATAGCTTATGCTACGTGCATTTTTTTGAGACGTGATAATGGGAATAAGGTTGAATGCCAACTTTTACAATCCAGAGCGAAAATTGCCCCAGTGAAATCTTTAACGATCCCCAGGTTAGAAGTCTTATCCTGCGCCATAGGCGCCAGGTTGGCTAAAACGGTAAAGGAGGATTTGAACATGGAGGGCACAACAACCTTTTATTGGTGTGATTCCATGAATGCTCTATATTGGATCAAGAAGCAGGAAAATTGGGCGACTTTTATTTTGAACCGTGTTAATGAGATTAGAAGGATTAGTGATCCAGAAGATTGGCGTCATATACCTGGCAGGTTCAACTGGGCCGATTTCCCGTCACGTGGCTGTCATCCAAGAGAACTAGAAAAATCAAAATGGTGGTTGGGTCCAAAGTGGTTATATCAACCACCCGAAGCATGGCCCACCTTGTCAGATGGTGATTTTGACACAAACATTGTAAATTCTGAAAGAAGAAAATCAGTGATGTCATCCAGTAACACGAATGTTGAATATACCGATTTATTTGAAAATATTTCAGACTTCTCTAAAATTGTAAAAACAGTTAGTTGGATTTACAGATTCTTCAAAAACGCTCGAGTTGACCCACCTCAGAGAACGAGCGGGCCCATCAGCTTGGAAGAAGTAAACCAAGCTGAAATAATTGTGTATAAAGTAATTCAAAAACAGTCCTTTCCTAACAGTAATAGTAAAAACCTCCGCAAACTTCAGCCAATCACTGATGCTAAGGGCATCATCCGAGTGAAGTCCAGAATTTCACAGCGTGATGACGACGAAAATTTCAGATTTCCAATAGTGCTTCCTGCTGATCATTCAATTGTGTTGAAACTAATTAAAAAGGAACATGAAAATATGGGTCATGCGGGAACCCAATTTGTGATGAACAAATTACGAGAAAAATTCTGGCTCTTGAAAAGTAGAAGAACAATTAGAAAAATTGTACGTAGTTGCGTGCATTGCCGAAAATTCGACTCGCCGGTCGGAGAGGTCCCACAGTCGGCTTTACCAGAAGACTGGGTAAGATATGCTAAAATTTTTGAAATCACAGGGGTAGACCTAACAGGACCTTTGTACATTAAAGGTAAACAGAAGGTGTGGATAACACTTTTTACGTGTGTCATTTATAGAGCGGTTCACCTCGAACTTGTCTCCAGCCTATCTACCGAGACATTCCTGCGAGCTTTCAGACGATTTGTATCACGTCGAGGTCGACCAGCAGTTGTATATTCTGACAATGGAACTAATTTTGTGGGAACAGACAACCTGTTCAAAAATATCGATTGGAACAAAATAGCGTCAGTAGCTGTGGAGCGAAAAATAGACTGGAAATTCATTCCACCTTCTTCACCTTGGTGGGGAGGTTGGTGGGAGAGGTTAATCGGTGTAATGAAAAGAATTTTAAGAAAAATACTTGGTAGATCTTCTCTAGATTACGAAACACTTCTTACTGTATTGTGTGATGTAGAATCGACGATAAACGGTAGACCACTTACTTACCTGTCCGAAGACGTGAGTGACCTCATCGCACTGACACCGGCGATGTTCCTACACGAGTTACCCATGTCAGGTGTTCCAGACATCGATCATGTAGATAATGCTTCGATCAAACGAGAATTGATTTACCAGAATAAATTACGCAATGATTTGCGCAAACGTTTCAGAATTGAATACCTCGGCCAGCTAAAGCAGAATTCGAAATACATTAAAGATCCTACTTCTTTGAAAGTGGGGCAAATGGTATTAGTGTCCACTAATAAAAAAAGAGTGAACTGGCCCTTAGCCAGAGTTTCTGAAATTATTCCATCTGCGGACGGTCATGTCCGTCTAGTAAAAGTGAAAACTAGTGATGGTGAACTAATTCGTACTGTGCAACAGTTGATACCAATGGAAGCAGACTTTTGTTATCACAGTGATTTTGTCCGAAGGTTGAGGTCTTCCAATGCTTCACGACCTCAAGGTGGGAGTGTGGCGTAATTCGCGAACATTTCAATTTGTTTTGACTAACTTCACCTGCAGCTGCATTTTTTGGCGCCTAGAGCACCACTACTGTGATGACGCAAGGAGCTCACAGACAGTGAACATTCTGTTTTTTTTTTTCTTTCTCCTTTTTAGTTTAGCTTTGAGATTGCATGGAAAGTGGCAGGCTCCGTTGTATCGGAGACCTGAAGTTATTAATGATTCTAAACTGATTTCTTGTACATAATGTATATACTAGTTTTGTAAGATAATGTAATCCAGTAATTAAATTTTAATAGTTAAAAGTTTGGTTATTGCTTCAAGCAGTCTTACACATTATACATTACGTCTTGAGCGGATATCTAGGACCGGCCCCACCTTCGCAGGCACCCCTCAGAAAGGTAAGCAGTCTTACCTAACTTTATTTGTTTCCTAAATTTTTTGGTTTTTGGTAGGAAAAGTAAAACCTACCGTGCGGAGAACGGGTACGCAGCTAGTATTTTAATAATCTTTGCTGCTAACAGAGTAACTGCGAAATGTTATTAGCCAAATTATGTTGTAATGTATATTATAAAGCATGTTACATCTTAAGTAAAATTTACTGTCCCACTAAACCAAAAACGATAAACTTACTTCCTATATAACATGTACAAATGTTTATCATTAGAATTAAAAAAAAAAAAAAAAAAAAAAAAAAAAAAAAAACGTTTCATATTGAACATTGGATCTCTAAGTCCACGGTGATTCAAATAAAAATTTTACTTTTATTTTTGAATTTAAGGTGATATAAAATTCGAAAAATCCAATTTCGAAAGTATTCGTGAAAAATCTTTTGCACAGAAAATGGTGAGAGCACTGTTGGATCAAAATGAGAGCATAATAAAAGAATTAGTGTATACGAGTATTGAGAATTAGTACGCTAATGTTGATAGAAGAGTATCAGATACAAGTATTAGTGTAAGAGCATTAACATAAGCCTGGCTTATAGCATCTTTAATTCACTATTAGCAAACTTTTCGACTGAACTGATAAAATATTTTATTGTAGAAATACAGCTTACTTAATTTAATTACGATGTGCTCGGAAAAAATATGCTTAGATCAACATGAAGTCTACATCTCTATAAAATACTAGCTGAAGTACCCGTCGTTGACGGGTTAGTACATAATGCAAATTTTCAAAAAGCTTGAATCTTCGTCAGCATTGTAGGTATATAAAGAATGGAAATAGTATATTAGCCTTAGAATAAAAATAAAAATTTTAGCTGCTGTGTATTGTTAAACGATTACAGGTTTGGGAGTAACAAAGTGATCAGTAACGTTGACTATTATAGAGAATTTTTTTCTGTTATAGAAAATTAAATTTAATTCTGGTTGAATAAGTTTTTCAAGTCAAGAGGTCATTCCTAACCTGTAACTAAATTTTGTTTGATTCATAGCTATTTTAACATTATTCCTCGAAAACATTTTGCGCAATTTTCACAAAATCTAAAAAAGCAAATAAACAATTTATAAATGTATTTAAATTTTTCAAAAAATTCCGATTTCTGTTGTTTCAGCCGTTGCTGATCATGTTCCTAAACTTCATTGTATTCTCTTAATCCTTTTTTAAGGAATGCGAGAAAAAACATTTATACGATTTTCACAAATTCCCAAAATTTATGAAATATTTGAAACTGTTTTGGCATCTCGAGTTCAAATTAACTCGCATCTATCCTAATTTCAACTTTTATTCTATCCTATTCCCATTTTTCAGGAATAGCGCAAACATGTACTAAATTTTTACACAATCTCAAAGTCTATAAAAAATTTTAAAGTACTTTGACGGAAAGAGTTCAAGTGGCCACCTGTGACAAGACTAAATTTTATTTCAGTCGCTTCAGTGGATTATACGTAATCGATAAATATTTTCATATTTTAAACAATTTTTTCAAAATCTCAAAATCTAATCACAATTTTTAAACAATTCGACATCTCTAGTTTTAGTTGAGTGACCACCTATCATGTCACTCAATTTCATTTCATTCGCTTCAGTAATTTTTACCTGATGCACGCACATAAACGTAAGCAGTTTGAAACGATTTAATCAAAATCTAATCAAGATTTTTTTTAAATTTGACTCCTAAAGATTATAAGTTGAGTGACCACCTATCATGTCAAAGTTCATTGCATTCGCTTCAGTCGTTTTTACGTGATGCTCGAACAAAAAAAAAGCATCACGGACAGAATGACAGACAGACAAACTTTTTTCTGAGGGTCGTACTGGACAAGTAATGCACAGACCAAAGCCTAATTTCATTTATATAGATAGTATAAAAAAAGGCGTTTTCTGCGTCTGTCTGTCTGTATATCCGATAACGCCTTCTAAACTACGGAACGGATTTTGATGCGGTTTTCACGATCTGTTACATAATTTTTCACGGAAGGTTTATATGTATATAATAAAACCTAATTAAATTTTTATGTAAGTAGAAAAAAGCAATTACACCTTCGAAGAAAATATTCGATGAAAAAGGCAATTTACACCTTCGCAAGAATGTTTCCAACTTAAAGCATGCGAAATAACTGAAATAATCGGTTTCATATCCGATAAAATTAGATGAGTGAACAAAGTGAAATTAATGTTTTAGATATTGCAAGTGAGACTGACCTCATTTTGACGTCACGAGTTTAAAAATGCCGTTTTGAAAAATCACGAGTTTAGAAACCCGATTAGGTTAACAGGCTTTCAATTAAAAGTTATACAACGAGCGAAATAATGGGTGCGGTCAGAGTGTCACGCTTGGGTAAATCTCGAGTAAATCCCGAGTAAAACATGAGCCACTTGCGGAGATTGACACCGCGGAAAATTTTGGGTAGTTAATAGGGAAAAAAACATGGCTGCACTTATTTACTATTCAGCGGAGCTTATGGGAGGCAACGAGAACAACATCTAAAGGTCACGTGATCAATCTCCCCAATTCAGAAGGAAAATCTTTGGGGAGTTGGAAAAAATTCGAGCAACTCAGCTTCACCATGAACGCTTTGTTATCTCTTGGAGCAGCTCAAATCGGGCATCGTGAACGGCTTGGGTTACTCAAAAGTGGTAGTCTGAATGCGCCCAATATTAAAGCGGGGGAGTTAGTTTTCCAGTTTAATAAATCGCTTTAAATGTAAATTTAAATTAATAATCTCTCACGTAAAAATTACATCACGTGCAAAATTATTTAGTAACTTATCCGATTTCAGTTAGCTTGAAATATCTCTGAAATTAACAGGATTGATTAATCCCCTTTTTCGGAGACCTGGGTGGTGATTCCGGTTATTCATAGGAAATCGGAATCCAGAAATTTTTGGAACCGCCAAGGGCTAAGAAGGCACCAAGACGGACAGCTTCTTACCCCTATACCCTACTGTTCAATATGATAAGTGCAGTTTTCACCAAATCATTGGACTCATTTCAACGAAACTCAGGTTTCCTTGTTTTAGCGGTATTTGTCCTTAAAGTTATTTAAGTTAGGATCACTACAAATTTTGGGTGTCATCTTAAAAGCCGATGTTGGCCATGCCAAGTACTGACACTCTAAATGTATAAAAAGCCATAATATGACACATTTCCATTAATAAAATGATTATAAAATGACTGTATTGGGCGATTCGTTGTGGATCATGTTGTACAAATTACTACAGAGATATTTCTTAATTTCAACAACTGTAGGCTTCCTCAAATCAGTATTTAGTGTGGTGCCTTCCCTTCAATGGTTCCGCTAATAGGCATTTTTCACTTTGACCACTGTTGTGCCAAAGTTAGCAACCTGATGTTTTTGTTTCTATAGTATGGTTGTATTATTTTATGTGCATCTCAAGTTACAATAATAAGAAAGAAACAGGAAACAGCTAAAATGTGCTTTAGCCCACTGCATAGTGAAGTTTTTAGATGAGCGATAAGTGACTCAAGTATTGTAAATGAGATATTTTAAGCTGTGAGAAGATCCGAAAGGTCTTAATTTTCACGTGGCCTACATAAATAAAAGCTACTTCGTGGCCTACATAAATAAAAGTAAGGAATATGCTTGCTCCATTTGACGTCATTGAACTGTTAATTTTGATTTTTTCACATGCATTATTATTACGCTAATATTTATATCTAGTTGTTGCCACTCTCCGAGTAGAAATATTGTCAGTTTTGGTACCGCATACGTTGAAATAGGGAAATGTCTGTTGAACGTGAAGTTCGTATTAGTCGTGACAGGATTCGATGTAACTCACAGAGAGCCTACGAATCCTCCGTTGAACGTGAAGTTCGTTTCAGTCATGAGAGAGATAGACATAGATCACAGAGAGCTTGGGAATCATCTGAATCCGTGAGGGCTGCAAATTTGTGGTCTAATAAAGTGAATTCTGCAATAAATTACGATTCTTCTATTGATTACTTGAACGATCCTGTCGTTTCAAAAGATAAAATCTAAAATGCCTTATGTCTGGAGGTATTTTTCTGCTTTGATATAAAACGATCAATCTAAAAGCCTGTGTTGCTTGCTCACAAGGAAAAATAAAGTTAGAGGAAATTCTTCCTCCACCTTTATATTGTCTTCTCACGGGTGATGGCCCCCAATCTAAACCATTCATACGCAATATACGCCGATACAACAGCGCTTTTCAAATGATCTCTTTTAAGAGTACACAAAATTCAAGGGCAAGTTTATCATTCAGCAGGTAGTTTGCTGCCATATCGGGATGACAATGATCATAATTTTTGCGGAGTCTATAATTCCCCATGCATGCGGGAAGATAAATGTACCGAAACATTTCTGAAAGCATTCCACAGCCAAACATCTACCAGTGAAGACGGATATCCTAAATATCACCGACGGTCGCCAGAAGAAGGTGGACAAACTGCCACTGTGCGAAACCATGAAACTGACAACTGGTGAATCGTTCCCTATAACCCATTGCTTGTAAAAATTTTTGGCGCTCATATTAACGTTGAGTTGTGCAGTTCTATCAAATCTATACAATACGTCACTAAATATACAGAGTGGTTATAATCAAACTTCCCCTACAAACAACATTGTCAGCTTTAACCGGTGAGCAGATTGCTACTAAATTTAGCATATGGACTGCACACGAGATGCGTTCAAGGGAATTTTTCAGAACTTTTAGTTAAAAAAAATGTCCACTAGATGGCACTTTGCAGTGGTGAAATCAGCTCAAATATTACCCAAATCAGTGATGAATGCCCAAAAACTATTGAAGAAATATTAAAATTATTTGTATAATTCGAATTAGCTATTTTCATGATTAAATTTGCCGTTTTTCATACAAAACGCCACGTACTGGACATTTTTTGAAATAATTTTTTTTCCGAAATTCCTTGAGCGCATATCACGTATAGCCAATTTACCAATTTTGGTTTCAATCCGTTCGCCCGTTTTAACAATAGAGCACTGTTCATTAATAACAGGATTAAGTTGTACATTAATAAAGAGACTGATTAAGCTACATTCAGCATACAAACAAAAAACGAAGTAGAGAACTATTAATATGGTCATTACATCTACAGCTCCGAAGCAGTGTGGAGGATTCTATAATTCAATGTATACATGACTCGGCACCTACAATTACCCATCTCGCCGCTCATTTAGAGAATGGACAAAGGGTTTATTTGAATGAAAACAAAACTGGCGACGTTGTTACAAATCCGCGAGATACAACACTAACAGCACATTTTAAGTTATCTGCTGAAATCGATTTCGCTAAAACGTTAACATATGTCTTACTTCCAAGCTATTTAACGTGGAATCAGACTGCTAAAATCTTCCAACCGAGGAAACAAGGACTCTAGTAGGTTTTCCTGGAGTTAAAAAAAACAAAACTGATGCTCTTAGGAGGGTCTATGTAGTTCATCCCAGCAACAGTGAATGCTTTCGTTTGAGAATACTACTTCACATTTCAACTCTTTAACGTGCGGTGTTTCGCTTTAAGGACGCAACTCTGACATTTTGACTGTTTTGATTCACAAAGAATCAATTTGATTTTAATAAAATACTTAAGGAGGACACCGTCACAGAAGAAAACTTTTCTATTTAGCTCATAACTTCCCGTAAAAATGATCGATTATTTGTAAAATGGATGGTAGAATTATTTTTATCAGTACCGGCATTTGCTGAAAAATGGAGAATGTGATGAAAATATACATAGATGTAGAAGAAGATGTACTGCCGAATACCGAGCGCACATTCAGCTGCGTCAAATATGTTCTTGAGCTCTGTGGTGCGCGATGGGCCATTCGATCGACCGCCATCTTGCTGGTAGTTAAATCGAGCGACGGCAACAGCTGCACTTTTTCGGTATTGGGAAATGGTTGCGCTTCAAAGAGATAAAGGGCCCATCATCCTTCGCACACCTCAGAACTGTACAAGGCGTAATTTATAATATCTACAAAGCAGCATGCAAAGAGATGGGTCTGTTTTTAGACGTCTCTCAATTGGACAACACATTAACGGAAGCGTTTATTATGTCCGAAGATATACTGAATCGACGAAGGCGAGAGTTAATGTCAGATGGTGTCTAATATGATCAAAATATTTTTGACGAAGCGTTGTTAGAATTGAATACGAAGAACTTTCGTTAAATCCATTACGGATTTTGGACTGCCGATGCCTTCAAATATAACGAACCCTGAAATAACTGACGCCAAATACACACGAGAAACTTCATTCGATCAATCTAAAATGCTACAAATTGTAGCTCAAGATGAACATCTCTTGAACATGGATAAAAAAAACGTATGCGAAGCATTATTAACCTCAATTGAAAGGAACGAAAGAAAATTATATTTTCTTGATGTTTCTGGAGGGGAGGTACAGGGAAACATTCCTTAACAATTTGCTCCTTGACAAAGTAAGATCTACTGGTAAAATTACATCAGGTGTAGCATCTTCCGGAATTGCAGCTACACTTTTGGAAGTAGGTCGAACCGCACTTGCAACATTGAAACTTCCACTAAAAATTTCAACTGAAGATACTATCACTGTTTGCAACATTCCAAAACAAAGCAATAGTGGAAAATGAATACCTGACTGCTCATTAACAGTTTGGGACGAAGCTACCATGTTGAACAAGACTTCCGTTGAAGCATTTGATAGAACAATGCGCGATTTGTACGAACTCTCCCACGGGTGGGTGCAGGATATTGTTCTCTTGTGACTTTCGTCAAATCTTACCAGTCGTAACAAGTGGGACACGTGCTGATAAAATCAATGCTTCATTGAAAAGATCTTCTCTTCGTATGTGAGTAGATTAGAATTCAAAACAAATATGAGAGTGTCTTTGTCAGCACCCGAATACCGACATTTTTCAGAGTTGTTGCTGAAAGCAGAAAATGGACAGATGTCACAAAACAATGTGATAGTTAATCTAGAAAATCCCTTTGCATTTAAATGATCTTCAAGAATTAGTCAATAACGTTTATACAGAAATTAATGATATAAATTCTAAGACTGAACTTGGTTCAATGAGAGGACTATTTTCTCACCTACTAACGATCAAACAGATAAAGTGAATGAACTTATTGAACTCGAATGAACTCGAATACGTGGATGCAAACATACAACTCTGTAGAAAACCATGCTGGTCTGAATTTCTCAATTGCTTGCAGCCATTTTATTGCCCCCACATAAATTGGTTTTAAAAGAAGGGTGTCCTGTTATTTTATTGCGGAACCATAATTCACCCAAAATGCGCAACGGCACACGTCTGCAGGTAAAAATCTATAAAAACCTTCACTATAGAGTGCAAAATTTTGACCGGATGTGGAACTGGAGAAACCCTGTTAAATTCCCCGGATTCCAATGATAACAATGGATCTTCCCATGATTCCCATTAAAAAGACTGCAGTATCCAATAAATTTGTCATTTTTAGTGACAATTGACAAATCCCAAGTTGACATATTCAACGTTGCGGGTTTAGGCCTGAGCTTTGAGTGCTTTTCGCATGGACTATACGTGGCCCTTTAGCGCGTCACTTCCAAACAAGTTTTCTTCGTATTGTGTAACGAAAAGTCAGATGCAAAAATTGTTTATAAAGAAATTCTATAATCAAAGGCAGAACCACCTAAGTTTCACCTCCTTTTTTCTTTCCGATTTTGTACCATATAAGGAAAGTATTGTAATCATGAAAAAATTCGACTTCGAGAATTTGGTGTATTTACACGTTTTGAAGTCTTCTGAATTCATTTATGATACTTTTACGAGATGTGTGTCTGTATGTGTGTGTGTGTATGCGAGTGAACATGATAGCTCCTAAATAATATATTCGTTTTACCCCAAACTTGATATATATGTTATAAACCACCGTCGCAAGACCGGTATTGATGTTGGTGTGTATAGCACTTATAGTTTTTCTACAGGGTCAGGACAGAGATTTCTTTTACATTATGGCATATGGGGAGAAATTCTTGAAAGTGCGCATGCGTTTATTTAAATACTTGGCAATGATCATAATCGTGAGTGTTCGGAAAGTCGAGTGGAGTCACTCCAGATTTTCTTATATAACACCAGTGAGTAGCCGGGGCGGGTTGCTAGCACACGTATGTATGTATGCATTGCACGTATCTACACACACACACACACACACACACATATATATATATATATATATATATATATTTATTTATTTTTTATATGTATATATATATATATACATTTATACATATTGACATAGGCTAATTTAATAAATGCTTAAGTAAATCGATTCCTTTTACGTGAAGAAAGAAAAAAAATGTCATTCCCGTTTTGTCTGAAGATATCTGAGTGAAAATATCAAATTCCGAAAGTCTTTATGAGATAAGCGGAAGGTCTGCTGCTCATCTGACCATAACTTTATTGTTCAACTGATAGGTTATAGCCAGAAGGAAGTAATGAAATATTTCAGAGAGAAAGAATTACATGTATATTTATATTCTCGAAATTAGTTTTAGAAATTTTTCCATCAAACATTTTTACGTCAAAGGAAAGAATTTTGTTGAATGGGAAATTTTTCGTTTAACATAAATATGCATTTGCTAATAAATTCCATGTCCAGACAATAACTGAAATGTAACGTGAAAATGGTACTTTAAGTGCTTTCTGTTTCAATCTAATTTGACATCATTTATTTGGTTTGAAAATCAAATTTCTTATACACCTTAACATACTTAGTGTAGAGGTGTATATATATGCATATTGTACCTGAGTGTAATATAGATATGAGAGTGATTTATAATAATATAAAAAATGTTTTATGAAAGTAATGCGCTTCTGTACAGCATAAGCGTTGATTTCCTAAATGGAATATTTGGAAAAATCAACTACCTCATTGGTGAGAAATTAATATTTCGAACCATGAATTAATATTTCCATGAATTAAGATTTAAAGTATAGAAAATGCATTCAAATAACATTTGATCTAATTTAAAAGCGAAATTTTTTTAAATAATACTAAAACTTTTGAGTGCATGTCAAGAGGGTCAAAATGTGACCCAAAAACCTCTAATTTTAAACGCAGATTTATTCTTAAAAACTTTGAAAACATTGTTAAACGATCGCTTCCATATTTCAAGTTTAGTAACGAAGGGATGTACTGGAAATAATTCAGTTCGTTTCTTAAACAGGATATAAAACTTGCAAAACAGAATTCAAGAAGCTTATTTTAATTTTAGCAAATCTTGGCGTATCACATGAAATAGTTGTTTAGTACTGGTTTTACATCTTTGACATTCATTAGAAAAAAAATTGATTGTTTAACACTTATGTTCATGTCTTCACATTATACAGGGTAATTCAAACTATATGCGAGAAATATAAAATGTGGTAGATGGAAACAAGAATCACATAGAAATGGTGGGTGACAAACATAGTCTTTATGAAACTGTTAATAATGACTTTTGAAGAAGTGTTTGTTTGTCGAATTTCTTAATCCAGTTTCAATCACCATATTTAACTCTTCGAAAATTTCATCAATGAAATGAAATAGAATATGCAAGGTATCAATTTTATTCAAGTAATTTCAGTAACAGATGCATTTGTTTTGACAAACAATGACCGGAAATTTGAGTATTGCTTCAGCTTTTCATCCAAAGTGATTACCAACAGGTATGCGTAAACGACATTTTCGACCCCACATTGCTATATGATTCTAAAATATGTTGGCCTCCTCAACCATCCTTCCTATTTCTACTAAAAAACTAATACGAATGAAAAAAAAAATATTTTTATCTGTTTTTATCACCAAATTTTTTTCTCATAAATAATTTGCACATTTGCCTCTGGTTCCATATTTCATGTCCTGATCGAGATGTTATTTTTTTTTTTCGAAGAATACTAAAATTTAACTTACTTATTCACTTTTAAGAAAGTTACATAACTGTCACTGTCAACGAATTCATAATTCATATGCAATTTTAATATTATCATTAAGTTACCATAGATAAAGTATCCATTCGTGTTACTTAAGTTGTTAAATGCGACAATCAAACAAAAACTGAAGTAATTTTTAAAGTTCTCAAGATTCGGAAAATAAAAATACACGAATATGAAACTATTAAAACATTAACCTTTAAAAGAACTCTGATTTAAAACACTATTTGATCTACATGGCATTTCATTTTCATCGCATATGTGGTAACAAATCTTCCAAATTACCCAAAGCTGCACTTGTGATTATGCGTTTTCACCTTATCACATGCAGTGGTATCTGGTACTGTCGACAGAATATTTGGCGTTTTGAAAGTTTTCTGCTCGAAAAATTACGTACATCATTCTACTTGAATCCATGGCCTACCTAATTTTATTTATTTTTTACTTTCAAATTTGTAGTTACTATAGAAACAGTACGTTTGTTTCCACTCTATGCTTAATCCGCTCCTATATCGAACAAGGAATGTTTGTATGCTTGTCCGAATGAAATAATTTTGCTTTTTTTAGATTACACATCACTGGTATTAATTCGAACTTCAGTTGTAAGGAAAAGTTTCGTTTCCTACCATTCGAAGAACGGACACGCAGCTAGTAATCCATAAAACTGTGTTCTGATTGTAATAAATATCTATTTAAAAATGTATTGTTTTGCTTCATTTTTTCAAATTTCAAAAGTTGTTAGCGACCCCTAAATGTCAATCAAACTTTAAAAAACCCTGTTCTGTTATCTATTGAAATGAATCAGTTTTAGGAGTTGAGAGTAAAAAAAATCGAAACAAAAATTTTTTTGGTCTAATATGAAGCACCCTAACAGATATTTTAAAACTTTATTACATAGTAATGGTATGAAAAATACATTATTATGTTACAAAATCTATACAAAATGAGTTTAGATTTCATGCTTTAATTTTGTTTTCTCGTGCAGTACATTAAAAGTATGTTTATATTAACGCATGCAAAATTTTTCTGCGGCAGAATTACTCAAGTTTTTGTATGGGAAATACGAAACTGCTGTAAAGAAATCGTTACTTGTCGAAATGCAAATGAAAGATGATTAGACTAATCAATATAATGATCCTTTTGATTGAGTCCAAAATGCATGGGTATCAACAACTAGTGAAAATTGCACAATGCTTGTAGACCAGTGTAAATACAACAGAGAATAAATTAATATTTGTTTGGCAGAAACGCGTATCTTTGTGAAACATGTAATCAATATATTTGATATAAAAAATGAATAAATAATTATAACGCTCTGTTATTTTTTTTAGCTTGAGATAATGCAATTGAGAACTTCCATTATACTTGCAACTTACTGTTATTTGCTTTCTGTAACTTTGGGTCTGCATTCACAATTTTTCTGAGGCAAAAACGTTCATTAATTTTGCAGTAAACTGAGGGGGAGGTGGTGTATATTTTATATATTTTTGCATTCATTTTGTTTTCTAATTTAATTTCTTTATCTTTGGACAACAAATTAATAAATGCTTCAAAACACTCCAGTGGGTAAAACGTATCCTTGTAATAAACATACGCGTAATTAACTTAAAAAGAAGAAGAATATTGCGAATTCTAATCTTAACTAAAGTAGACACCCTCTTAATCGGCCAAATTGGGACTGGGAGTGACCCGGTTAAGCGAAAATCCGTTGAAAGCTTAGAATGAAAAAATATAAAATATATATATTATTAATTGTGTGATCAAACTGCATTATAATAAATACTTTAATTTATTATGAAAGTTTTATGCACGATTAGGAGGAATGTTTTAAAACATCAGTCTTTTCTTCTGATGAATACTGAAAGTTCGACTACTTACTGACAGTTTCGTCATTTTCTTTTTAAAGAATCACATCGGTGGAAGAAGCTATGGTCGTTGTTCTACATAGCATAAAGCCTTTTTCCAGTGCTTTTAATCCATATGTATGTGATATGATGGAGGTCGGTGTCAGTCATTGTCGAGAATTTTGTATTTAAAAAAAAATTTCCCCCTAATTTAAGCCAAATACGGCCGGTTAAAGAGGAAATCCGGTAAAGAGGGAGTCTACTGTAATTGCTTTTAAAAGATTAAATTTTAGACTGTTTCGTTTAGTATTCCTTTAATAAAATACTATTATTTCTTAAATTGTAAATGTATTTTATGCAAGGTTTATGGAAAAGTAAGAAAACATTATGGAATAGCAAGTCAGAAAATATAAAAATTATTGTACTACCAATTTAAATGAGAAACCACACTTCTGACAATTAAAGTGTACACTACAGTTACAAATCTATCTACATATATATATGTACTAAATGTATGCCAAAGGGTTTTTACTTTGTCTTTTCTTTTAAAATCTTGGTACATCGTTGCTTTTTGGATACTTTTTGCTTATAATAAATTTTGATGGGGGGGGGGGGAAGTGAATGCTTCCCACCGTTAATTGAAAATTCTTATTAGCATAATTTCCTGAGCTGTTCTTTTTCCTCAGGGTATTGAGCCAATGTACTCAAAAAATTATGTCTTACATGCTATTTCGATTGTTTCATCAGTACTAACTCCTTAGGATACATATCGTGAAAGTTTCTTTATACTGCATCAAAAATTTCAACATCACTTACCTGAAACAAATAAAAACTCCGTATGTAATACACATAAATATAAAATAAACCAGAACGGATTGTTTCACTTGTAGCAAAGGGTCCGACTATCTTCAGCTGTGAAAAAGTTCTTAAGTTGTAACGTTCTTTAGTTTAAAAAAGTTACCAATTAGTAGAAATGAATATATTCTTTCTTTAAAACTTTGCAAATGTTAAATGGATAACTAATTGCTGGAGATTAATGATATATGTTAGAAAATTATTGTATTTAAAGTAAAAATTTATTAATACAATAATAGATTTTATTAATGCAGAATAGTGTCAAAGATTTTACTCCTTAGAAAATTTTCCATCGTATTTATGTAACGATTTAGGAAATAACACAAAATATAAATTTCATACACATTTTACTTTCTATGAATTAATCCGCTCTTATATTAAACGAGGAATGTTTGTGTGTGTGTGGGTGTGTATGTCCGAACGATCTCGAAAACAGCTCTAAGGATTCTTTTTAAATTTCGTACCTGGGGTTTTTTGGGCCCCTGAAACGATTGAACTAGGTCAATTGATTTAAAAAACTCTAAAACGCTCAAAAATTAAAATTTAAAATTTTTGGACGGTAGCGCCATCTATTGAGCGTTTGAAAAACACACTTGATGATTAAAAATTAATTTCGCAAAGAAACAAAATAAATGGAACATAGTACACAGACAAAGAAATATTTTAGTAACTAGATATATTACACCATTCAGCTACATAAATTTGTTTAGAATAAAAAGTTATTTTTATTTCAAAATATCGTCCTGGCAACCAGCGAAAGAAAAAGAGAAAAGAGTCTTCGTTGCCATCCCCGCATGCACCTTGATGGAATATACGTAAATAATTTAATTATTCTTAATTCATAGTTATTAATAGGGCAGTTTCAGATTACGTCACAATTCTATCTTGGTGGAATAATATGATGTTTCTATTGGTTTATTCAAGTTCCTGGTGGACAGACGTCACTTCAAAAACGAGTTTTTATTGGTAGGGTCCAGTGCTGGTCACGTGGTTGAAACTGCTCTATACAAAACTATTCGTAAATCTTATGTGAAAAATGGCCTGAATTTATTACAATTATCCTTTTGTAACTAACGTAAAGCTAAATGTATTTTCGCGTATATATTAAAACAATAAAGATTTTTCATGTATTTTATTGATCCATATGATGCGAATTTCAAAAGTGCATAAAAGTTTCAGCTTAGCCGAATAATTTAAACGAAAATGACACCCTTTTCAGTCATTCACAGTAACAAAAAATCTGATGTGTCCAACACATGACTTCCTTGCACGTCCATTAGATCAAAAATATTTTCGACGCACTTCCACTACATTTATTTGTTTGAAAGAGATAAAATATCAATAATAGTAAGGTTTAGCGAATTCTAGCCAAATATTTCGATATCGCCAAGCTGAGTTCAATTTGAAAGATTTCCTTCTGACACTTTATTTGGCGATATTTCACCAAAAGCCGACAAACTTGAGATAGTCAGCGAGATTTTGGGGATAGCCAAAGTAGTCATTGACCACAGACTTTCAATGAGTTGAATGCATCTATACACCTCAATGTATTCAAAGTCATTTGGCTCACCATGTAAATAAATTCTCAGTCGATTGCTGTCAAAAAAGATATTGAAAACAGTTAGGTATTACAATAGTTCTAAATACAAAGTTAAAAAATCTACGGGTTAAAGTTTTAGAGTTATACAAAATAGGAAATAATTTTTGGCGCCAAATTTGGCGATATTTCGGCGAAACTCGTCAATGTCGACGACATTTGGCGAGAGTTTAAGCATACACCAAACAATGACAGATTATCGCCAAATTTGGGCGATATTTCGCCAAAACTCGCCAAGAACGATGACAAATGGCGATACTTTGGGCATGGACCAAATGACTGACTATCGCCAAATTTGGCGATATTTCGCCAAAAATCGCCAAGGTAGAGGACAGACGGCGAGATTTTGGGCATGTACCAAACAATGACTGTCTACAGTTGTATTATAATGAAGATGTCCATAGACATTAAGGTACTGAAATTCTTTTCGGTGGTCCTGTAAATAAACTCTCCAGTAGATTGGAACCAAAAATCGAGATGCACAACTAGATGTTACAACATTCTTATATATGAAATTTCATAATAGTTTTTGAGATTTGAGAGTTAATATGCACACACGTACACCAAAAGTCGCCAAGCTTGGCGACTTTTGGCACAGTTCTTGAGGGAGGCACGTGACCGTGGTCGGACCATTACCTAACTTATGTGGTAGGACGGTATTGTGCTTGAAATGGATGAATGCCCCTAAAATTGCTATTGGCCGTAATGTATTGGAAATCTTTTGAGTGTTCCTGTAGCAGAACTATAAAGGATAAAGACACTTTTTTTTAATGGAGAAATTCATTTTCTAACTCTTTACAGCATATATCACTTCTGAGTCGTTTGAAATATCCCAATACCTCTAAAAAACGCTTTGATGAATTTCGGCCCATAGAGCGTAATGTATTTCGAATCTTTTGGGCGGTCCTGTAGATAAACTATTCAGTCGAATGGAACCGAAAGGGGAGGTGCACAACTAGATGTTACAACAATCCTAAATATAAAGTTTCAACATTCAACGCCTAACAGTTTTTGAGATATGCGAGTTTAATGAATTTCGGCCCATTGAGTGTAATGTATTTCGAATGTTTTGGGCAGTCCTGTAGATAAACTATCCAGTCGAATGGAACCAAAAGGGGAGGTGCACAACTAGATGTTACAACTATCCAAAATATGAAGTTTCGACATTCTACGCCTAATAGCTTTTGAGTTAGGCGAGTTTAATGGATTTCGGCCCATAGAGCGTAATGTATTTCGAATCTTTTGGGCGGTCCTGTACATAAACTATCCATTCGATTGCCACCAAAAGGGGAGGTGCACAACTAGATCATAGAACAATCCTAAATATCAAATCTCAACATTCTACGACCAATAGTTTTTGAGATATGCGAGTTACATACATACGTACGTACGTACAGACGGCATGGAAAAACTGGCCACAGTAGACTCGCCACTGGTCAAAATGAGTTGCAGACGCGTTAATATGATCGTGCATGCTAGCCTACGATGAGATGCATCGAAAAAAATTTTTTAATTAAATTTAGAGGTAGTCAAAATCGGTTTTTATGTCGAAATTTGGCCCCCAAAATTTTTCGGGATCACATTACTTCCTTATACTACGTACAAGGAAGTAAAAAGATCCAGTGACGTAACGTGAAAATTCCATTTTTTTTTTTAAATAACGGCATTAGGTTGAATTCTATTTTAACTGCCTTATTCCGCCAAGTTGACGATACATATTTAAATGTAGTTACCCTGACTATTTTTTTTTTTTTTAATGGGTCAACCAATGGCGGCTCCAGACTGAATTCTCGGAGGGGGCCATCGAACTTTTTACTTAGGTCTATGAATTGTTCAAAATGCAAATTGAACGTGTGAAATCGTGAAGTACGCGAATCTAAAGTTGTAAAACAAAATTTCGGAGGGGGCCATAGCCCCTATGGCCCCCTCACTGGAGCCGCCCCTGGGGTCAACCGTTTATGATGAAACGATGTTCGAAACTCCGATGAAAAAATGACACGATCGATTCCTTAATTGGGCTCGCAGCCGATATTCAAATTAATTTTGCAGATGATCAGCCATCAGTTCAGTTTTCATTCACTGCAGTTGATGATTTCAACTCATTTATTTTATCATCGTATGGACAACTTTTAAAAGTTGCGGGCAGAACTTTACGATAGTGGCCTCCTGGGCCTGACTTCAGGATGTTAGCGAAATCGCGGGCCGTATAATTCGGATTTATATGGAAGTTTGAATGTTTTATATAGGTTTTATACAGGATTTTGACTTGTTCTGAGGGCTGGTCCAAAAGCCATGGCGGGCCCCATTCGGCCGCAGGCTGGGAGTTGTCCATATGTAGAAGCAGTAAATTGGGAGGCTGAAATCTGGTTACTAAGATTTTTTCTAATAAATTTTCAATTCTTATTTAGACGTGGATTAGACTGTGTTGTTTTGTGTTCTGTACTATCATTAAACTAAAGGATAAAGCCCTTTGTGGAGACAATTACAGCGGGCGATAGAATGTCTACACTCAGAATATTTAATATTTACCCACTTAAAATCAAATAACTTCATATTCAATTTTTATTATACATCGAAATTCGAATTGTATAATCTGCAGAAACATTTCGTATTCGAAACATTTCGTTTGGTATCAACATCCTTTCCTATATCCATGCTTAATGCATAGAAAACCGTTTTATTTTTGAAAAAAAGTTAAACTGAGTAGTAATTTAGGAAAGCTATCTTAAGCGAATTGGAATCGTAATTTTTCCTCCAAAGCCTGATGACGTTTACATTGAACCTGATGAACAGTTCAATGTAACGTCAATGTCACTTGCAATAGATAATTCTGACACTCAAATGATTAGCTTTTTTTATTCTCTTAAATGAAATAGAGCTCAAAAAACAAAAAACAAAAACAAAAAACAAAAAAAAAAAAAAACGCTTAAGAATCAG
Organism: Cheiracanthium punctorium; assembly: GCA_038373885.1. Lineage (NCBI taxonomy): Eukaryota > Metazoa > Arthropoda > Arachnida > Araneae > Cheiracanthiidae > Cheiracanthium > Cheiracanthium punctorium. The sequence goes on from JAWZYV010013419.1 coordinate 159,058, forward strand.
GGAACGGGTGGATTATCAGATTTTTTCTGAGTAGTAATTTAGATTTCTACTCAGTTTTTTCTTTCTTCTTTTTTTTCTTTGTTTTACATAATTATGATAATTTTCAGGCTGATCGTACCAACGAACCGTGTAAATTTTAAGTTATTAGACAATACATTTTTAATCTGTTTGGATGGTAAAAGTTTTATTTTGAGTGATTGAACTGGAATTGTGACAGAGTCAGGGATCAGCGTAACTACATAGGAGCGATGTATTTTTGATTTATTCGAGGTTAGAAGTCCATTTTCTTCAGTCCATCCGTTTGTTCTATTATTGTCAACGTTTAAGTAGTTGTTAGGGTTATTATAAAAGAATATTTTTGATCTATTCTGTTTTTGATTTCATGATTTCGAAGTGTCCTTTTGTACTAATAATTTAAATTGCGTTACACTTTTTATTTTCTTAAGCGTGAGTTTATAAAATAAAATTATGTTTAAAGCATATTTATGTAAGATTATACTTTTATGGCATCTATATTTATGTATCTATAAGATTGAATTTACGTTTGTAGAATTTGTTTATGCATGATGCATTTTCTTTGAATTAGAAAAAAATAAGTATTTTGTGTTTGAATTGAAGCACTATAGAGAAATTTACAATTTCAATCGTAAAGAATTATCATCATAGATGTATTATAAAGACGTAAATGCATGAAAGTGTAGCTCAAAAACGAGCTGTGGAAACATATGATCACCGACAGCAGCACTTAGCCCAAATGTGTGAACGTGCAGTTCAAACACAAGCAGATGAAACAGATAATTAGTATTTGGAAGGAGAACGACATGGAACAGCTAGACGTCGACAAATACTTCGGGTAAACAGTCTAAGTATCTACAAAGCTGCCACAAACGTGCGTACTTATTATCATAGTTTAAAACTTTTTAATATGGATTGCATTCACCCTGGAGCTTTGCATTTTTCTGAAGAGTAAAAACAAAAATTAACCGAAACCATTTTGGGGACTGTAAGATTGATGTAGGACATTCCGAATTTCCTAATGAATTGGTGTGGTTGTTTCTTCGATGTCACCCACATTTCAAAGAATTCGAAATTTGAAAGCATACTTTACAATGGCTTTGTTCACAGTATATGACGAGTAAAACTATTAACGATTTTGGTGTGTACTGCTACGTTGCGAACAGTGTAGGACTTGATGAATTTTTTTTTATAAACTCGTTCATCTGATAGTTCAACCAACTCAAATTCTTGATGCTGAATTTGAACGTCCTCAATATGGACAGATATATTTCTGAAGTAATGAAGATGCTGTTAGTGAATGCATTGCCCAAGATCTTCGCTGATACCCTCGCTGATCTGCTACAGAAGGAAAGGAGGCACCTTACGTTAAACTACTTTTTGCTCAACTCTGATGGCACCGACCATCGAATATTTAGCATCCCTCTTCAAAACAAAGTATATGCCATTGTAACATTGAATGCCGACCAAAGCTTACCTGATAATGTATGGGTGATCCGACAGCGATGAAAATCTTTGGCAACAATGAAGATTATTGATACGTGCCAAGGCATTTACATTATTCATAAATTTTACACTTAAGGAGACTTTAGATTCTGAGCATGGCTCGGTAACCTGGTACTGTATTCCATTATTCCGTACCTTTTTCAACAATAAGACACGTAAATCTCATATGAAAAAATTTTGCTACAATGTTTAATTTCTCTAAAACTATACAAAAATTTAGCAAAATACTATATAAAAATTTAAAATTTTCTGATCGTTACTCTCACACTGTAATAAATTATTCTTATACAACGTATCTTAAATTGCTATTGCAAATACCGGGCAGATACTAGGTTTCATTTAGAATTGTCGGATCAATATGTGAATCAATTATCAAGATTGTTTGATACAGTTTGCTAAGATATAATAATATATATATGTATTTTTCGCATGGCTACCTCTGAAAATCAATGGTAATCCATTTGTCACTCCTCCTTGTTTCGGGGTACAAAATAATATTTAAAAAAAAAACTACCTTAACAAGTTTAGATACATAATCGATCACTGTGTCAGAAAGCGGTTGCGACAAGTTGCATCCTTTAAGCTTACATTTGACGTTTTCTGATGACACTGCAACTCCACCTCGATTCCCCTCGAGCTAAGCAGTTTCGAGTCCAGCGCTTCAGGGAAAGGGAAATTTTCGAACATAGCCATTTACTATTCTTTGATAGAGTAAGCTGAGAAAGAAAAGGAAATATCAATGGAGTTCCCAATAAAATAGCCCCAAATCAGGGATTGAAGCTCTGAAATGTAAAACGCTGTCAGCCAATCATGTACAAGGTGGTTATTAATTTTATTGAAGGGATAACAATTAGTTATCAGTAATTCAGAATTAGAAATTGAATAGGAGGCCAATATGGGCCTTTATGATGCAAAAAACGTCCAACCTCTGGAAACCACATCTTAATCGCTTGTTTAAAATTACAGAATTTTGAAATTCGAATGTGAAGTTTCTTCGAAATTCCGTGTCCCATAAACAGAGAATGTGCATTTTTTCCAGCTGAACTTTGTCATCTAACAAAAAAATAAAATAAGTTTTTCAATTAAAAAAGAGAATAAATAAAATTCGGTGGAGTAAAGATTACATCAGTATAAATCAGTTCATTATTTTTAGAAAAATTGCTTTTAAAATTAATATTGTTATACGATTTTCCCGTCAAATGAATGAAAAAATTCTTAAATACTCTCAAAAACTTTCTTCAATTCATGGAAATTTTCAGCAATCAGTGCTAACGGAATAATTCCGTTATTTGACAAATATCGATTTCTTTTAATTTGTGTCAGTTGAAAAAACTTCTTCTGAATCAACGAAATTTTTTCCTCTTCTTCAGATTTTTGGGAAGAATACAGGGAAATATTACATTTCCAAGGAGTACAGAAATTATTCGTTGAAAAATGAAGAATAAATTAGTATATAAAGATGCATTCTCAAAAATTATTTCTACAATTCACGAATTTTTCAACGAATTCGAACATTCATTTTTCGAACATTCGAACATTCATTTTTCACGAATAACCTCAAAAGTTAACTCAGCGTAACAGCACACTTGGACATTTATTCTGAAGCACGGTGGACTAGCGAAAAAATTCATTCAATTTCTTGTGATAACGTAGTGTACGAACTGTGAAAACTGTTATGTAGAGTAAACATTTTATGATACACAAAACAAAAATCTATAGGTAAACCTTACTCAATTTCAGAAGGAATTCTAAAATCTCAAAAATACTTATACCTAAATATTATCAAAAACTGTCATGAACAACGCAACTGGAGATCTTTAACCAAGTTCTTTCGTTAACAGCAGAATACGAGAATTGAATTGTTGATGGGGGATTGTCTAACATGCAGATTCACAATACTGAGATAAAATTGTTAATGATTGAGAAGCCTCCAGCGATAGTTATAGACTAATTGTTCGATAATAAAAAGTACGTTATAGAATATAAAATAAATAAAATTGAAAAATAGCACCATAAAAGTTACTTTTCATGTTTGACAAGTAACTTTTATGGTGTTATTTTGCGAAGATTTTATTTCTTCTATGTTTTAAAACCAGTTATTTTGAGTGTTTTTGTTACCCTGTAGAGTAATTTAGTCTTCGTAATTCAACAAAATACCAATGGTAGGTTAAAAAAAATGGTACATGCGATGATATAAAGCGTATAGATTAAGGAAAAGTTTGACATTCAAATGTCATTTAACAAAACCTTCAAATAAAATTATTCCTTAGTTCTTTTAACGTTATTAATCATATCACTTCCCTTTACTTAAATTGAAGAGAAAATTTAATTACCTTTACTCACAGATATTCGATTAAGTTCATAATTATTCTTTCTCGAGGAAAATTTGATTGCACAGAAAACGATGGTTTTCAAATCATACAAAGCTTTCATGAGGTGTTTAATAAGAGCCGTAATTGTTAAGACACTAATCAAGGCAATCATAAATTTCTTACAGTGTATTTATCGGAAAGAAGTAATTCCTTTGTCATAAATTATCATTTTAAATAAAATATTTTGAAAAACATTCCTTCAACTATATGAAATGATTACGAAATCTAAAACATAGTTGAGTTTAAAAAATACAAATTATATCATACTTTTATAGCACAATAGAGCAGCGTTTCTCAACCTGTGAGGCTCAACCTCCAAGGGGGGCGCAGAGCGTTTGCAGGGGCGGGGGGCGCGGGAAAAACCAAAGAGCAGGTAGTGATGCATGTTTTTAAAAATATCTTATTTATTCTCATTTTTACTCAAAAATATATCCGATTTCGCTTAAAATGTTCATTCAAACTTTACTCATAACATTATTTTGTAGAAAATTCGGCTAAATGTTCATTGTTAAAGATTAAAACACTGAATGTATGCTGAAAAATGTGAGAGGGGGCGCCACCGTAAGTTAGCCTTTGTTGGGGGACGCGACGTTAAAAGGTTGAGAGTAGTGTATAAAGTTATAAAACTTATGATAATAACTATAAATATTATTTTATATGCTTTCAATATTTTGACAATATTTTAAAAGGACAGGTGAAACAAATCATGATTCGAAATGCTGTAAACTCTTGACTTACGCCAACCCAAGAATTATGTCAAGGGCTCCAAGAACCCTTGCGTAAGTTAAAATTTCGTGCTGTAGGACAAAATGTATATACGTTTCTTTGAAACGCATACATAATTATTTTAGATTAGACGCTTATAAACACCTCTGAAGCAGTTTCAAACCATTCCCTAACTATATATTATCATTTCCCACATAAAGCAATGGATACATGAATTTTGGGCTTCTTACTGTTAGCGAAAATCTTCATGCTGCGGACAAGCAATTCGTTTTAACTTAAACATACGCACTTTTGAAAAACTCCCGTAAATCGGGTTGTATCGTGAGTCCACTGTGTTTTTATGGTGGAAATTACAGAACGGTTCATCAATAGCATTTTTTAGGAATTCAGAAATAAAATTGTTGACCATTCGAAACGACTAGATAATTATGGAAATATTATCTATACGTAAGTTTAAAAATGATCATCTTCTTGCACAATACTCATTACAGTTCTCTTAAACTCTTCTCTTAATATTCAAAGAGTGATAAATTGCTGCTTTAAAGAGTTTTATTAATGGAGCCCATCCCCAATATGTCTCAAATCACTTTCGCAAAAGCAGAACATTTCTGGATCAGCAATAAGCAAAATATAACCTCGCAAAGAAATCTATACTGAAGGAACAGTGACAACATGTAAACCGTCAACTTTCTGTTATGTTTTGCACACAGATATTCGACCTTAAAGAATTGGTGTGGTTGTTTCTTCGATGTCACCCACATTTCAAAGAATTCGAAATTTGAAAGCATAGTTTACAATGGCTTTGTTCACAGTATATGACGAGTAAAACTATTAACGATTTTGGTGTGTACTGCTACGTTGCGAACAGTGTAGGACTTGATGAATTTTTTTTTATAAACTCGTTCATCTGATAGTTCAACCAACTCAAATTCTTGATGCTGAATTTGAACGTCCTCAATATGGACAGATATATTTCTGAAGTAATGAAGATGCTGTTAGTGAATGCATTGCCCAAGATCTTCGCTGATATCCTCGCTGATCTGCTACAGAAGGAAAGGAGGCACTTTACGTTAAACTACTTTTTGCTCAACTCTGATGGCACCGACCATCGAATATTTAGCATCCCTCTTCAAAACAAAGTATATGCCATTGTAACATTGAATGCCGACCAAAGCTTACCTGATAATGTATGGGTGATCCGACAGCGATGAAAATCTTTGGCAACCATGAAGATTATTGATACGTGCCAAGGCATTTACATTATTCATAAATTTTACACTTAAGGAGACTTTAGATTCTGAGCATGGCTCGGTAACCTGGTACTGTATTCCATTATTCCGTACCTTTTTCAACAATAAGACACGTAAATCTCATATGAAAAAATTTTGCTAGAATGTTTAATTTCTCTAAAACTATACAAAAATTTAGCAAAATACTATATAAAAATTTAAAATTTTCTGATCGTTACTCTCACACTGTAATAAATTATTCTTATACAACGTATCTTAAATTGCTATTGCAAATACCGGGCAGATACTAGGTTTCATTTAGAATTGTCGGATCAATATGTGAATCAATTATCAAGATTGTTTGATACAGTTTGCTAAGATATAATAATATATATATGTATTTTTCGCATGGCTACCTCTGAAAATCAATGGTAATCCATTTGTCACTCCTCCTTGTTTCGGGGTACAAAATAATATTTAAAAAAAAAACTACCTTAACAAGTTTAGATACATAATCGATCACTGTGTCAGAAAGCGGTTGCGACAAGTTGCATCCTTTAAGCTTACATTTGACGTTTTCTGATGACACTGCAACTCCACCTCGATTCCCCTCGAGCTAAGCAGTTTCGAGTCCAGCGCTTCAGGGAAAGGGAAATTTTCGAACATAGCCATTTACTATTCTTTGATAGAGTAAGCTGAGAAAGAAAAGGAAATATCAATGGAGTTCCCAATAAAATAGCCCCAAATCAGGGATTGAAGCTCTGAAATGTAAAACGCTGTCAGCCAATCATGTACAAGGTGGTTATTAATTTTATTGAAGGGATAACAATTAGTTATCAGTAATTCAGAATTAGAAATTGAATAGGAGGCCAATATGGGCCTTTATGATGCAAAAAACGTCCAACCACTGGAAACCACATCTTAATCGCTTGTTTAAAATTACAGAATTTTGAAATTCGAATGTGAAGTTTCTTCGAAATTCCGTGTCCCATAAACAGAGAATGTGCATTTTTTCCAGCTGAACTTTGTCATCTAACAAAAAAATAAAATAAGTTTTTCAATTAAAAAAGAGAATAAATAAAATTCGGTGGAGTAAAGATTACATCAGTATAAATCAGTTCATTATTTTTAGAAAAATTGCTTTTAAAATTAATATTGTTATACGATTTTCCCGTCAAATGAATGAAAAAATTCTTAAATACTCTCAAAAACTTTCTTCAATTCATGGAAATTTTCAGCAATCAGTGCTAACGGAATAATTCCGTTATTTGACAAATATCGATTTCTTTTAATTCCTGTCAGTTGAAAAAACTTCTTCAGAATCAACGAAATTTTTTCCTCTTCTTCAGATTTTTGGGAAGAATACAGGGAAATATTACATTTCCAAGGAGTACAGAAATTATTCGTTGAAAAATGAAGAATAAATTAGTATATAAAGATGCATTCTCAAAAATTATTTCTACAATTCACGAATTTTTTCTGGCAGCAGTGCTGCCGGAATATTTCCGTTATTTGACAAATATCCGATTCTTTTTTTCTCCTGTCAATCGAAGAAACTTCTTAGATTCAACGAATGTTTTCCTTTACTGCAAATTTTGGGAAGAAGAATTGACAGAAATATTACGTTTCCAAGGAGTATGGAAATTATTCTTTGAAAAATGAGTAAATTAGTGTATAAAGGCGATTTTTCTGAGAGGCAACAGATTTCAAGATTAATTAAATGTAAAGACCTATTTTTTATGAATTAAAATAAAATTAGTGTTTTATTTTGCCTGTATTAGAAATAAATAAGAATTCACAAGCCGTAATCTAGAGTCAAGGGCTTGCTTGGAAATCTGAAATCTGAATCGAATGAATACCCCTTACGTATATCCTTGTATAAAAATATATGATTTAACAACGCAATTATAAAGTATTTTACGATCATGCTTAAACAAAAAAGAGGAATAATAGATGATGCCAAATACATACATGATAAAATACTTTTCAAAGCTATCACCTAATTATCAGTTATCATATTACATTGCAGGAAATTGAAATAAATAAAAAAAATCTTACTGAATTATTTCAATCAATAGCGTCTGGCAGTACTGTACTCGCCATTTCAAGTAAAAGATAAACTTTAATTTTGTAGACATCCATACATATTTGCGGATGTTAGAGCACAGGCACGTTGACGAACTTAAGCTAAATGCTATTTTAAACAATCTTGGCAAGTCTTAATACTGCACAGTGCATACAAGCACTGTTTTACTGCCTTTGAAAGTATAACAAAGTCATTGAAATGGCGTTATAAATAAGTAAGACACTAATGCATTAGAATTTTTTGTATGCTTACGTATACACTGAAGAGCCAAAGCATTATGACCACCTACTAACAACGCATTGCTCCTCCTTTGGTCTTCAAAGCAGCTGCAACTAGCCTGGTCCTGGTTTCCACAAGTTCTTGGTAGATAATTGGTTGTCCCAAATATTTAAGCAGCGGCCACACAAAATCAAGACATCGGAACATGGTAGTGTCTGACCTCTGAGCTGCCGGGGAGAGGGGAGCAGCTGTTCTCCTGGAAGACGGCGTCCTGACTCGAGCATCGATGAGTTGAAGGAAAAACCAGGATTCATCCGAACAGGAAACTCTCTTCCACATATTCATGGTCCAGTCTTGATATTCGCGTGCCTAACTGTAGGCGTAGTTGGCAATGACCCTTGTTACGCAGAGGTAAACGAGTGGGACGTCTGCTCCGCAATCCCATATCTAACACAACAGTGTCCTGATTGTCTGGACGAAAAATTGGCCTTACATGAGAGGCAAAATATGTATGAATTTTCCTTTTCGATCTTCTGGTGGACTAGAGTAAAGAAAAATTATGCAATTCTTTTCAGCAATAATAGAATACACTTCTTGAAGTTATTTTGGCAGAATGGGGACAAACTAAATAAATAATTTTATGTTAAATTACATCATACGCATGAGGTTAATGAGTTATTTTGTACTTCGGAGAACATTAAAAATTGATTATCAAAAAAACAGAAACAAAATTAAGTGTTGTATTTATTTTATTTATCGGTTTGTTTACTTATAGTTTTGTTAGAAGGATTTAGAAAGTAAATAATGGCTTTTGAATATTATTATTTTGTAATAATTTTGAGTTTTCCGTTATTAACACAGTTTTGCTGAAAAAGTTTTATTTTCTTCAATTTTTATAGAGTTTAAATTATGAAATAGAAGTTTGCTTTATTTTATGCCTGGATTTCTAGAGAAATAAATATATAAGTTGAAAAAAAAAATAAATGTTACTCTGACGGACCTATTTGTCATTTTATATGAATTTTGAGTTGTTTCTGATAAATCGTTCCTAATAGATGAAAAACACATTTTCATCTTATAAGTAAGCAAATCCGACGAGCTGCTAACCTTATAATTTTTTAAGTCAGTTAGCAATTGGACTTATGGTGTAAAACAAGGGCGGATTAAAGGGGGAGGTCACCCTCTCACCACCGAGAAAAAAGAAATTAAATTAAAAATATAGGAGATCCTATTTTTCTCCTGTAAAATGAACATAAATTTCGACTAGCCCACCCACAAAATTGCATAATCCGTCACTCGTGTAACAGCGTATCACACACCCACACGCACATAAATTCGGATATCAGATTTCCTTCCAAAGCGTAGTAACTCATTTAATTAAACAATTACTGCTTATCAACCTTACTCATATTCCCAAAAGTCGTGACATTTCGCGGATAATACTTTTAGTTCTCAGGGAATAATTTTTTTCGTATCAGAATGATAAGATTATTTCGGGTGCACTTAATTTGATATATAACACGATACTCTTTTTAACACAGCAATAAGCCTAATTCAAAAACCGTAAAATATCAATTTTCGTTCTACATTTATTGTCTGTTTACACTATTAAGAGTTAATATTTTACCGTGCACTTATTTTACCATTTGAGTCTGCAACAAATGTTAAAATTTTTTAAGGTAAAATGAAAATAGTTTTATTTTCATTTATCTGAAAAATTTCGTTTGTTTGCAACAAATGGTGAATATTTTTAATTAAAATGAAAATAGTTTTATTTCTTTCCTCCATATATTTTCTTAATATTTACGTAAAACAATTCATTAGATTAAAGAAGAAATGTTTAGTGAAAACATGCTTTATTTGAAATATTTTGTATAAATATTAAAAGCTTTTCTGTCAATTGGATATAATTTTTCAATATGTAGTAGCTTTTGTTTATCTGATGGTATCGATAAGTAAAGTAACACTTACATTTTATTGACCAATATACGCATACAAGTAAACAATTGACCACGAAACTTGAAACTTTATTATCATTTCATCGCTGTTCTTGAAGGGCAGTGGTCCCCAACCCATGCATCGCGGCCCTGTACCGGGCCGTGGATGAAATGGTGCTGCGGCGCCAGAGGTACATTAAATTATTTCCATTTTATTAGCTGTAGTACATTTCTCTCAGGTTTGTACTAATTTATACCTTTGTAACAGAAGAAATCTTGTTACTATTTTTAATTAGTTTATTGTTCATTAAATATTTAAAGATTATGAATTAAAATTGCAGCCATAAAATAAAAAAAATGCACTTTCCAGAAAGAAAGAAAATAAAAACGAATAAATAAATAAAATGAGTTTTTTATTGAACAATAAGTGATACGTTTTATTTTGAATTAATGTTTAAATACAATTAAATTAAAATTGTTAAATCAAAACAAATTAATATATAAACTATCGACGTCCTCCTCAGTGGGCCGTGGCAGGCCCGGACTGGCGCCTTTGAGAATCCTTGGCTAGATATTGAAAAGGGGCCCCCTTAATGGGGAATTCAGAGGGAATAATATTAGAATATGTAATATTTGTGTGTGTGTGTTAGAGATTTAGACTTACGTGCCTAGAAACCACATTTAAGTATTTTAAAGCTATTGGGGTCCCGGTGTCTGTGGGGCCCCCCTTAAACCTCTACTACTCCACTGTGTAAAGGCGTAAGATTAATATGGGGGCTCTGGGAAATAAATGAAAATATTCTGATACATATCAAATTACTCTAATTATAAACTAGTATATCCATTTTGGGGGAGCCACGTCGGGTCCCCTTGGGACGGGGGCTCTGTCAATCGCCAACCTTAGCCAGTCGGGCCTGGGTCGCGGTAAAGTTATCAAGCCTTTACCGGTGGGTGGTGATAAAAAGTTTGGAGATCACTGTTGTAGGGTGTCTATTTTTTGGTTTACGGAAGCTATAAAGCTGTACGTGGGAAAAAATTTTGCGTAAAACTGTTCGCTTTTATTTAAAAAATCCTTTCGATTAAGAAAATTTCGAAAAAATTAGTTAGGTATCTACATTTCATTATCCTTTTTTAATATTTTCAAGTTTACAGATCTAGTAAATTTATAGTTGTATTTAGGCAAATAAAATTAGGTAAGTCCAGTAGTTTTCAGGAAAAAAAAAGAAATTTTCTTAACAAATATTTCTTCACATTTTCATTTATTAACAATATTTTACATTCTTTTGAAAAAAAATTATGTCTTTTACTTTGGTTTCAGTTTTGAAAAGTTTAACAGAAGTTTGTTTCAGGGCCCGACTAAGAGATTAAGAAGTCCTAGTCCTAGCATTTTTGGGGCCCCTTATACTGTCATTCCTATGTGACGCATAGACACAGGCAAAAAATACTTGCTCACAGGTGCGTAAATGAGGGGGAGGGGGGTTTTGCGTTCAATGCCTTCCCACTTCTCAAAAATTATTAACTTAAAGGCTATAAAATTTCAATTTTGAAAGTGCTGACGTTATTCTTCATATTACATCAAGTCAATGAATGCTCCATGGACGAATTCTTTGAACCTTAACGTGACGTTTGTTCTATCCTTGACACGGACTTGGATATCGGACGATCATCGACCTGCGGCAACGAGCGAAATAACGCCAGTCTATGAAAGGAAAATACTCGACACCTTTTTAATTATTAGCTACATATGCGCCCTCTAGCGATGCATAGCGACGAATCATGATGCAATCTACTTCTAACGCGCACATGCACGAAACATAAACTTAATAATTACGACTAACTGCGCCATCTTACACGCAGATTTCTTTTAGTTCTTTTAAAATATGTCTATTTTCGCAACATATCCAAGCACGTGATTCTTGAATACATTGTAAACAAACCCTTTTGCATAGAGGAATGCGTTGTAAAATTCCGTCGCTTTATTTATTGTCATTAATGCTTTTTTATGCTAACTTTTAAAGACTAAAACTTAAAATATTTTTATCACTTTCGGGGCTCTATTCCGCGACGCTATTGGATTAAAACACTGGTTGACTAACATTACGAAGACAAGTTTTAAGCATTCTCTCAAACATTATACTAACGGAATGCCAATCAATTTCAAAGACTTCATACAATAACCCAATTCGCTCTCAATTTTCTTTTTACTGTTTGCTGAATTCCAAACATCTGTTAATGTTTAGAGCTGGTACGAACTCTTTAATCTTCTGTACATAAACTGTGAGAGAAAAGGAAAATCAATAGTCATGAATTTTTAAAAGTTGTGTAAACAGATAAATGCCTTCTCAGTGTATTTATTTCTGGCTCTTTTTTCTTCACAACTTGAACAAAACTAGTCACTTAATGAAAGAAACTTTACTAAACATATGGTTAGGTTTCAAGCTTAAAGTTCAGCTGTGTTTTCTGTTGATGAATTCAGGAACTATTGTTTAGATGGAAATAATAAAATACAAAATTTAGGTAAATTCTCTAATATTTAATTAGATGAAATTATTTGTTTTTGTATTTTGAGAATAAAAATGTATTTGGAAATAGAAATTAATACATCTCATTTCTAGAAAATAAAAAAAATTGAAGCAAACTATAAATAATTAATAACTATTAATATGGCTCTTTTGCATATAATACATTCCTCATTAATCTATCGCAATTTTTTAAAAATTGTGTAACTGTATTAGAAATTAATTTTAAGATTATTATTATTACTGCAAGTATTAACTACACGCTCAACTTTCACAATACTCATGCTGTAAGGTTTTATTCATATCTTTATTTTTATTGATATGAAGTAATATTTTGTTGCTATAATAATTAATTAATTGATTCAATATTAAATATATTTGTCAACATATTATTTAAAAAGGAGATATACTTTCTAAACACTTTTTTCTGGGAACAATATTTTGCTGCACGTTATTGGGTAGAATTCAAAATTTATCAGGATATTCATATATGAACACTAGCTTCTCATGCGCCCTAATCTAAACTTATGCCATTAAAGTGTTTGACTTATTGGGTTATTTTCTCAGAACCTGCTTATATTTGGGATTGACAGACAATGCAGTGCACTTAAGTGGGAGTCGGACACAGTATATCCTTTTCACTGATTATAATTTCGTGACATCAATGACAAGGTGACATTGGTTGGCACTGATTCATCTGGGCACTAATGTGAGAATTAGAGCTTATTATAACAGAAAATAACACATATTGTGTATCAAGCAATACCAAATATAAAACTCAGTATTACACATCCAATATTATCATCCAAAACACACTATTCTTAAAAAATTACTATGAGATAATTAAAGAAAAAAAGTTGGAATTAATTGCTTTCATATATTATCTTTAATTTTCGGAATTATGTCATCATCCTTCCGAAAAGTTCCTGTCATTATGAACCCAAATAACGTAATCACCATCTTTAAGAGTAAATAAAGTAACCACTTTCTGTATAAGTCCCTTAAAGAGTTATAGTGAATCTGTATTACTCTAAAAATATTAATATCCAAAAGTGTAGATCAATTTGATGACTTTAGAATGATCTTGTCTTATTATTTGAGTTCTTTATCTTTAAGGTCGAATATCTGTGTGCAAAACATAACAGAAAGTTGACGGTTTACATGTTGTCACTGTTCCTTCAGTATAGATTTCTTTGCGAGGTTATATTTTGCTTATTGCTGATCCAGAAATGTTCTGCTTTTGCGAAAGTGATTTGAGACATATTGGGGATGGGCTCCATTAATAAAACTCTTTAAAGTAGCAATTTATCACTCTTTGAATATTAAGAGAAGAGTTTAAGAGAACTGTAATGAGTATTGTGCAAGAAGATGATCATTTTTAAACTTACGTATAGATAATATTTCCATAATTATCTAGTCGTTTCGAATGGTCAACAATTTTATTTCTGAATTCCTAAAAAATGCTATTGATGAACCGTTCTGTAATTTCCACCATAAAAACACAGTGGACTCACGATACAACCCGATTTACGGGAGTTTTTCAAAAGTGCGTATGTTTAAGTTAAAACGAATTGCTTGTCCGCAGCATGAAGATTTTCGCTAACAGTAAGAAGCCCCAAAATTCATGTATCCATTGCTTTATGTGGGAAATGATAATATATAGTTAGGGAATGGTTTGAAACTGCTTCAGAGGTGTTTATAAGCGTCTAATCTAAAATAATTATGTATGCGTTTCAAAGAAACGTATATACATTTTGTCCTACAGCACGAAATTTTAACTTACGCAAGGGTTCTTGGAGCCCTTGACATAATTCTTGGGTTGGCGTAAGTCAAGAGTTTACAGCATTTCGAATCATGATTTGTTCACCTGTCCTTTTAAAATATTGTCAAAATATTGAAAGCATATAAAATAATATTTATAGTTATTATCATAAGTTTTATAACTTTATACACTACTCTCAACCTTTTAACGTCGTGTCCCCCCACAAAGGCTAACTTACGGTGGCGCCCCCTCTGCTCTCACATTTTTCAGCATACATTTAGTGTTTTAATCTTTAACAATGAACATTTAACCGATTTTTTTACAAAATAATGCTATGAGTAAAGTTTGAATGAACATTTTAAGCGAAATCGGATATATTTTTGAGTAAAAATGAGAATAAATAAGATATTTTTAAAAACATGCATCACTACCTGCTCTTTGGTTTTTCCCGCGCCCCCCGCCCCTGCAAACGCTCTGCGCCCCCCTTGGAGGTTGAGCCTCACAGGTTGAGAAACGCTGCTCTATTGTGCTATAAAAGTATGATATAATTTGTATTTTTTAAACTCAACTATGTTTTAGATTTCGTAATCATTTCATATAGTTGAAGGAATGTTTTTCAAAATATTTTATTTAAAATGATAATTTATGACAAAGGAATTACTTCTTTCCGATAAATACACTGTAAGAAATTTATGATTGCCTTGATTAGTGTCTTAACAATTACGGCTCTTATTAAACACCTCATGAAAGCTTTGTATGATTTGAAAACCATCGTTTTCTGTGCAATCAAATTTTCCTCGAGAAAGAATAATTATGAACTTAATCGAATATCTGTGAGTAAAGGTAATTAAATTTTCTCTTCAATTTAAGTAAAGGGAAGTGATATGATTAATAACGTTAAAAGAACTAAGGAATAATTTTATTTGAAGGTTTTGTTAAATGACATTTGAATGTCATACTTTTCCTTAATCTATACGCTTTATATCATCGCATGTACCATTTTTTTTAACCTACCATTGGTATTTTGTTGAATTACGAAGACTAAATTACTCTACAGGGTAACAAAAACACTCAAAATAACTGGTTTTAAAACATAGAAGAAATAAAATCTTCGCAAAATAACACCATAAAAGTTACTTGTCAAACATGAAAAGTAACTTTTATGGTGCTATTTTTCAATTTTATTTATTTTATATTCTATAACGTACTTTTTATTATCGAACAATTAGTCTATAACTATCGCTGGAGGCTTCTCAATCATTAACAATTTTATCTCAGTATTGTGAATCTGCATGTTAGACAATCCCCCCATCAACAATTCAATTCTCGTATTCTGCTGTTAACGAAAGAACTTGGTTAAAGATCTCCAGTTGCGTTGTTCATGACAGTTTTTGATAATATTTAGGTATAAGTATTTTTGAGATTTTAGAATTCCTTCTGAAATTGAGTAAGGTTTACCTATAGATTTTTGTTTTGTGTATCATAAAATGATTACTCTACATAACAGTTTTCACAGTTCGTACACTACGTTATCACAAGAAATTGAATGAATTTTTTCGCTAGTCCACCGTGCTTCAGAATAAATGTCCAAGTGTGCTGTTACGCTGAGTTAACTTTTGAGGTTACTTGAACAATTTGTTCTTCGATAAAAAGTTGCTTTCAAGAAGCTATGAAAGCTTACTTCTACATCAAAGGGACAGATTTCATTTTTGTGTGTTTGCGAATGGTGTGAAATTTTCATATGTACACTAGAAATTTCAATAGAAAATTTCAACATTTACTTTTATTAATCACTCAAAAATCCACGTTAAATCATTAAATTTCACGGATGCAGATCTGGGAGACCGCATGCTAGAATTGCAGATAACCTAACAACCAAAAACTTTACTCAGCCATACGTAGAGATGTAAAAAGTTGGAGAAGGGTTATGTGCTAGTCATTGGAAATATGAATTCTAAAAAATTAAAAATACCAATTTCTTTCGAAAATTTTAAATAAAACTATTTAATCCTGATGGAGAGTTATGCTGTTTGTTTTGAAAATAAAACTTTTTACTGGCATTTTGTCTGTGATAAATCATCTTCATAAAAATATTTTTTTTCAATTCGTACATTTAAGAAACATTATGGTTATACTTTATAACATTTCTTTTCTACGCTATGTTCGCACGCCTTTAAGTGAACAGCCAAAATATGACGTACTCAAGAACGTAGTAGATCTCTTTTGGCAGAAAAACTGGTAACGCCTTTTAACGGCAAAAATATCTACTATTTGGCATGCATTTCTATGAGTCCGAATTGCCCATTTTGTAGGAAAGACGAAGTTATGGACAGGGGGACCATCTTTTGAGATGCTTGGCTCTGCGTGGAGACTCCGAAGTGAAGTGTAATTTTAGTGCCAGACATCTGCTGATGAAACATTGACTTTTTCTGTTACTGTATTTCTATTCATGTTCTTTGATATTTTTGCAACAGTTTGTCATTTTCTCATGCTATTGGAAATAATTATAATGATAATAATAAAAATTATAATAATAACGAAAATTTATATCATGTGTGTCACAGTAGTTCTAAAATGTCTTGAATTAATCTGACAAAAGAAGGTGCATTGTCTACTAGGTGCTAGGGATGTTTTTCGATCTGCTCAATTTGTTGATTAATTTTACATTAATGTTGAGATTTAGCTAATTAAAAGTCATATCTTGCTCAAATGAAAACTATGCTCAATACATTTTATCTTTATCCCTTTACATATATAAATAACTAATTTCATTTTCAATTTTTCATGTTATACCTACCACAATGACAAAATCTATTGCTTGCCGTTCAGTTGTTAAATTTAGCAATCGAATAAAAACTGAAAATGCTTTTAGCGTTCTTAGATTAAAATAAAAATACCTAAATATTAAGGCAACAGAGCATTTACTTACTGCCGCTTAATATAAATATGCTGGGATTTTTAATCTAGTTTAGGTACTTTGAATTTTATTTCTTTTGAAAGTGTGGTGGCAGATCTTTCAAATTACCCCAAGCTGCTCATGCGTACGACGGGTTCCCCTCTTTCGGAGGTAGCGACGTGTGATACCGTAAAAATCCGTGACTTTATACGAGCTTTCCCTTCCTGCATGATGCATATTCTAACATTCTAATTCAATGTTGGACCCTTAACAATATTTCTAACTTTCTTTCGCAGAACCATTTCGATGCCTCTTCGATGGTCAAATTTAAGTGATCAACGGCAGTTCCTTGATCAAATGATGTTTAATACTGTTCGTAGTACCTCTGTACCTCCGATCATAAGCCAGTTTCAAGTTACTTTTTTCTCATTGCAAATGTACTTTTTGGAACGTCAGATTGACGCTGAAAAGTGTACTTTAGAAAAATCAACAGTTCATGCCTATAAAATAAAGGATATTATCCTTTCTTAAACGTAGTGTTTTTCAATTAAATGCAAAGGTTTTTAATGTACTGGAGTTTTAATAATGTTTTAGTTTATATAATAAATTTATTTTGTATTAGTTTCCGGATTCAAAAAAAGGTAAAAAACTCTTTTTGTATTTGTAGAGTAAATATTGCCCAATTTTATTGATGTCTTCTTTTCCCTACTAACTGTTCATTGCATTAGAGAAACATTCCTGAATGATTGATCTATTCCGTAAATAGCACAGCAATTCACATTCAATAGTCTTTTCCTACAGTAAATATGCTATAAAAACAATCAACTGAGGATTCTGAACCTATTACCAGATGAAGCTCTAAGCGTGCACTGCTATAAATTTTTAAAAACATGCAACCAACACACACACATTTGTATATATATACAAGGTGTCCCCAAAACACTCACCTATGTTTTTATTCCTTAAATGTGGATCATAGATATATGCAATAAATTGCAGACTTACGTTAAAAAATACAGAATTTTATTTCACCGATCAAAATCTTTAGGGAGATTCAATTTAAATAAATACAAAATTTAAACTTTGTATTACATTATTCCGTGACTTACTACTTTTTCAAATGTATACTCATTTTCTCATCACCCTGTATATTAAAGCCTAAACGATCTAAATAACCCCACCAAGCCTTTCAAAATCAATGTATATGTGTGTCTGGATTTTTTTTTAATTCTAGAAAAATTCTGGTGTTGTGACATAAGCGGTTTCAGAAATGAACAATTCAATTGCAATTACAGTTAAGGTTATTTTTTAATGTTCGGAATGCATAAATTTTTTCTACGGAGAAAATAAATGCCATCCCTTCTTCAACAGAATCAAACGATAAAATATTAAAATCTACGTCTACACTTCTTCAACATAATGAAATACAACTTTTCGCGTAATTTTAAATAAATAAATAAAAAATTTAGAAGATAACGCATCGTTATCATTCACTATTACTATTTATTCCCTTTCCTCGTCATACATTCTTTGCTGAATAAAAATTTAATCAATTTTATGCTTCGCATTCATAAAATATTTTAACACCAGTCGAACAGATAGCAATCGTTTCAAGGACAATATATAAGAGCATGCATGATTTTTCATTATTTCGAGAACTAAACTGGTAACTACTAATACATCGATATTTCGACGATTTTTATTGTCAACCAACCATTTTTACGATCCTGTTGTTAAGTTTATTGTGAATAAGCGAAAATTAAAGCATTTCAGTTACTTAGTTTCGAGACATCGAGTAGTATAGAGAAACAGCATCTTGATAAATACTAAATTTATAAACATAAACTTATTTCATAAACGAGAAAGCTTGTATTAAGGCGTTTAAAGTTTGAACTGGAGTGGATCAACTATATTATGTAACACGTTTTCAGCAAGATTATAATGTTTTAAAATTTTTGTGGTAGAAGAAACAAAAAAATATTTCAAATACATTTCTTTAGTGTTTTTTACAAGATATTTTAATATTTTGGATCTGTATTATGTTTTGTAAATGAATTTAAGATTAAATACATTCTTAATTCAGGATATTCCAAACTAACATAGAGAAATATATAATTTTCTCAGGATTTTACGTAAATAATTAGTTTTTAAATAAAAAAAAATATTTTATTTTTTAATTTCCCATATTTTATAAGTTAAATCTTTTCGAATTATTTTTCCCCTTAAAATTAAAAAGGAAATTTTCTAAAATCGGAAATTGTGTCATTAAACGGCTTTATAGTTTTGGGCAACGTATTAATTTGGGCAAGTATTTTTCAAAGACTTTTTTAAATTCAGTTAAAGTTTAATGTCACACATTATTTCATCACATACATCAGGCATTATTGAATTGCAAAATAACTCTCATGAAATAAAAGCTATTCATTCTTTCTTTAAAAATATCTTTAAAAGGAGAAAGACCACAATGCTATAATGGCAAAAATCTGCTTAAAATTAAAGCTCCCCAGCCGCTATTGAAATATTATTTTTGTTTCTTCAAGAAATGGTTTACAGCACCCGATCGCAAAATACCAAACGCACATTTATTTGTGTGATTAATTAAATAGTTAAAGGATTAATCTTTTAAAATCGAATATATTTTAATAATGCTGAGGTCTAAATTTTAAAAAGTAAATATTTTATTTCATCTGACTTCTATCTGATAAGAAAAAAAAACGCCTTCCTATTTCAAATTTTACTTCTTTATGTTACAGCAATTTAATGCAATTATTCTTTGATGTTTTGATGTTAGTGCATATTTTTTTTTCACTTCTTGTGTTTGACTCTGGAGATTTCAAAGTAAAACTTCCACACATTAATGATGGCGTTTCCGAGCATTTTATTTCCGAAAATTGGGCGAAAGATCAACAATTTCACTAATCATTGAATTATTTGAGCAATTATATAGTTTAAAGATTATATGTGTATGCAGTGTTTTAAATGAGATAACTAATTTCATAAGCAGCTGATTGTTAACTTTTCCCGTAGAAGAACTTGTTTTCTTCTTTTTCATAAAATTACTGAACAAAGTTTCTGTATGGAAATCTATTTATTTGAAAGCAAACGCTTTCATTGTCTTTTAACTTCAAATTGAATTTTCTTTTTACTATATATGTGTTTTACTTTTTGTACACTGCATTTTATTGCGCAATGACTAAACGTTTCTTGCACGTATTAGTATCATAGATAAGTGTCTGTAGATAGGATATACGCCGCCCAGGTGGTGTGGTGGCTATTCTATCACGCCGAGGATCCGGATTCGAATCCCGGCTTGTGCATGGATGTTAACTTCTCCGTCCCTTCATAGGGGGTAATGCTGCCCGCCCACTGGGTGATCCCATAATAAAATGGACAGTGACTCAGGCCTTTGTAGTATCGAATGCTTGATGAACAAGTGCCCGCCCATTGGAAAAAAAAAGATAGGATATGCTCTACTGGCAAATCTAGATAACCAATAATCCATTTTAAATGATGTTTCCTGTATATTTTTGCATACATTTTAGCTGTTTATATTTAAAAATAACAGTATGTGCATTTTTATTTATATTTTAACAACGGTAAATTTATGGATGCAGCATAAAATAAGTTTTTAAAACCAATTTTTTAATTATACACCACATGAGATATTTTATATTTTCCTATCCAAAATACAATTGTGCAATTTTCAAAAATTGTCTTTTAATGTTTTTACGCCAAACTCGAAATAATAGTTATCTGATCACGCAAGCTGCTTTTTGATATTAATAATACATGTTTACAAACATAGCATAGTATTTATTATCTTTAAAATAATGCATATCCTCCCATTCTGCTCAGAATTGGCTGATATACTTAACATGTATGGTGTCGCAGATGGGAAGCCATGTTAATAAATAAGTCCTTTAATAAAAGTCGCACCTCTTATGACATTATTTCTCCCTCCCTCCTACACCTGCTCAAGGTATATCCAATCCATATTGATGATCGTCCATTCCTATCTACAGCACCATACACATAATGCGTATCGGCCAATTCTGAGTTAGCCGATTCATACATCTATGGCAACGTCCTAAGATAAATAACCACGATTCCATAAGTCTGAGAACATCGCTCCCTAGCAGTCACTATTTTCATTTCCGGACACCTAATCTTGCTTGTCATGGTATTACAAACCAGTATATTAAGTTTGGCAACGACCTTTTGTGACAGCGTGTATATTCGTCGAGAAATATGCCAAACCTTACTGTTTAGGTAAAGTATAGTTAAAACATGCTTGACAAAGATGCTATAGTAGTGTTGCAGAAAACTCTGCAAATTCCTTGGTCCGTCGTTCTAAAGTCCAGTTGGTGTAGAAAGTTCTAGTAAAGAATCCACTTGTCAGGATGGAACACGAACTTTATCGCTTCTAGAACTTCGTCGAACAATCAGCTGTACAAAATTCACAGGCACAATCAGCCAGGAACGTGCTGATAACAGTCCAATTAAAACAGAAGCTTTCACAAAGGCTCTATCTCTCACACAAAATAAAATACTTCCACAGGCATAAATTCCGTGCAAACTTACGAGGGAAATCGTACACAATCCCTCAAGACTCAGCAATGGAGAATTTACACACAGCACTCAAAAACAAAGCTTCTAAGAGGTTAACGAAGGCCTACGACCGATATTTCTCGAGATTTCTAGAATATGCAATAGAAACCAATGGATAAACATAAAACTCCATATCTCGCGTTATAGTTAACCGATTTTGATGCAACAAAATTCAAAATTTAACTATTACACTCATTGAACACGAATATGAAACAATTTTTAAACCCCAGAACGGCAGGTCGCCCGAAAATTCGTAACAGTAGACTATTTCAGTAAATTTGAATACTTAAGTATTTTATGGAATAAGAAAACCAAACACGCCTAATTCGTGTTTTTTTTTTTTTTTTTTTCCAAAGAGTATTGATTTTTTATACGGTATGATGCCTTTTTCAAACTATATTTATAAACTAGCTGAAGTACCCGTGCTCGACGGGTTAGTGAATGAAAATTTCCAAAAAGCAAGAACTTTCGTCAACATTGTAGGAGTACACAGAATGGATGTAGTATGTTTCCAGAGTAAAGAAAGTGAAGCTATAATTTTTATGTATTGTTAAAATATTGCAGGTTAGAGAGTAACTAAGTAATATCATTTCATTCGCTTTAGTCGTAATTATGTGATGCGCGAACGAATATTGACGCATATTTAAATAATTTTCGCAAAATCTCAAAATTCAATCAACATTTTTGAAAAATTTGAAGCCTAGAATTTAAGTTGAGTGACAACCTATCATGTCACCCAAATTCGTTTCATTCCCTGCAGTCTTTATTTCGTGATGCTGGAACAAATTTTCAGCATTTTAAAACGATTTTCGAAAAATCTCAAAATGTAAGCAAAATATTTTTAAATTTCAACGCCTATAAATTAAGATTAGTAACTACCTATCATATCACTCAATTTCGTATCATTCGTATGAGTCGTTATTACGTGATGTTTGAAGAAATATAAACGTATTTTGAGAGAATTTTCACAAAATCTCAAAATCTAATAAAAATGTTTAAAAAAATGGACTCCTATAGTTTATGCTGAGCAACCATCTATCGTGTGACCAAATTTCATATCATTCGCTTTAGTCGTTATTACGTAATACGGGAACAAAGATTCACTCAGTTTTAAACGATTTTCACAAAATCTCGAAATCTGATGGATTTTTTTAAATTAGATGCTTATAGTTTAAGGTGAGTGACCACCTATCCTTTCACCAAATATCATTTTTTCACCTTTGCAGTTATTACGTGATGTGCGAATACAAATTTACGCAGTTTGAAATGATTTTCGCAAAATTTCAAAATCTAATCTAGATTTTTTTTTTAATTCGACGCCTATGTTTTAAGTTGAGTGACCACCTATCATGACACCCAATTTCATATCATTCGCTTCAGTCGTTTTTACGTGATGCTTGAACACAAATTTACGCAGTTTGAAACGATTTTCGCAAAATCGGAAAATCTAATCAAGATTTTTTAAAAATTCGACGCCTATGTTTTAAGTTGAGTGACCACCTATCATGTCACTCAATTTCATATCATTCGCTTCAGTCGTTTTTACGTGAAGCTTGAACACAAATTTACGCAGTTTGAAAGGATTTTCGCAAAATCTCAAAATCCAATCAGGATTTTTTAAAAATAGGACGCCTATGTTTTAAGTTGAGTGACCACCTATCATGACACCAAATTTCATATCATTCGCTTCAGTCGTTTTTACGTGATGCTTAAACAAAAAAAGCGTCACAGACAGAATTACAGAATGACAGAATGACAGTCAGACAAACTTTTTTTTGAGGGTCGCATCGGATTCCCGGGTGCTTGAAACGGATAGAAATCGCAAAATTTTTGAATTCAAAGAAATGTACAGACAAAAGTCTAATTTTATTTATATAGATATGAAAAAGAATTAGAATGTGCCTGGTGAAAATTATGAAACACTTTTAGTAGGCGATTTTAATATATATTTTCAATTCCTAAGAAATGCTCATTGAACAAGGAAGGCAAATACGGTACACTGATGGATTATGATGCATTGTCCAAAGTATATAAACAAGAAAGACATATAAGGCCGACACCAAAGACCATATTGCACTTTTCAACATAACTGAACAATTAAGATAAACAGAGATGGCACATGGATTATTGTTATGAACTTGAATTCCTATAAAAATTCGTACATTATTTTTCTCATTCAGAATGAACAAACTGAATGACTTATTTTAAAAATAAAGTGAAAAGATCCTTGATATTCCATATCCAAAACTTGTAATAATTTACAATTGTTGCAATAATTTAAGGAAATCTTGAAATAAAATGTAATGCATGTGACAGAAGAAAAGAATTTAGGGAAATATCTTTCATCTTGCAGAAGGACTTAGTATTCCAAGTGTTTTAAAATATTTGAATAGTATGAAATTTAAATTAAGTATTAATTTCGTTTAGGAAAAAAATCATTTAAAAGATGATTTATAAAGTAAAATTTATACAAAAACAGCATTATGTGTATTTTTTCCGCATTCATAAATTCACTTTTGCCTTGTTAAAGAGGGTAAAAAAAGTGTGATTTGGAAATATTTACTCCCATAATAAAATAGATTGTTTCAATTTAAAAACTGAATAAGCGATAATTTATTTTGCTGAAATGCGTTATTAATCATACTATTGAACTGATCTTCTGAGCAAAAACACACAAAAGTGTAGTGATTAAATGTAATTCCGAAGTTTCAGTTTACTATCTCCAAAATAACTGGTGAATTTATGCAATACACAGCAACTCATTTTCCTTTTTGTATCAATACAAATTGCCATTGAATCAAATACTGAATCAGATACTGAATGATTACAATTAGTACTATTAAATTATTTAGTCTTGGATGTAACCTGAACATGACTTTAATTAGCTCTTATAAAATTAATTTAATTTACAAAAGGTTCCATGATTACAAAATTAGAGAAATACAGGGAGTAATTAAATAAATAGAAATTCAACTTTACTGTGTGTTATATATCATTATAGAATTAGAGATAACTATGAAAGTTTGTGAAATGGAAGTAGACGTATAGCATCTAGTTTATTTGGATTTAGTTTCATTATTTATCCATTCTATGATTAAAAATTTATAAAGACAGAAGTACTAGATTAATAATAGAAATTGACTTTTAGCGAATTGTTCATTTGCATTAATTTTTATTAACTTTTAATACTGTGCCTGATTCCATTTCGACCCAAAAGCAATTTAATTTTGTACTAAAACCAAAAAAATAATATGGTTATTACTTTCTGGCTTCATAAATGTTTGGAGTTTGCTATTCTTTAAAAAATATTGTAACATAAAATATTTGCCCTGGGAAATATGCTATTGTAGTAAAAGTAGTTGCATAGACTTAAATAAGTAAAAATCTCAATTATGGCTTTGAAAAAATTTTCAAGTTGTATGAAGAAGTGAATGTCAAACACTAAAGTACTTTAAAAGAAGAGTTTATGAATCTTATTTTAAAGAAATATTTTCTATCTTTCAAATAAGATTCCCTTAAAATTTATTACATCCCAAAAATTTCATCAAGATTTTTGTTTTTTCTTAAATTTATAAATATATGCCTAGTACATTATTACTTATGTTCAAGAATTTTACAATGACACAGCTCTATATATTTTTCACTCATATGTGCAGATAAATTTTCTCAGCGTGTAGAAACTATACTAATCACTGCTGATTTGTTCTATTGTGGTTGTGAAATAAAAGGTTGACAAGCCTTCACTGAATGATAAGTTAAACATAACGTGAAGTTCCGATTTTATAGATGGAAAGTTTTGAATTTAGAACACAGTATTTTAACTTTTATCTTTTCTCAGTTTAGCACAATATTTCTCCTTATTTTGTAAATGTTTATAGACAAATAAGATACTGAATCTCTGTAACTAAATAAAAAAGAACTTCATTATAATGTTCTACAGAATTAAGATGGCTATTTTATTAATCTACCATGATTTATCCAAAGTTCTTGGAAGAAAGTGCGACTCTTTTGTCGTTAGATGCTGCAGGAGTGATTTGGATTTCTCCTCTGATGAAATTATCATGAAATAAATCGAATTTTCTCCCCAGGAAGACATTAAAGAAAAGGACACATTCCCACTATATCAATATTTATTTATCATCATCCAACAACGTATGACGTAAAAGCACACCAAATGGTCAAAGTTGAACTAATTTCTTTATACCTGTAGTTGTAACCTATTTGCTCATGTGGATGACTGAACCTTTCAATTGATGAATGGTAGAACTTTAAGTACCACCCGAAATGATAATTTTGCAAATAAGAACCCTTCAAGGAGTTTCCTCTTTAAATTTTTAATTATTTACAAAATTGTTTGGTGTTTACGTCGTTTTTTTAAATACTAAAAATGGACAACAATAAACAACGTTTTCGACATATCGTATAACGTGCTTTTTTATTTCAGAGCGCAACTGAAATGAAGAATAAAAATTTTAAGAATTTACTGTGCCTGCTCGAAGTTTCAAAAATGAGTTTCAAAGGTTCGTGATAGAGGGCTCCCATATAAAATTATACGCCCTATTTTAAATAAATTTAAGCTGAGAATGATGAAGTAAAATGATGTTTTCAATATACAGGGTGGTTATTAATTAACGGGAAGTGTTCAGAGGCCTCTAGCGAGTAAAGTATTGGACGAAACCTAACCGAATTTGATGAGCATGCATAGTAGACCATGGGATTTTGATTTCAAAAATAGGACTAAAAAATTGTTTCAAAATTTGCCACTGGGGAAATTTTGGCGCTGCAAAAGTGTATTAGCGTAAATATTGAATGGTTAATTGAAAAACAATACAGAAAACATCAATTTTACTTACAAATTGGGTTCAATATGAGCACCATTGGCAAATTCCAAGAACTGCATACGATGCACGACATTTTCTACTGCTGCTCGCAGCATATCAGAGTTGATTTGTCTCACGTGTAACGTTATTCGATCCTTTAACGTTGCGATATCGGAGACATGTCCTTGATAAACAACACCTTTAAGAAATCCCCACAACCAAAAATCGCAAGGATTGAGATCGGGGGACCTCTGGGGCACTTTTGCAGCGCCAAA
Organism: Cheiracanthium punctorium; assembly: GCA_038373885.1. NCBI lineage: Eukaryota > Metazoa > Arthropoda > Arachnida > Araneae > Cheiracanthiidae > Cheiracanthium > Cheiracanthium punctorium. The sequence goes on from JAWZYV010013419.1 coordinate 186,028, forward strand.
ATGACCCCAGTGGCAAATTTCGGAACTATTTTTTTTTTTTTTTGAAAATAAAAATCCCATGGTCTACCATGCATGCTCATCAAATTTGGTTAGGTTTCGTCCAATACTTTACTCGCTAGAGGGCTCTGAACACCTCACGTTAATTAATAACCACCCTGTATTACTCAATATATTCAAATCAAGTGCTAAAAATCCTTTACAAGTGGGATTTTAATTTTTTTTAAATGAACAAACTGCTTGTTTAACCCAATATTTCAGAAAATGATGTATAAGCATGAAAAATCAGAAAATAGCACGTGAACTTACGGAAATTTAATGAAAAACATAAATATAAAACAAACTCCTTTACCACAGATACTTACTCTTTGTTTGGACTTGACTACTTGATTTTGCAGATCCGTTTTTCCTCCTATCACTTTACTCCACCATAACATAAATCACATCCAGGTGCACGTGACGGTCATGCATCAAGTAAGGATTACATATATGACGACCAGAAAAACGATGATGTACCTGAAATAAATCAAGTGAAAATATCTTCGCGTTTAAAAAAGAAATCTCTCATAAATCAATAAATCATTTTTATGTATGTAATAATAAATTAGTTTGTAAACGACGTCAATAAAGGAGAAACCTCTTTCTTGAGAAGATCATTTCTTGAGAACGTCGTAATTGATTTGGATAATTTAAAATGTATCCCATAGTGAGATTCTGAGGTGGTCCTTTATTTATTATTATATAAAGATAATCATTCTTTTTATTAAGAAAGTAGGAAATAAATAATGTTATAAGATTGTCATCGATATTTATGGAATGAGTGAAAGTTTCGGTAGAATAATTCCCTTTTGTCCTTATTGTTACTGTAGAAGTGCGTTGATTTTTTTCTGTATCTTTTCATAATATTTGTAAATACGTACTATTATTATTTACCTTTAGACAGCTGTAAAGAAAAATTGAAACGTTAAACAGGCTAATCTTAGCAGCATTAAAATTTCAGACTTTTGTTTTAATTTTTCCGGGTTTTTTCCTTTACCGTAATAAAATTATTTTGGATAATACTCATGGCCATGGTAGTGATAGTCAAGAAAAAGTTTTCTGGAATAGAACGGAATATATTAAAGCATTTTACATTGTTTATATGGACATTTTACAGACTATTTTTAAAACATGAAAATGCTTCTTCTCCTAGGTATTTTTATTCATGATTCTCTGATCATTAAGTACGTACTTCAACAATAAAATATTTGTTAACAAAATCGAAATTCAAATTGAAAATGCTTTAACCATTTTAACGTTTCTCCATTCATATGCAATGTGTTTAAAAATTTACTAAATTGTAATTGACAGAGTGGTATAGGTAAGAAAGGTATTTTTAAATATATTTTTTAAGTGTGAAAAGGTACAGTCTTTAATACAAATTAAAAACGGCAATAGTTAATATTAGTTAATTTCCGGATTTATCGGTGCAATTTAATATTGTCAGTAGAGGAACTGGTGCAATGATAACTTAAGCAATATCAAAGTGCATTAATTTTAAATAGGACAATTATAGAGGCTTCAGTGCACATTTAAGTATGAAAATGAATTACATAAGAGAACCACAGCGAATTCAACATGCAAATACCGTTCTCTTCGGAGCAAAGTAAACGGAAGCTTAGAAATTTTCAGCCAAAAGTTTAGAGTTATGGAATACATTTGAATAGCTTTTTATTTTAATTTCATGTGGTGTTTATAATTAAATAACAAAGTATTTACTTAAAATGTTCCAAGGAATATCGTACAGGTTCAATTTCAAAATATAATTTGATAGTGTAAATTTTAATTAAAAGGATAATCTCACAGCATCTGAATTTCTCGACAAAGTTGATTTTATTCTACTGTTATTAACAACACATTATTGGGGTTGAGAAGGAAGACACGCTTCAATGTGTAACTTTTTATTTGATTAATTGCCATAAATGAATGTGTGCTTACCTGAAAAATTACTATGTGCTCATTACACTGGACAACAGTGATACCCTTTGTTAAATAGATACCTATAGCTGTTTCTTATGTACTTTGATAAAGCGGAATATAACCACAAAAGTTGCCCATCGGTTTAAGTTGTTTTTTAATTTTTTATTATTAAAAATATATATATTTCGCAGATAGCAAAGTGCATTGCTTGATCGAATTCTATTTCCTTCAGATTTTATTAAAAAATGGTCGTCAACAATGTATAATAATGCATATTCTAATAAAATACCAAATACACAAATTATTGTGTTCCCTAGATTTGTTTTGTCAGAAGAAAACGCCACGAATCTTGAATGAAAATTTAAGTTTGCCAATGCGTTTGGCAATAATTTATATTATTTTATAGAGTGACTACTCGTATCTATTGTGTGTTCAAGTGTTTTTTTTCCTAACTTATTCCTTAAAATGTCGCGAAATCGTGAAAACCATCCAAAAAACTTCTGTTATGTATTTGGAGAACTATCTTTGAAATCTCAAAGAAGGAATATTACTATCTTGACAAAAAAGGCAAATGAACTTCCTTTCGAGTGTAAGTTTGAGTTATAGCACTCTTGTTAGGTCTCCAACATGGATATACTAAATTTCGTTGCTTCCTATGGGAGTGGGAAAGCAGACATTTCAAAAATAAATTTGCAAAAAACTAAGGGTCTAAAAGAATTCTGATAAAAGAATTCTGGAGAAAAAACAAAAAAGGAACTTCTCAACCCTTTGCAGAAGGCTAAACACATATCTTTCCCTATCTTGCACAACAAACTTGTATTGATGAAAAAATTTGTTCAGTGGTGCAGGTTTCCTGTACTTAAAGAACAAGTTCTGTAGGATCAGTGAGGCTAAAATTAAAAAGGTAATATTTACTGGCCCACAAATAAGAGAGCTTTTATGGAGGATCGTGACTTAGAGGAAAGTTTGAATGGGATTGAGAAAGCTGGATGGAAGTCATTTAAAAATGTCGTATCTGAATTTCTTGGCAATAGAAAAGATTAAAACTAGTTTCAGAACTCCTTCAGAATTATAAAGCTCGAGAATGTAACATTTTCTGGATTCACACTTGGACTTCTTTCCTGAAAATCTCGGTGCTGTGAGCGACAAACGCGGCGAGTATTTCACGGAGATATTTTAACAATGGAAGAACGTTCTCGGGGAAAATGGGAACATGATATGCTGCTGGACATTAAAAAGGGATGTTCCTCAAGCAAATCCCAGCAGAAAATCATTAAAAAATACATTTTGATTTGTATTACAAAAAACAAAAAAAAAATAACCGTTACAGACAAGTGCTCTGTAAATTTGAAATAAGTGCAAAGTGTGCCATAAAACGCAGCCATCATAATTTTAAGTTAAATTTTGTCCTTCAGTGTTATTTTTGATAGACGATTAACTTTCACACTTAAAAAATTGATTTCAAATGATAAAAATGTTACATAACATATATTCTTTTCTTCATTCCCACGATTTCAAGTATGATTATTTTAAATAACCCATATGAAATTAATCTGACTTTTAATAACATTAAAATTAAGAAATTATTAATTAGATTGTAAATAAGTACCTAAGCTACTATGAAACCAAAAAAAAAAACCAGAAAAAACGAAAGTTCTTTTTTATGGAGTACGCAAGTACGTTTATACCTTAGCCCCTTTCTATACTCTTTTGTTTTCAAATGACTCTAATGTTAAAAGTTCCTTACATATAAATATTCATCACTGAAACCGGACAGCTTCGGTGATTCTAACTGCTATTCTTTAGAGAGCTTCACGAAGAAATGATTTCCCAGATAAGTGTTTTTGGCACAAATTCTCTCCAAAATAGATCTTGTGAAGTAGAAATAACGTGCTTTTCCCTCAGTTAAATGGAAATGGTAAAATGGCCAGCAAGCATATTACTCTGAGTTCTTAGTATCTTCTGGTCCATTTGATTTCAGAGAAACGACATAAGGGGGAATAACACAGTGTCATGCGATTAATCAGTAATTGGTGCCAGATGTTTTCCTTGATGTCAGAAAGTAAGAAACGCTGCCTAAAAGCATATAAATAACATATATAGAGGTATTTCTTTATTATCTTTTATAAAAGCTTCAAATGTATTTTGTGTCATAAGAAATATAATCTTATAAGGAAAAACATGTTAAAATTTATTATTATAATGTGTTTATTTCTTGTAAATCTATGCTTAAACCTTTCAAATAAATTTTAATCCGATATATTTATTAAAAAATTTATGAGATGTTTGAATAAAGTCCCTCTTTTGTTAAAAGTAACTTGAATTTGTTTGTCCTTCACAGGAAAATATTTAAATGTGAGATTTTCCTTATGGGAAGGTATCTGAAAGTGAATAAACGAAATGCAAACATCAGTTGCTGCTATGAAAGGTAACGTGGATTTAGTAAGTTGAACATATGTATAAATTGTAACAAAGTTGTGTAGAGTGTTCTTTATTCTTCTCAACATATGAATTTTACTCATAAATATAATATCGAAAATTATTTTATTGAAGTAATTTTGTTTTTGTGTACATCCAATCAAAAAAGTATTCGAGTAATAGCTAAATTTCCTATTTTAGTTTTGTGAATTAATATTCGGAAAAAAACACAAAATTCGAAAGAAATTTGAGGCTTAATTATTATATATGACATGATGCACATTTTATATAGAACAGTATCTGAAGTATGAAAACGACTTTACTTTTATTTTTTTTAAATTAATTTTACTTATGCTCGAATTTTTTTTTGAGAGGGTGTAGATTCATGAATTTTACAGAGCTGAACTACAAAAGGTGTAAGTTGAACCAGATTACGTTAAGTAAGTAATTTAACATGAATTTAAAAATTGCTGTACAGTATGATGTGTACTTATATATTCATCGAAAATTAAATGAATTTAAATGAAAAAATAAATGATAAAACAGCATTAAAACTTCGTTATCGTGATATATATTTTCTGAAGATCTGTGCTCAAACCAATCAGTAAAGAAGTTAGTTTCAGATAACTGAAATGATGTTGCTATAAAAACATATTTAACGGTTATTAAATAGTATTTTTGTTAATGAAATCCCTTATTTTATCTGCATTTCTACAAAGAAAGCAAGTAAATAGCTACTGATTAACATATCATATAGCATCAAAACAGTTGTTGAACTAGAGCTTATGTAGTAATAATTTTTTATATTTGTGTCCCTTTGTCTTCAAAGGGCATCAAAATTGTCTTCGAAGAAAAAGTTAGCCCCGGAGAAATTCAAAGCCATTAACTAACTATTCTTCAGAGAACTTCAAGGTAAAACAATTCCTGAAAAAATCTTTTATGACACAACTACCCACTAAAACAGATCATGTGAAGTGAAAATAACTTGCGGTTTCCCCTTAAATGGCAACTGGAGAACGGCCAGCAAGCATATTAAGCTTAAGTGTTTATATGTTACTGTGCATTTCCATTTTGAGACCTGACATACAGAAAAATAATACTCTTAAGAGATAATGTGATACGATAAATGAGACAGATGCTTCCAAATTTTAAGAAATGCTCTCTAAAAGTATTTAACTTTATTTGATGGGACGGTCAGGTATTAGTATATTTCTTTTTCTAAAACTTCGAAAACTGTTTTCAGACATAGTAAGGGATAGTATAAAAACAAAATAAGATGGGAAAACACGAGGCTGGAACTTTGCCATTTTAGCTCGTTTGTTCCACGTGAAGCTCTATTAAAAGTTTCGAGTCACCTTTCATCTCAAGCATTTTACAAAAAAAGGTGACATATTCTAATGAAATATCTTCCTTATAAAATTAATGTAATCGTTTTTTTTTTTACATTGTTGAAGACATTCAAATGTGAGATATGTTTAAATAAAAACATTTAAATACGAGGTAAACCAAAAATAGACCGACATTACAGTTACAAAAGAGTAGTTAAAATATTATTGTATATTACATAGAATTTAAAGTTTTCAAGATATGTGATCTTTTGATGAACTAATGAAGTCAAAATAATCTTTAAAAATATATTTCATGTCTGTCTGTCTACTATTTGTTTAAGACTGACCTAAAGCGGATGAAGTGGATAAAATAAAACTTAGTTGCCTGATAGGCATTTCTTTTTAAAATATTATGCGTATTTACAAAATTTTATTGTATTTGTTGACTGTGAGAGAAATATATTTCAATATACATTTTTTTAATGTTGACCTTTGAATGTTTTATTTTTGAAAGGAAAATACTCGAAGCTTTAAAATACAGCAAAAATCATAAAGAAATTATAAAATTCTGCATGGAATGAAAGGTAAAAAAATAAAATAAATAGCGATTTATTTTCCCGTAAATCAAAACTTTTATTTAAATTCTTGAATATTGCTAATCGTCACTAACTCATTTATCTGATCCAATTTATTTACTAAACATTAAAAAAAATGTCCGTGTTAAAAGCATATAAGCGTAAATAGCATTTATAAAACCCGCATAATATTAATAATAAATGTATTCTGTTTCAAGAATTTCATAAATTACTTTTCTTCTTTATGAGAAAGTTTGGAAACCCACACGTAGAGAGGAAAGCAAATGTACCTGTATTCGGTTTAAGAGGTGCATAAAATATTTTCCATTATCGAAGAATTCTCGAACTTATGTGTGAGCTAAAAAGCAAATAAAAGTAAACGAGAAAATACAGATCACTGAGATTCGAAAGGATGAAATAAAATTTAAGAAAATCAAAGGTGAATGGAAAAGAAAAAAAAAAAGTCGTTTGTGATAGGGTAATGTTCTATTTCTCCTCGTTTTCCTCTTATTTATTCTTATTTATTTATTAATTTTGCTTTTCTACCTTTTCTTGGATTAGAAAATGCTTTGCTGTCGTAAAACACTAGGGAATGCATTCCCGCATTGCTTTTTGTTTCGCGGGATTTCGGGATTGAGATTTATTGATCCCGCGGGATTGACATTTCATTCTGCTAAGAATTATTTTCAACGATCAGAAGCCCAAAGAAGCATTCCAGAAAAGTACGAATAAGTAAACATTTTAAGCACTATAAAATTTAAGTTTAAAAATAATAATTAATCTTATTTGATAATTATACAATAATCTAGAGAACTATGAAAATTACCGTCATGATATTCAGAAAAATATAGATATTTCTTATTTGCTAAAAAAGAAGAATTTAAAAATCACAACGTAAAGAGTCATTCGTGTTTCTTGTTTTGATCTAATTTTGATCTAAAATTTTGAAAGAAAACACAAGAAACTTGACAAAAAAGGCTTTTTTATGAAACTCTGAGGGAGCCATACATTTTTGTATGGTTAATTGAAGTTCACCTCCTTTTAAAAATATCACTGGCATGTGCGCACATGTGATTGTTTGTGGAGCGGGGGGGGGGTTGAGACAAGTCAAGGGTCCTGCCCCAGAAAATAGTTTTGAAGCACGCCTGCGTTAAACCAGACCGTAAATCATAACAATACGCGAGCTAGGGGGGCTATGCCCCCTCTCTGCCCATAGATATGGGCGCTCATGTCACCGGCTCTTATTATTCATCCTCTTCCCCTTTCTCTTCGTTTCCAGCACCCTTTTCTAGAGCATTGATGATTTGAGAATGCAATACCTCACTGTTTTTGATTTCGTGGGATTTGGGGATTAAGATTTATTGATCCGGCTGTAGTGCTGGATTCCACGGGAACTTTGCTCGACAAACTTCAGATGAGCATTTCCCTAGAGCTTAGAATTAATTTAATGACTGATTACGGAGATAAATAATAAAAGGAAAGCGATTTTCATACGAAGTTTAACTTTATGTAAAGAAAATAATATGCGGAAATATAAAATTTATAGGAGTATTATAACATACTTACTGTATTTTTTTTTTCTGAAAAATAATGCACAAAATTGAACAAACGCCAATGAATCGTTTCCTACTCTTGATTTGATTTCAGTAAAATAATTAAAAGCGTTAATTAAAAAAATAAAACCCCTAAAATGAAGACTTTATAATTGATTCGTGACTGTTCTCTAAGAGATAGATTATTATGAAATATTTCAGTACAGCGGAAAGTTAGCAAAAACTTATAATGTTAAATCCAGACACCCATTGGGAAATAGTTAAAAAATTAAAACTTCAATGTTAAAACTTCGATGTCGAAAAATTAAAACTAAAAATCAAAATTTGTAATTATTGATTTATGCATTGTTAGGTAAGATACACCATTCTGCAAAAATTTTTTAGTCAATTGACGATTTGGAAGGCGGCGTGAAATAGTAATAAAAATAATTTCTTTCTCAGTTTCAATCCCGCGGGATTACGTCCTTACTTCCGTGTGACTAGTCCAGCAAACATTTCTGCGGGATCCAGCTGGATCCCGTTCCCGCGGGATCAGGATTGCATTCCCTAAAAAATATACGATGTATTTTCCTTTGAGAAATATACGCGTTATTTTTATTGCTATTACTTGTATTGTGCACCAAATTACTTTTATTATACCTCGCAAAAATACTGAAATTAAACATACTTAAAGATACAGATTGATAAATTTTCAATCTGTATTATCTGAACTGATTTTGCAAATCTTTATTGACAATCTTAATTTTTAATACAGAAATCGGATGGCAGATTTTATATAAAAAATCATTATCTTGAAAGTGTAAATAAAGAATTTCTACTTAATCACTAAACAGACTGCATAAATAGAATTCTGAGTGTGAAACACATAATATTTAAAAACTTGCTCAAAAATTCATATTTTTGGAGACAGGGGGCTAAAGAGACAATTCAATCATGGCATGAGATAATATAATTCTGCTTTCAGGGTTTCATCAATAGATGAACGTTACACCCCGGAAGATGTATTGAATTATATATATATATATATATATATATATATATATATATATATATATATATATATATATATATATATATATATGTATGTATATATATAATATATAATAGCTAACTTACGTAAAGTGAAATCCCAAGATAATCCATTGATAAAGTGAAAACAATAAAAATAAAAAACTAGATAGCACATGGTGCCAATTAACGAGCTTATACCGAATAAAGTGTTTAAATATAGCCTTTTAAGGCAATGAAAGAGTGGATAAATTGGATATAAAGCGGCAAATGAGAACTAGTGGGCTTTTAAGCCTAATCACATGTATCCACAAATAGTCGGAAAATGGAAAGGAAAATTGAAATGGTGTGCTCTATCATCAGGTGCCACCGCACACACATTTCAATTTAATCGAAAAAAACAATAAGAGCTAGGTTTCTGCAAGTTACTTGACCAAAATTAGGGTCCTTTTGTAACTTGGGGGCGCGACCGTAGCTATTAGAAATAAACAACGAGAAAGTGGACCGACAAGAAGATCGAAGCTCAGTAATGGAGGCTGTATTAGTGCATGTTGCCATCAGAGAAGACTTAATGCCATCAATAGACAAGTAATGCCAGAGTGGGGGAAAAATGATATATTATTAATAATTTGGAAGTATGGAAAGGAAAGGAAAAAATAAAAAAGTAATAATTAAATGAATAAATAAAAAAAATAATAATTAAATGAATAAATAATAAAATAAATATAACACTAGTATAGCTAGCCTATGTTTAACGTAGCACAAGCTGCAGTAGCTAAGAAGTACTTAGTTGAAGTTGTGGAAAAGGAGAAAAACTGTAGAAATTAATTATAATAGTAATGATAATGTTAATAATTATATTAATATTGTACATTTATTAATAGCTATTTATGCTAATATTATTGTAAAATATTAAGGTAGAACAGTACTCTGTATGGCTTCATTAGTTACAGACTCACATAAAAAGGAAAAAGTACCAGTAATCAACTATTCTTAATTATTGAATTTTTTTTGTAAATAAAAAAATAATCATAAAATATGTATCTATATAAAATATATAGATACATATTTTATGATTTTTTTAATATATAGAAAGAACCAACAACCAACCCCATCCTCACCAACCAATATTCTGTTTAGGACATACAGTTTTTTTGATTACATAAAGGATATAAAATTGAAGTTAGAAATTTACTTGGATAATTATATTTTAGAGCAGTTTTATATAGGTTAGTTAAGTTACTGGCCTTAAAACTATTGGTACATAGTGACTCTATTCTATATTTATGATTAGAGATAAATATTTCTAAATACAGAAGTATATATATATATATATATATATATATATATATATATATATATATATATATATATATATATATATATATATATATATATATATATATATACATATATATACATATATACATATACATATACATATATACATATACATATATGTATATATATGTATATACATGTATATGTATATGTATATATGTATATATATGTATATATATATATATACATATATACATATATACATATACATATACATATATATACATATATATACATATATATACATATATAGATATATGTATATCAATTTGCAGTAAGGTTAAAAGCAGTATGTGCTATGGGGTCCAATAGGGCATATCATGAGAGATATAACGAGACATATTCCATTAGCCCCCAAAGTCATTAAGTATTAAAACTATAATTTTATTGCATTTAATATTTATTTTAAATGCTTTATTTTACGTACAAATATTTAATATGAATCATTCTTTTATTTCTCTTAATTTAACACCATTTAAACGTTTTCTGTGAACAAAAGCACAATATGTTTATCATCCCAAAATTCATTTGTTTAGTTTTAAAAGGAAAATATAATTTTTGAATTGCGATATTGTTACTCATTTATAAAATTGCTGCTATAACATGATGTAGGAAGCGTAGAAGATGTAGAATCTTACAGGTGCACCGAAAAAAATGGAAAGCCACTTTAAAAAGCATTTAGAAAAATGCTCGAAGAAGCTTAATAGGAAAGTATCTATTACGAAATATTTAAGACAGCGAAACAGAAATGAGTGACTTCATATCATTACATAACTCATCTCAGGAAAAGAAACTCTATTTTAACATTAAACTAAATGGTTATATTATTAATATAGGAAGCAAAGTCCTAAATGTTTTGTTGCTATTGTTGACGGGATAGATTTGATAGATAAAGAAATCCATCCTAGTACTTTTGAAAAAGAAAAACGCAGTTTTATACAAAGAAAAAACAGGTGGATCTTGGATTAATTTGGATCGGTATTGGCATTATTTTGGCACAATTAGATAATGTCTTTCATTGAGCAAAGAGTATCTTCATTATTTTCCCCGATAAGATTGCAGATACGATACAGAATAGCGTCTGTTGCTGTAATACTTTAAAGTTAAGCAAAAATTGTTAAGCTGGCGGAATTGTTTAATACTGGATACAGAGTTGTTTAATAGATCCAGTTAGATCTCCGAGTATGGGAGTAATAGGTAAAATATTCATTTCACAAACTAAAAATATTTCACTTTTGATAATTAAACAATCACTTAAATTTTTAATGTAGTAAGAGAAGGCCATTTGAATCAATTTTTTGAAAAAAAACAAGTCACTTGCACTTTCTTACAGCAGAATATGTAAAATGTGCCGAATTAGTCCCCAGTGTCACCTACGAGATTTATATCGAAATGTCATATTTTACGAATGAAAGGGTTACAAACTTTTATTAATTGAACCCTTACGGAAAACAATTGTTTCAAAGTACGTCAAGGTTTACATTTTAATGAAAAATTTTCCTGTAACAAGTTTATGCTGCTTCGATTTAATTAACAGAGACCGAGTTTCTGTCACCTTTAAGTATGTTGTTAAATTTTTGTTCATCTAAAGTCCCTAATTACATTTATTTAAGCCTAGCGATAAATTTCACTTGTTTGAAAAAAAAAGGTTAAAGATGGCAGGTCTTTAGTTATGCATTTTGAACCTGATTTATTTTTCTTTGCTTTAAACCCTTTATAATTTTAAAGTTTGTTGCCAGTATAATGATGTTAAATAAGCTTTAAGTATTATTAATAGCTTTTGCGCGCACGTGTGTGATTTTTTATGGTAAACTAAAGAACATTTGAGATGAACAGATTACAAAATATAAATTATCTACTTTTAAAAATATTTATGATATTAATAATCATAATCTCCTGCCAAAAACAGTTTTAAAATGGCTTACAAATAAATATGTGGAATTATTCAAGAATACGACTAGAAAAACTTAAACTAATGTGATTTTAAAATTATTTTCAAAGTAAGGTATTCTACAAAATATTAATAATGTATGCAATTTTTTTGATGAATTCATAGTTAATAAAATTTAATATGAATTCATCAATAAATAAATCAAATGCTAAGCAAGACAAGTAAAAAATTGAAGGGATAAATAATGTATTCTAAGGTGACTTTTCTGAAAATATTCCAATAATTTAGTTTTTCTTTTCCGTTTCCAAAATCTATTCTGCTATTTAAAAGAAATTTTTATCAATGTAGTGACGACGTTTAAATTTACAATTTCGTTGAAAACTGAATATAATTTTAAATTAACAACATTAATGTTGAAAAGCTTTGTGCCTAAAGAAATATTTTAAATGTTTCAGACATATCTTTTATTTTCTTATTCAAATTAACAACTATACTTTTCTAATATGCATTGTTCATATTTTATTTTATTTTTTAAAGAAAAGTCTTCGAAATATTCTTTGAATTAGATATATGAGGAAATTCCTATTAATAACTTATGTTATGCTGAAGCTAAAGTTTGTCCTTTAGTACCTATGTAATTTTTGAGAAAAGGTATTTTAAATTGTCGTTTCCCAAGATATGTTTTCCGATAGAAATCTGAGCAGTACTAATTTTATTGTATTTTAAAAACAGATAGCACATGCCCACAATATAACAAACTTGGATACAACTGTATACACACGCACATTTATTTATACATATATGGGTAAGTGCATGTATCTCTACGGGTTTACTAGTGTTACCTAGTAGGTAATAACTACTTCCACTGTAACAAAAAACACTGAAAAGAAACTAGAGTTTAAAAGATAAAACAATTGAAACTTTTTAATATAACACACATAAAAGGTTCATATCACAGTGAATAATTGTTTCGATCGAAAAAATTTCTATCTTCTTCAGCAGCAGAAGAAGTTCATAACACAGACAGTGGAGTGAGAGTCTCAGAGAGGAAAACAGAGAGGGAAATCGTGACTGACAGTCTGACGTACTGACTGGGGACTCAGTCCCCAGTTTGTGTATAGGCTTCTACTGCTGCTGAAGTAGACCGAAATTTCTTTGATCGAAAAACGTGTTCAGTTTTATTTGTTCCTTTTATGTTTGTGAGTTGGCAAAGTTATAATTATTTTACTTACGCTTTGCAAATTTTCCTTCTTTAATTAAGTTGGAAAGTGTACACATGTGTCGGCCTTATTTCTTTTCTTTGTTCCATTATGTTATTTTTTCCACCTTTACTTACACCAATATTAATACCGTAGTTGACAATTAAGTGACAATTTCTCGTCCAATATAGACGATACCCCCAAGTAGGGTTCAGTTTTCCCAAGTAGGGTCCACCCACTTCTTTCAAGGCGATCTGTCTTCAGTGTTTTGTAATTAATTATTATATTATGCAACTTTCCAAAATAAATATAACCAAAACACTGTAAAATTCGTCTTGAATATATATTTCAGCGTTTACAGATTTGTTTCATTCCATCTTTCCAATAGCTTATTTAGGTTTTTTGTTAATATTAACATTTATTATGCTGATATCGATTTGAGCATTCTGCTAACACTGGCCATTATAACATTAGAGGGTCTCCAGGGGCGCAACCAAGTAGTGGGGTTACGGGGGTCTTACCCCTATGAGGAATTTTTCGCCTTACAAAATGTATATTCTTCACCCCCTAATCACAAACACCTATACATATATATGAGTTGAAGTAGTCGTAACCCACCCCCCATGCAAAATTTCTGGCTACGCCACCTAGCCGTACTTCAATGGCGAAACTGCCCCCAATATGAACCAATATCGTAACCTATGTTATATTGTAGAAGGCGCTAATAGTAGTTGATCGAGTAGATATTAGCTCCATATCTTTGTTAATTGAGGAGCTATTTTGAAAAAAAGTGTCCACAGACGACTTGCGATATAGCTTAGTTAATTTTAAACTAGGAGAAAAAATCTAAATGGAAGTGTCATAGTACACTTTACAGTTAATGTAGAGTAGTTTTCCATGGACCAAGCCTAACTAAAAGTATTACAAGAAGGAAAATAAAAATTTTGTCAATCGATTTCTGTCAGATCTAATTGAATTACCACTTTGAAGAAAATACGTAATAATTGCCTTTGTCTTGCCTAACGGCTAGCCAAGTTTCATCAAAATCAAAGAGGTGCAACATGCCGAAAAAAATTAAAGTAAGTGGACCGCCTTATGACTAATATGCTGAAACTTTTAATCGGTATTACATTCCAATGCTCTTTGAAAAAAAATGCGTTTCGACAGCTCATAAAAAGTATATCAACACGTGGTGGTGTGAACTAGTCTATTAGAATGTTTTTTTAACATATAATAATAATTTAATAATGTGTAATAATGTTAAATAATAAAAATCGTACTGTACGATTCTATTTGTTTGCAAACTCTTTTACATCAAAACCCTTTTACAGACTTTGAGTTGTACATAACCGAGAGAGGATACAAACTGCTTATACCAGCAATAAAAGAAAGACGGTATCAATTTACAACAACTGAAGCTAATGAGTCTAGGAATGTGATCAAAATAAGACGGTTTGTCGAAGCAGTTCACGGCGAAATTACGAGAACATTCGGCCTCTTAGATAATGTTTTAGACAATAAAATGTCACCCAACACAAGATATCTTTGTCTCATTGCTGGATATCTACAAAATATGTATTTATCAGATTTTATAATATTACACTATTTACACTTCTAATTTTACAAACAAACAAATAAAAACATTTTTTTTTTAAATTCCTTTTGCAGTGAAACAGGGCAGGCCCTCACAGGCAGCACAGTTCGTTTTGATGTGTTTCATTCAAAATTTAGCTTTTTAAATTTAGCTACGTATCTTAAATATTATTATTGGTTATATATATTTAATTAATATTCTTTCATTATATATACTTAGGGTAACCCAAAAATTAAGAAGATGATGCGGCTGAAGGATTCTGTAAAAATAATTTATGATTTTCAGCATAACTTACAGCTTTTAGTATTTTGTTTAGTAATAGTGGACGTTCTTGAACAAATTCCGCTCAAGATGATAAAGTCTGACAAGGAGAAATCTTAACATGATATATTTTTCTCAAGGGACAGTCTCTTATGTAATGCATCGAGTCCGACAGTGAGCCACATACACAGAGGTCCAAGGACACTCTTCCTAATTTTCCTAAGGGTACGAAAAATGGACCATGATTAGTAAAGAATATGTATAGATTTCTATGTTTTAGGAGTCTTGCCCTCGTCCTTTGGAAAGAAATGAAAGGTATATCACCCTGTAAAGTCAGAATCCCACCGATTCTGCCAGGTCTCGAGTGCACTCTAAAAACATTTTGCCCGCTCTAACCGCAAAATCAATGTGCGATTCGTGAGCGGACGTAATATTTGCACGATCATTGCACAATAGTTTGACGAACATTGACGCCATCACTAAAGTCTTGACGTCAGAGATACACCGAATTTCTGGTTTTTAAAAAATAATTCTGAATGGATGGATATAGCTTAATTTAAAAATAATTTTCTTAATTATACATAAATTTAATTTAGGTAAGTACTTCTTGAGGCCATTCGTTAGAAACTGAATTCATATTTTTTCTATTGGCAGATATGCTGCTGAGCTGCAACATGTGCATGAATATTTCTTTACTTGCTTACCGAGCAACGAGGCAATTCAAAACGTGTTACCGGGTTTTGTATTTTAGCTTTCAAATTAAAGGTAAACCTTTGATTTATCATTATTATTGTAATTGCAGTAAAAAGAATGTTTTTTGCACCATTTGTTACAAGAACATCGAATTATTTAATTTGATTTCTATTAAAACTCATTTCCGCGATCATCAGTTTACATGTGGCTTAAAATTCCTGATTAAATGTTGTCAGGATGGGTGCAAAAGTGCATGTAGAAATGCATTTAATATGATGAAACATATTGAAAAATATCGCTTATCAACGATCGAAAAAGTAACTTTTCTTCCTAGTTTGTTGTCTGAAGTAGTTGAAAATGCTGAGGATGATGATGTGCATGACGGAGTTCAGCCAAAAAAGGTAGAGTGCACGTACTCACAACAAAATGAGCAATGTGGTGATTCAAAGTAAGATCTTAGAAATGAAATTTTATTCGTTGTTTCTGAATTGAGAAGTATTAGGTTGTAACGAAAGTTTCCCGCCACCGCAAACATCGTCAACACACAGTTCGCGTTGGCGTATTTGCTCATATTTTGGCAAACTATTTTCGGCATTTGAAAGAAAGAGGCTTACTTCATAACACTGTGTTGTGAAATCTGGAAAAAATATAGTTATCATTAAGTATAAGGAGTCCCAAATGGAACTATCACTCTAGAGGATTAGAACCTCATTTACTTCCATTTGTGTTGCAAAAAGTCAGCTACATAATATCAACAAATTATGAGTACAGCTTTAAGTACTATTGTTGTATCATGTGACACTGTGCAGGTTTGGTACCGAAAGTTCAAAATCAGTTATCTAAGGAGTTAAAAGTTAGTTTTTCAGGCAGATATGGCGGAAAACTTTCGTTACAACCTGATAATAGCAGTCTTCTACATTCTATCTCTTGTTGTAAATGCTTGCAACTCATGACCAGAGCAAGACGCTTCTCTTTGTGTTAAAAAATTCGAGCAGTACAGTAAAAAATCAGAGCTGACAACTCTCTTTTCGGGAGATTTCCCACCGCAATTTTTAAACAGCTTTATTTTGTATTAAATTTTTGGCCTTATTTTAACCATAAGCTGCTAATTAAAAATTACTGGTGGGAAATCTCCGGAAATAAACGAGAGAGGTGGCAGCTCTGACAAAACTGAGGCAACAAAAGTGCGCATTCAATTGTGCATCCCGAATACACAACTGAGTACACGGTTATGAGTAGCCTTACCACACATTCATTTTGTAGATTAAGTAAACAATCAATTGCGCATCCTGAATGCACAAAGTAAGCGCACGATTATACGCAGCAGCTGAAAGTGCACATACAGTCTGCTTCCCCAGTACATACATCTGTACACTGTAAGCTCAGAATCTTTTTAGTGAATATTTTAGTCTCTACCAGATGTTTAATTAGGGAAGTTGGAATCGGGGTCGTTGTTAGATCTTGTGCTTCTGTTATATTTAAGGCTACCAATTTTGTTAGAGTGTTCGCTAACTCATTATCAAATATACCTATGCGGGATTTGATCCATTTTATGAATATTCATTTTCCAGAGTTGTAAGTCATACATAGGATTTTTTGAGCAGTTGGATTTTTGTTTTGAACATTAAGAAGTAATTTTGTTACCGACTGACTATCACTATAAATTATTACTGATCTATAAATGCTTGAGATGAACCAAACCGAAGCCCACAGTACCGTCAATAGTTCCGCCTGGAAAATAAAGTTATTTTCAATTAGTTTTCGTCTCCAAGTTTTAATAATTTTCCTTTGTAGAAAGCACAAAAGGCAGCTCCTGTCCCAGACGGAAATCTAGAACCATCTGAACTAAGATATCGAGCTAATATCTACTCGATCAACTGCTATTAGCGCCCTCTGCAATATAACATAGGTTAATATATAGGTTCTTATTGGGAATAGTTTCGCCATGGAAGTATGGCTACACCAGTGATTGCTAGCCTTTTGCCTAACATGCGCCAATTTTTTTTCCTTGGGAAGTTTAGATGCGCCAAACAGATCCAGTGCCTAAATACGTTCACGAGTAGAGTTTTAAAATATAAGTAGAAGTGGGTCGAAACGTAATTACATGTGAACATGAGATATAAATTGTTTTTCTGAGGAAGAAAACTCCAGAGCTAATTTTTCACATATTTAGATGTGGTTCAGAGATAGTTCGATTTTTGATGACAGAGTATTCCGGAATGCACAAATGTTTCCTTTTGGAGTAGCATCATAAATTATAAGAAATAAAATGTTTTCTGGTACGAAATTATTTCGAAAGTCTTCAGTCTGTCTCAAAATAATAAGAGAATACAAGGATGATATGCGCCACATGAAATCATGCAATGCGCCAAAATTTGGCCACCCCTGGGCTGGACCCTTTGTCGTCATAAGATTGCAGAGGTTTCAGCGTCTGCTGATCTAAAATTACAATTTATATTTCAAGTCTGTAATGCAGTTTAGATACAACTCACTCAGTGTACCTATGTCGCTGCAGTAGAAGGCTAATATATGTGGAAATTGCAGCTTGTTAAGGTGAAACTCACCACACATACTGAATGGGACGAACATACGTCTTCGATAACTGCAAATGCATAAGGTGTGTTACAAACTGAAACTAAGCGGATTCTCTAGTCCAGTAATTCCGCACCCAATATTCTCGACAAAATCTAATACAGAGAAATATATTAACAGTTACGTAATGGCTGTATTTAAACGTAGCTTGAACACGAAATTGTAAGACATTTAATAAATTCATTCACATCGTTGACTTAAAAAGCATAGTCGAATATTCATTTGATCATTTGCATGTCATGATTGCATAGTAAATAACAACAGAAATATATTATTGAATTTGTATTAACCCGATTAAAAATAGCTACACCCGTTCGTCTAAAAATCAAGATTTACTAATGCAACCAACATTGCTTTCAGGATTACAGGAATACATTTTTCTAATAAAGATAAATATTAATTGACTCTATTTTATTTTAATTGTGATTTAATCAATTAATTTTTCGTCAAATGACCGTTGGTATCCGCAGTTTTATTAATATATCTCTTTTCATCTTTTTCACACTAAATTATACACTCACTTACACATCCGCAAAAAATTATAAATAGTTTCATTTATAACAAAAATTATTAAAGGTTCTATTTCTAAATAATTCTCGCAACCAGATGTGGTTCTTTAAAAAAAAGTCACTTCAAGAATTGAATTAAAATTTTAAGATTATGTATCATTTAAAGTACCTTGAATATTGTGTAATTCCTTTGAAATATATCGTCAGTTTATTTGTTTATTCATAAAGTAAATGATAAGTATCAATGGCTTTTTAACAGAAGATTTATTTCTTCTAAATGAATCTATTTTATTGATTTTGTTGACCATAATTAATAACATACGATATTTTATGTGTTAATAGTTGCACTAAATGACTGGCAACCAAACAATATTTCTAAAATAACACTCCTGGTTGCATGAAATAAAGCGTCATTTCTAGCGGAGAGCAGGATGAACGTGGTCTTTTTATGCTGCGCAAATAAGCAATGGGAGTGTGGATAAAAATTTATTTCTGCCATAATGCAGACTTTTTGGGAAAATGTTTTTCACAGATTATTTTTCTGGAAGATGTTTCCCAAAATTATGGATTCGGAAAGAAATGTCGAATAAGAACTTGACAAAAATGACTGCAAAATTTAATGCAATATTTATTTTTCGTGTAATGAAAGCAAGGAAAACAATGATTCAATTGGTTTAAAGGGAAGATATGTTGGTAAAGCTATGTTGTTGTGGGACGAACTTGTGATTAGAGTAATAGCACACTAATAGCACTGGAACATGTATAAGAAGTAAACCTGAAATAATCTGGAAATATTCTAATGGAAAAATGTAGTGTAAATGTTATACCAAACACCAAATTTAAAATACTATTCTACGGGACATTTTCCCGAAAAAGCGAAGCACAAATTTTAAAATAAGTACAGAAAACTGAGATAAGAAAAAAATTAAAATGCTTCATTTTAAACATATTAAATTTAAAAAACTGAAAACTTATGATACTGAAAATTAAATGTGTGATATACAAAAGAATAACTATTCACAACTGTTTATAATCTATTTCACAGCTGTTTGTTATCTTAAGTTACTGCGAAAATTTCGATAACCGATAAACTATAAATGAAGTAATCCAATAATGGCTTGCCCATAATTGAATTTAAGTTAAACTGCCTTGGGACCATTTTAAGTAACTCAAAATAAAATGTGGTAAGGACTTTATTTCGGAATATTTTAATTAACCCCTAGGTACACAAAAGCATTATTTACAACGTAAAGTGAATATCATAAATGGATTATGAGATTGCTATACATGAAAGTTGCATTAAATTCTCAGTATCCTAATAATAAATGCATTTGTAGAGCTTTAAAGGAATGACTAATTTAAAATTATTTTCCAATTTAAAATTAAATTTGTACCTTAAATGCTGTTGAACGTTTTGCATTACCAGCAACAGGAGTATTTAATAATCCGATTGCAAGTAATATTTTGTATTTTAATTCCTATACCGAAAAAATATATAATTATTATTGTTTTTCGCTAAAAGTTCTATATTATATTTAATGTTAAATTATAGCTTAACGGTTCCCCCTACTGATGTATTGCATAGAACCCAGCTTTTGAAAGTTCAATCTTATCTAAATATTTCACGCCAGATTTGAGTGATTTGATTTCAAAAATTTCATTCATTTTCAACAAATAATCAATAAGTTACTAAGGCTTTTCAATATAAAAATATTCATAGCTTCGACTATAATTTCTAATTTCCTTAGGATAAATTATTCTAGACAGAATCTAAGAAAGTTTTATTTAAAGTAAGCTATGCTATTAAAATACTATTCTATGGTATAAAGCATTTCTCCAAATATCAGTAAAATATTAAAATATTAAACATTTTTTAGCATTACGAAATTATTACTCTGATTTAACAAGCTTAATGAATTCAGTACCAAACTATGCCACTTTTGAAAAATCTCCGCATTAGTTTTATTTGTCATTTTTATTTAACACTTTTATCATACAGTGACTTTATATCTGCAATAAAATGAATTAGTATTTAATTTTCTTTCTTTTATTCAATTTTTGAGGCTTTTTTTTAGTTTTTTCTATTTATTTAGATACTGAAACCGGTAAACACTCCAAATAAAGCATGTGCACTTGAAGTAAAAAGGGGGTGGTGTCGTATTACTTCTTTTGGCCTTAAGAAATTTTAAAGTGAATTATTAATTTAGGTAGGTTTCATAAGTTAACCTTTTTTAAAAAAAATCGTAAGTGGTAGTACAAATCCGCAATAATCCCAAAATCCTGCCTTGCTGGAATAATCCTTCAACCTACAACTCTTAAAAGAAAATACAATTTTCCTATTTAAAGGTTCCAGAAACAAAATATAATTACCGGTTCAATAAAAGAGACAGATTTTAAAACATTTTCTTTAATTATTATTACTCAATTTCCAAACATACAATATCTTATACAATTTACTCGTACTATTTGTTATCTTCCTTTTCTTTACACATTTATAAATTATAACTGTGACATCATTAGTTTTTTTTCTAATATTCCATAATATTAACATTAAATATAGATATCGCGGTGAGATCGTGGAGATATGGTGGATAGGGTGGAGAGCGGGGAGATATAGTGCGGCCCAAAATTAAACATACATCAATACAAGGTTCTTTTACCTTCTTTAATGACGCACTGGTCGGACAATTTTGCTTGACGGCACGTTGACGTCTAACTTGGGCGACACACATCAATCTTTCAGCAGTTGATGCCTTCCGCAACGATTCATCTCTATCGGCAGTCATCAGCTGGATTCCACTGAGATCCTTCCCAGGACCTCTGCCACAATAATTTAACTTTCAGTAAAATTTGCGGTGCACTTAGAATTTTTTTACATCCATTTTTTTGCACACTCTCTCAACAACAATCCTGTCTGAGTCCGTCCTCTCTGGATTTTTTTTGACACCTCTCTCCACAACCATCAACTCTCAGTCCGTCCACTCTGGACTTCCTCTCACTATCATCTCACTTCTCAGACTCCCCTGGGCACCTTTTTTTTCTTCTTTTCTTTTTTTCCCAAACCAATCCGGGAGCCATTTTGTTCACGCCCCCTCTACGTGCATATTCTTTTGTTTCTCCATTTCTGTGATTGGTTCTCTTTCCTTATTTTATACCAGCTCCTGAGCTACGCCTTCCTGCGTAATATTGGCCATCGGCAACAGCACACTATAAATTTCTCTAATTTATTATGGGGCAATTTTGACTGTCCCTTAGTGACACACCTGGCACCACTATGTCTGAATATTGTAAATCAGCTGCCCACTATAAATTTCTTTAATTTATTATGGGGCAATTTTGACTGCCCTTTGTTGACAATACCTCTGGCATCGCTCTGTCTGAGTATTGTAAATCTTCTTCGTGTGTGGGCTCGCCTTTTGCACTACAGTACTGTACACGAGATCCGCTATAGGAAGATTTTTTTAAAAGTTTTTCTTTAAAAAATTCTCACTGCGTGGAGCTTTTTTACTGTAAAAATGCAATATACTTGGCAATCAAAAAGTACGAACTTAACATTTATTCAACAATTCTTGAATATTTCTTAACTAATTTATATCATTTCTTCAGCTGAATTCACTGTTTTTTTTATGAAAAGTGCCACATGGTGAACACTTTTGATCTGAACTTTTTTGAACTTCTTTGAGCGCATCTCGTGTCCAGTCCGCATGCGAATGTTGGTGGTGGAATGTTGCTTACAGGGGAAGTTTAATTGTAACTCCTCTGAATAAAAAAGGTAAACATTTAAAAGTAATAAAGCAAAAATATTACATATGGTTCGAATACAAACTTATAATGACAACGAAAATAATATTTTACGGCTATTAATCACAAAGTGACCCTTTACACCACACGTGAAATTTGATGGTGAACTTCGAAGAGACATTTTTTGCCTCTCAAACCCAAGTATTACTCTTGGGAGGCTGAACTTAAAACCCTGATACGACAATTTCCGTTTGCGTATAGTATTTAACTTCTCAATCCCTGAAAATAAACCATAAAAGAATATTTGAAGTGTAAGAAAAATGTTTCGAATCAGGATAAAAGTTTTACCGTTGTATGAGCTCATTTTTCTATTGCTTGGTTTTTATAAATAATCTTCGTAAAACTTCATAGAAATTTCCTAGCATTTGAGAAAAACAAAAAGAACACTTTGTTTAAGTGAAATGTTGTCCAATAAATCCAACTTTTTATAAAAGATCAAAGTGGCTCAGTACACAAGTATTGTGAATGTCAACCTAATTATGAAATACGTCGTAGTGAGGAAAAAACTGTTTAAAAAGATTTTTTACAATGCATTACTTTAATACTACTGTATTGTTTTTTTCGATCACGTTTGTTTTTCTATTCTCTAGATTTAAGCAGAATATGTCTTTAATAAAATTAGATATGCAAATAATGCATAATAGTAAAATGTACTACTTTCTGAAATTCGCAGAATGAAGTTACTATGCAAAAAATGAAGATTAAGGTTTCTTTGATGAAATATTAAATATTTTATCTTCTTTTGATGTGTAAGCAGGCAATAAAGTAAACCATACAATCTGAAATCACCATCGAAAGCATGCTCAGAATATGTGCGAGATGGAAATTTTTGATTATTATAAAAACTGTTATTCATATATGTATACGTATTTAAAATAAATAAATAATTTTCTAGTCATAACTTTCAAGCCTAAATAACGAAGAAGCATTCAACTTTTTTAATATAAAGTGAAATGTATATGTAATTGCTAAAAAACAAGCAATTTGTTGCGCTTCTATCAAAGCATCTACATTTGTTACGCTTATTGTTACAAAAAAGCCTGTGACGCTTTAAGCATATAAACATATAAACGTATATAAAGGCACATAATATATCGGTGGGTGTCACATTAAGGGTTCAATATGTTACACAAGCACTGCTGACTGAGGCAGAAACCATATTTCTCTTTTTTAACACCTGGCTGTTAATTTATTGAGACCTTCAAAAAAACTAAACAGTTCCTCTAATACAAATAGTACCTTTAAAATAACTGGTGTATCACAGAACTAATCATTTCGTTTTCAGGAAAAGCATATTCGGCAGAATTCAGTTACAGTTCACTTTGTAATGCTCCACATGTTCAATAGGTAGTTAGTTTCACAACTGTAAATGCAAAGCAACTATCAATTTTTAATTTTCGAAAAATTATATTTGTCTCTTAAAAGTCACATTGGTAATATTAAAACTGCTTTTTATTCAACCTTTGATGTTACTAACTATATGGTAGGGCTTAATCCTTTTAGGGACTAACCCTAACTAATATTCTCGGCCCTGTTATGGCGGCCAAACTTTGTAAGTGATCAAAGCGTTCTTTTCATATATGCCTCATTATATCAACACGAAAACGATATTCATAGATTTCTTCAAGTAAACTTTAACATACGGACGAATATCTAAAGATTAATTTCAGGTCATTTTGAAATTCGTCTACCAAGATGGATGAGTTACCAATTTTCTTTCCCGAAAAAAAAAGAATTATCCTTGAAATTCTTGCTTTAAAATGTAACAAATATCTTCATTTTTCGGTATACCAAAGATATACTTTAGATAGAAATATTGGTTTGAGATGTACTTACGGAATTAACCTCGAGAATAAATAAGGGCTTATTTAAAAATCAGGAAAGACACAAGTTACAATATAACGAAAGAAAGCACTACATCTTTTATTATCTTTTATACTAAAAATTAGTTTCATGTACTTTAAAAAGAAAACCTCTCAGGTGAAGAACAAAATAAACCAGTTTATTGATCCATCTTTGCTTTTTCGTACATATTTATGGATTTTATTTGATGATTGAACAGCTGTTTTACATTTAACGCTCAGAATTCAGGACACATTTTGCCTGCGGGTGAACTAAGACTTCTCAGAGCTTATCGGCAGAATGAGAATTAATTCTTATTTCGTGAAATAAATTTTTGCATATCAATATTGGTACACACGCTTTATGGTAATTAGAAATTCATAATGATGAAAGGAGAGAACTATCACAGTAAGCGCCAATTGCTTTATTCAGTTTTGAAGCTCTCTAGGTCGCATAAATTGATAAATATAGAAAACGGTAAACGAAAGTTTTTCAACCGTTTTATCGAAAATATTTTAATACTCCCGGAGGCTTAAAGTTACTTATCCTGTTATGTCTTTTACAATTCTCTCGAAACATCATATACTTTAATACATTTCTACATTAGAAATGAGAAAATCTCAAACATGTTTTTAACCACGAACTTGCTTGTGAAAGTCTTTCACCACATAAACTGCAAAATATATTAGTTAAAGTTTCATATATTTATTTCTTGCTTTTTCTCGTAAATTTCATTTCAAATGCATTAAATTTATGCGCGGAAATGGTATTCCTGCAAAGCAATTGAAGAAATTCAGAACTTAAATTATGTTTTCTGTTTTTGACTTTTTTTGCTTATGAAATAGATAAAAAAGTTTTAAATTTAAATACTGCTAGAGCAACTAGAAATGTTCGTGACTTTAAAACGTTTAGGGAAAAGTACTTTTTCCTTCAAATAAAATGTAAGGTGGTATTGAGATAAGAAACACACGCATGATACAAATGCAAATGAGCGTTATTTCTAAGAAAGTCATTATATAAAAATAAAATTATGCTATTTTTTCTTCTATAAAAGTACTTTGAATAACAAATTTTACATGCTATTAGAACTTTACCTAATATTTACAAATAAAATTGAAGAAACAATTTTTCAGCATCACTATTATGAGTCTAAACACTATTGAGTTCAAGCAACGTAGTAAACAAATTATTCCATAGATAATTGATAAACTATTTTTTATTGAGGAAAAAGTTTAGTTTTTGGAGAGTATTTTATAAAAAGAAATAAACATCGCTCAAATATAATAAAAAATTGTAATCAAAATTTATCTTCAAAACTAATTTTCAAAAAGTATTACTTGGGAAGAAAAATAACGAACTTTACTCATTTTCTCTAATTTCCTTTCTACTACTCAGAGAAATAAACAAAAGAATGTTTATTTAATTTATTTGTCTTTTAATATACAAATTTTATAAAACAGTCAGAAATTGTTAATCTTTCTAAAACATGTCGAAATTAATAAGAGAAAATACGCTAAGTAGGGATTTTATTTTATTTTATAAACATTAATATTGAAAGTGATAAATGTATTTTTTTTTATTCATACTGCATTTTAAGTAGTTCCATCAAAAATTTTTTCTTCAGTCTTTTTTAGAGACCATTGAAAGTTTTTGAAAAATTCTTGTAACTTATTGGGTTTATTAATTTCTATAATGAATAATAATTTATTTCTGTTAACAAATGATCAAACTCATGGTTACATACAATAAAAGTACATTTTGTAACCTCTGAACATACATTAATTATTTCTATTAAGCATTACAAATTGCTTCAGAGAGTAGTTCTTCAGCCTAATTGAATTTTTTCTACGCAAATGACGGATGTTTTGCTAAAACTTGTCAATGTTTCACTTACTTTACATTTTAAATATTAAGTATAGTATTATAATAAAAGGAGTTTATTTATTCTAACTAGGATGGTTATTTCGATACAACATAACGCAATAATCGCGGAAACAAAAATATTGCTATCAATATAAAAAAAAAGAAAAATTCATTGACAAACAAAACTTAATGTATGAATGAATGTATTTAATAAAAGATTATTTTGCCAAACTGCCAATTAAATGATTTTTTTTAATTTTTATTTCGAAAAATAATATTTCAAACTCCTCTGCTGAATTTTTTAAAATTATCATTTGAATAACAAATTTTCATGCACAGAAACTGATTTTAGAGTTTTTATCTACCCTCAATAATACACAGCCATATTTTAACGGTACTTCGTATGGAGTGCCTGAAATGTCTCAAGTGATTTCTTCATTTCATTGCTCATACTTCAAACAAGAAGGCAAAATAACCAATTTTAATAGTAGAATTGACTGAGCCTTGACTCTATAGAAATTGATAATATAACTCTACTACCAAGCGGAAATTGAGAATCTGCAATTTTGCCTTAGTATAAGAACGTGCACACACGAAAAACAATAATGAATTTTCACGTAAACTGTTCAGAATTATGATTTGGGACTTTTGATTAGTATACAACATTGTTTAGCGACCCCAAAAATGCAATTGGGTAAAAATCACCAAATTTACAGATTCACGTGTTAAGCTTGATGTTTGCGATAATATAATATTTTCAGTCGTAAAGGAAATTTCATGAGAATAACATGAAATATAATGCAAGAATATTTTCACGTACTTACAAATGCATACATATAGTATATCTACAGCTATGCATTAAAAAGTCTTCCGCCTGCTTTACTTAATTTTTATTTCTCTTGGAAGCAAGTTCCTCTTGTCAGATCATTGCTCTTCCTTGAAAATGACCAAAGGTCTTGAAATTACTTTATCGAAAGTGATTTTTCATGTAATTCGTTTATATCTGTGAAAGGATCAATACACTCAGTACTTATTAATAAAATAAATACGATAAAAATCAATAACGTTGTATGGTCGGACATTTCGTGTTCACAATAGAGGTACTCTCGAAATTCCGTGCCCTTTTGATGCAGTAGCGCATGATTAATTCACATATATCTAATCAACGCCTGATAATTTTTTCTACACATTCTATCCCCGGAAATATTTTCTTTTAAGAAACGCAATTTCAAGATATTTCTGACAAAACTAAATGTTTGCTTTCAAAATTCATACAGCTGATACACTTAAAATATAAATCAAGTATTCGTCTAGCAGTTTCCCACGTTACCTTGTTCAACATCTAATTAAATACAAAAGATAAATCCTACAACACTTGAAGTAATTAATTAGTATACCTAAAGACAATAACTCAACAAAGTAATTTAACCGTCATTATATATTTTACCGCATTTAATTTGTGACCTCTTTACGTTTTTTTTTTTTATAAATTGAGATTAGGATGTCAGATATATCCATTATGAAAAGCTTTTTCTACATGATTGGGTTTGAGAGAATGCTTTTTTTTAATTATCTTATACCGGAAATATATTGATATGTTCCCAAAAATATGTTTCGTAGAAAGAAAGAAAATGTATCAGACATGAATCTTTAACATAAAGTGTCGTTGAATTGATAATCTTTTTAATGAACTGAGGACAAAAATGTGTTTGTTTATTAATAAAGCTTTGTTCATATAACATTTAAAAAAATATTTTAGTTGAACTGGGCAAACGTTTGGATAACTATAAAACATTTATAGGTAATTCTTGTTTGTTATGAAAGTCGATTTCAAAAATGCATGAAAATATACAGCTAAATTGTACTTTATGCACCTTATTTCTGGGAAAAGAAAAAAAATAAAGTAATTCTATATATTAATTCTAACTAAAGATCCCTAAATGCATCAGTAGGTAACGGGAAGCTTTCATAATAAAGCTCCTTTTCGGCTTATCAGCTCATAAAGATAATTTCTGGAATTTCATTACAAATAATTGGATAGATAAACAAACTGTTAAATAAAGACAAGATTTTTCGAACTCTATAAACATTCTAGTAATAATTATATTAACATGATATAGCATAACAAAATCAGTGAGTTCCAATACGACACCCCCCTATCCCAGAGATTCCAGTCTCACCCGGTTTCGATAAATGATGTAGAGTGTCATTTTCAGCTCAATTTTTCAAACCCAAAACTAAGGTCAAAGGTGTTTCAAACTAAATATTTAGAAATCGTATTAAGTATCAACCTAAAAGGGCTGATGAAAGAAACTAAATTTATTTGCTCGTGGAAGTTCAAAATTCAAATGTTTGACCATAACGTTAAACCGTAATGTAATGTTCATATGTTAGACCGATTTCCTGAATCTAATGAAAAATCATGACGATTACTTCAATAATTACCTTATAATTTAAATAAATTAAACTAAAGTTTATAAAGTAAAGTGTATATGAATTACATGTATCAAATATATTTAGTTTATACAAAGTACTAAAGTTTATTTATTTATACATATGGCAGGCATTTGGCCACTTAGCCGTTGTCTAGATTTCCAGTATTTTAAAACAGCTGAAAACAAAAGAAGAGGAAGCGATGCAAAGCTGTGACAGATTTATCGTTACTCAGGGTGCACCATGAGGAGGCCTGTCAAGTACTAAAGTATATACTTCTTTATAAAGTATATACAGAAAAAAGTACGGTAAAAATTAACATGGAAATAAGTAGCACCAGGGATTTATTTCTTTTTTCTTCTCAAGAGTTACAAGAACAAATTCTCTTTAATGACATTTTGATCACATAATTTTGAAATTAATTTGAATTTTTTTCTTGTAGTTCATTATAGTGGAAAATACTATTAAAAGTTATGATAACAAAGAAAAGGAGATAAATGCATGTAATACGCATTAATCTTTTTTATTGATCAGTTAAATATTTGATCATTCCTAACACTTCTCTAATAAAAATAATAACAATTTAAACTTATTCATGTTGTAGGTATTTCTTAGCAAATACTTTCTTATCTCATTTGTTGTTTCGATAATTTTATTTACGTAACTGGCGATTTTAGCATAATGATAGCTAATAACAAGCACTAATTAGCATAAATTTATTTTTCATAGACCGAAATAAAAATTTTATTTTAATAATCAGCAAATATGTCTAGCTGTTAGAAAAAAGTTCATGATGAACAGAAACACACTCACTAAACAAAGAAAAGTACTAGCCAAGCAAGCGAATTTTCCTAAATCAGACAAATTCACGTCAAGTATAAATTTAACGTGTCGTCTACATAATGATGAGAAATGGTATACAACTAGAAAATTAAAGTTTTGGTCTTTCTGAGTCAGTCATTTGACCTCAATCCTACTCGATACTTTTGGGAAGAATTAAATAAAAAATTCGGAACACGGTAGCAGTCCTCAAAATCAAAACTACTCTAAGATCTTCAGTTAGAAGGGCGAAACTCCCTGGGTCCACCTTAGAAGCAATAGTTAGTTTCATGCCCAGATAATGTGCAGCATTCCTAAAAGTAAATTATGTGCAACTACATACTAAATATTGCTGTATTTCGTCACATTAAGATGATTAATTTCAATAAAAGTATAAAAAACTAAATCGTTCAAAGTTCTGCTTTCAATTTTTCTAATTCTAGTTTGTATTTTTTTAATTTAACATGTTTCACATTTATTATTAGTTGAA
This sequence comes from Cheiracanthium punctorium, assembly GCA_038373885.1. Taxonomy (NCBI): domain Eukaryota; kingdom Metazoa; phylum Arthropoda; class Arachnida; order Araneae; family Cheiracanthiidae; genus Cheiracanthium; species Cheiracanthium punctorium. The sequence goes on from JAWZYV010013419.1 coordinate 216,194, forward strand.
ACCATTTTGGATGTCTAAAACTACGAATTCCTGATTTAACTTATGAAGAAATTTTTCTTAGAAAAAGGCGTTAATACAGTAATTTAATGCATATTTAATACTTACTGAAAAACATATCGTAAAACGTTCAAAACTAGCAAACTACCATATGAAGTTGAAAAAAAGTCTCACAACATTCTAATTTCATGGACAACGTGCTCGCTGAAAAAAATTTCATATACTTGTTCCAGTAAATGAAAAAGCGTATTTCCGATTTCCGATTTCACTTTAAGTGCATATCACAGCAGATTTATGAACTAATATGATTTTATCAGAAGTAACCTATAGTTTATAATACATATAACCAAACCATGCGTGAAATTATCCAATCCTCCCGCGACGGAATATTCATAAATAATTCTAAGTCAGAAATTTGGATAAAAGGGTATCGAAATTCCCTCCAAATCGATTTCTGTATCAAAAAATGTAAGTTACTTTTATCTTAGCACTAATAATTTCAAAGGTATCAACTTTCTCTAGAGTACATCAGCCATTTCTTTACTTTTCTTTCATTCAGGTAAATTCTTTTCTTTCCGCCAATTGAGTTCTTTTTTCCCATTAAATGGAGCAGGATAAAATTTTGTGAAAGCATTTTTCCTCTCATAATGCATAAATATGATTATTTTAAATATTTTAAAATATTAAACGTAAATGTTTCGAAAGAAACACTGGGCATATACATTTTTTTTTTCATCTGCACGATTAACCGAAGAATTTGTATGCTTCATAAAATTTGAAAAAGAGGTTTCGAAACAAAATATTTTAACTATATAGTTTAGATTTTGTACTCGTAATTTTATTCATCAGAGAACTCATTCTTAGTCTATAAAGAAGAAAATTTGTAAAATAAACATAATTTTTATATAAAATATGCTGCCTAAGCGAAACAAATGTTTCAGTTTGAATTTTTCTTAGTTCATTATTTGTTTAATTCATATTTTATCTCATTGTAAACTTCTATCTTTATTTTCAGCGAAACACTAGGTTCTATTGTTTTTCTAGTTTCTTTTTTTTTTCCTTTTAATTCTTTTATTTGTGAGAACTAAAACACTCTAAATATTAAACGTCTGAAAAATAGAATTCTTTTCAAAAAATGAATAACAGCAAAATCAACAAGCTACTGATTACTTATATAACAAAGTACTGATACGAAAGTTTTTCATGCTTCTATTGCTGGAAGCTTTTAAAGTGTTACAAATTAACTTATAAACTGTAACTTTTTTTTTTCTCGAGCAGTGTAATTTAGGTGCACTGATTGATGAATATTTTTTCAAAAATTGAAAATTGCATATATATATATTTAGTAGTTTCACCAAAAATTATTAAACTCATTTTTTTCGAAAAACACTTTTAAAATTTATGACCACTTCCACAATTTTAAATTGATTCATTTCATTCTAAGAATAGGGCTAATTTTTAAGAAGCCAAGTAATTTAATATTTTATTTTTTATGTGGTGCATGAAAAATACGTTTGAGACCATTTTTCTGCTTGATTCGATATATTCTTACAGTCCTATTCTTTCTAGAAATGTAGGCTGTAAATTTTGTACCATCCTGTATGGATATGTATGTCTATGTTCTGTTCTCAAACACATTTCCGAGAGGTTGCCAAGTATTTTTAACACATGGTAGATTCGACAAATAATAATACACTAACAAACATGTTAGCGCAAACTGAATATGAGAGACTGAGTTCAACAGCAATATAATAGTTTTCATGTGGTTGGAATATCAATATTACAAGTGTTATACGAGCTCAATGAACTTATCACACCTTCTACTAATAGTGGTAATAATTCCGTACCACCATTAATTTATTCTTATGTCTCAATTAAGAAATAAAAACAATAATCAGGGTATGATATATACTCAAAATAAATTTATGAGTTATTTATGAGCATCGGTGAAAATGGGTGAAGTAACAATTGTTCAATCCAAGATACTACGAGAGAAGATTCATATTTCAAGATTCATAAAGATTCATATTTTAAGTCTACGTTTCTTAAAACTATTTAGTGTTATGAAATGAGATTCTATGTGTAATGTGTTTATATAATAGTCGTGTGAATAAAAAAAATCACGGAACTCATTGGCGTATTTTGTAAAAGTTAGTAAATCACAATCTCTTAGTTCTGGTTGAAGGCGGTAAAGATAATATCAGATTTATTGTTGTATTAATATTGTATGAAAAAGAAGCAACATGAATATGAGTAATGCAAAGAAAAGGACAATATTTCTATATGCAAATTTCTTAATATAAATTAATCTTCTTAACATAGGGAGAAAGAATTTTTGAAAGATCATAATTTATTGATTTTTAGTTCAAATGCATTGAAAAGTGACATTCGAGGTTCAAATAAACTACTACTTTTTAAAATATGAAGTGAAAACCAAATGTTGTCATTCGAAAAAATAAAGATCATGCGCATTTAAATATGAACATGGCACCTTATGCGCATTTTATGTAAAGCAAGTTAAGGTGTACTTGTACTTTAGTTTTAAACAACTGGTTCATGTAACTTTTCTGTACGGTGAACGGCAGCCGAATTAAGGCCAATCAGGCCTTTTGGTTCTGCAGATGTGCTTACTTGCTTTTTCAATAGAGTACAAATAAACATTGAAACTGTGCCCGAAATTAACGCCATATTCCTGTATAATCAAAAAGAGAATTGTTCGTTTAATGGGGGTGGTGAGCTGAAAATATTTTAATACTTTTATGCACTACAACAGTGCATGGAATAATTTAAACCGTGACTTTCTTCGGAAAAATAAATAATCTCATACATGCTTTTAGAGTTTCATCTCAGATACAAAAGTTTGGGATCGTTATTTTAAAGCAAGTAATTTGCCTAAAATCATAATGTGAGAGCTGATTTAAATATATGTAGCAAAACACATTTAAATATATACATTAAGTATGAAAATTTAATGCAGTTATTATTTTAGTCAAGTGAAACAGACGTATTTAAATTATAGACTACTTAACAGAAAATTCAACTATCTTTTTTTCATGTGTCCGAAACTACTTCGTATTTTTGAAGTCACGGGTATTGTTTGTTCAAGCGATCAGAGATGTACCACTCATCGTGTATTGAATAATAAATTCCTTAAACGACTAAATTAATCTGTTAGCATAGAATCTTCTGTAAGCGGTGAAATCGTTAAAAAATATTCCACCTGGCTGCTGATTTATGCGTTTAAATTTTTAAACATTGCCCTTTATTTTTCTGCCAGAGTAATTTTGAAAACATTTGGTTTTAAAGTACACATTAGGGTGATTCTTAAAAGGCATAAAAAATTGTCTTACCCTCAAAAATTGTTCATTTTGTATGAAACATCATGTAGACAATATTCAGCATTAAAAAAAATAATTTTAGAGGTGGCTCAAATAGCTCGAAGTTCAACGTTTTTCAAGTATTTAAAGCGAAAACAACAACCTCCTATCTACTTTATTAAAATTTCTTTATTTTTATTAGTCTTGCACTCAAAAATTGTTCATTGTGTATAAAAGACAAAGTAGCAAAATTTTCAACAGAAGTTTTTATAATTTAGAGGTAGCAAAAGTGGTTTAAACGATGCAAGCGGAGTTAACGATTGTGGTTAATTAATTACAAAAACGACGAAGAAATAGCGCATAATTTTAGCAATATTATTTTAGTGAATTCTTTAATAACAAAAATTACAATTTGTTTTTGTGAAAGGTGTAGTTCTCTACTAATTACGAATAGGGATGGACGCGAGACGAGACAGAGATTTACAGCTTTTTTGCGAGACGCATTTTTAACATTACGATATAGGGATTTTTGCGAGACTGCGAGACGAGACAAGCTTTTAGGCTATTTTGCGAGACGCGAGACGCTTATTTTTCGTCTCGCGTCCATTCCTAATTACGAAATTAACCCGAATCTAATAATGTTCTTCCATGGATGGGTCTGGACCTGACAAAGTCGCGAGATTTGGGATAGCCAAAGTTGTCATTGACCACAGACTTTCAATGAATTGAATGCATCTATACACCTCAATGTATTCAAAATCATTTGGCTCACCATGTAAATAAATTCTCAGTCGATTGCTGTCAAAAAAGATATTGAAAACAGTTAGATATTACAATAGTTCTAAATACAAAGTTAAAAAATCTACGGGTTAAAGTTTTAGAGTTATACAAAATAGGAAATAATTTTTTGCGCCAAATTTGGCGATATTTCGGCGAAACTCGTCAATGTCGACGATATTTGGCGAGATTTTAAGCATAAACCAAACAATGACAGATTATCGCCAAATGTGGCGATATTTCGCCAAAACTCGCCAAGAACGATGACAAATGGCGATACTTTGGGCATGGACCAAATGACTGACTATCGCCAAATTTGGCGACATTTCGCCAAAACTCGCCAAGGTCGAGGACAGACGGCGAGATTTTGGGTATGTACCAAACAATGACTGTCTACAGTTGTATTATAATGAAGATGTCAATAGACATTAAGGTACTGAAATTCTTTTCGGTGGTCCTGTAAATAAACTCTCCAGTAGATTGGAACCAAAAATCGAGATGCACAACTACATGTTACAACATTCTTATATATCAAATTTCATAATAGTTTTTGAGATTTGAGAGTTAAATATGCACACACGTACACTAAAAGTCGCCAAGCTTGGCGACTTTTGGCATAGTTCTTGAGGGAGGCACGTGACCGTGGTCGGACCATTACCTAACTTATGTGGTAGGACGGTATTATGCTTGAAATGGATGAATGCCCCTAAAATTGCTATTGACCGTAATGTATTGGAAATCTTTTGAGTGTTCCTGTAGCAGAACTATAAATGATAAAGACACTTTTTTTAATGGAGAAATTCATTTTCTAACTCTTTACAGCGTATATCACTTCTGAGTCGTTTGAAATATCCCAATACCTCTAAAAAACGCTTTGATGAATTTCGGCCCATAGAGCGTAATGTATTTCGAATCTTTTGGGCGGTCCTGTAGATAAACTATTCAGTCGAATGGAACCGAAAGGGGAGGTGCACAACTAGATGTTACAACAATCCTAAATATAAAGTTTCAACATTCAACGCCTAACAGTTTTTGAGATATGCGAGTTTAATGAATTTCGGCCCATTGAGTGTAATGTATTTCGAATGTTTTGGGCAGTCTTGTAGATAAACTATCCAGTCGAATGGAACCAAAAGGGGAGGTGCACAACTAGATGTTACAACTATCCAAAATATCAAGTTTCGACCTTCTACGCCTAATAGCTGTTGAGTTAGGCGAGTTTAATGAATTTCGGCCCATAGAGCGTAATGTATTTCGAATCTTTTGGGCGGTCCTGTACATAAACTATCCATTCGATTGCCACCAAAAGGGGAGGTGCACAACTAGATCATAGAACAATCCTAAATATCAAATCTCAACATTCTACGACCAATAGTTTTTGAGATATGCGAGTTACATACATACGTACGTACATACGTACGTACGTACAGACGGCATGGAAAAACTGGCCACAGTAGACTCGCCACTGGTCAAAATGAGTTGCAGACGCGTTAATATGATCGTGCATGCTAGCCTACGATGAGATGCATCGAAAAAAGTTTTTAAATTAAATTTAGAGGTAGTCAAAATCGGTTTTTATGTCGAAATTTGGCCCCCAAAATTTTTCGGGATCACATTACTTCCTTATACTACGTACAAGGAAGTAAAAACGACGAAGAAATAGCGCATAATTTTAGCAATATTATTTTAGTGAATTCTTTAATAACAAAAATTACAATTTGTTTTTGTGAAAGGTGTAGTTCTCTACTAATTACGAATAGGGATGGACGCGAGACGAGTCAGAGATTTACAGCTTTTTTGCGAGACGAGACACACATTTTTAACATTACGATATAGGGATTTTTGCGAGACTGCGAGACGAGACAAGCTTTTAGGCTATTTTGCGAGACGCGAGACGCTTATTTTTCGTCTCGCGTCCATTCCTAATTACGAAATTAACCCGAATCTAATAATGTTCTTCCATGGATGGGTCTGGACCTGACAAAGTCTGCTTTCAGCTATCCGGATAAGCTCGTATATGCTTCTCTAGGACTAGCATTATGAAGTGTAGCTGAGGTTCATCTTGGTTAATAATCCACCGTATTCTTGAATAAGAGCAAACGCATGTTCAGCACGACCGTTTGTGACTGCTATTGCTTTCACAATTTTGAAAGCTTTTAAGAAATCTTATCGATTTTCTCATGTAATTGGGCCAACTTCAAGAAATCCATATGGACGTGTCATCTTTTCAGTGTAATCGATCGTTTCGTCACAAAATCGGAAAAAAACTTTTTTTCAGAAAGGTTTTATCAATATTTCTGCATTTTGGAAGATACCGAGATCTTTTTACTAATTTTACTAAACCTTTTTACTAATTCATAGCTTAACCTCTATAAAAATAGGCACTTCGTTGTCGGAGAAAGTTAATGCCACATGTTCTTCCGATGAATGACATGCTTTGCTAGCTTTTTCGATGAAGCTTTGGAAATGGCCAAATGTATTGCTGAATAGTCTAGAAAAGCCTTCAGTAGCTGAACATCATTATGTAGGTGCATCACATATAGGAGGTGTTATCCAAGCCTATTAACATATACTTGAACAACAACTATGCATCTGTCACGTAATCCCGTTCCTTCTTTCACGGTGAGCTTGAATTGTGATAGGAATATATACAGCTTAAGACAGTCTAGAAATTTAGACATCCAACGAGCATGCACATTGCTCATTCCCTATTGCCAAAAATTTTATACATCTAATAGGATTTCCCCAAGCAAAGTAATAACTAGTTCAAAAAATTCTTTGTAATCATTTCTTGGCTGGTGATTATTCATTAAGTAATCATAGGAAAAATTTAGTACATAACGTTCTTGACGTGATGTGCAAAGCCTTCAACCTGTTTCATCGTCTGTTCCAATGTGGAATTTTTCTCTACTGATAAATTCCCAAGAGGCTCGAAATCGTTTAAAAAGTAAAACTTCAGGATAAGTGGATGGTCCCATGCATAGATCAAAAACTGCCATTATAACTAATTCCACAATATTATAAGAAGTTCTTTTTCGAGCTTTTTCTAAAGAAAAGTACAGGAGCCATTTTTCATGCATGTGTTAGAGCTTGTTGTGTCAAAACACGTTACGTGAATTTTGTCTGTAATAATGTTAAAAAATATATTAAAATGTGTAATACTATTACAAAAAATATTTTGATAATCCCTTGACAATTTCAAAAGTTATTAACAAAAAATATGAAAGTGAAAAAATGTGCTCGCCAACTGCCTGCCTATACCCATGAGCTTGACCTTCTTTCAAAATGTTCCATTTGTTTTATAAAATGTTACTGCTGTCTTAAAAATATGAAAAAAATATTTTGAGCTATCCCCAAGCGTATCTTAAAGTAAAATACATTCGACTGAAATCTGAGAAGAGGCATAAAAATTTTATTTATTTTAGGTGAAATTGAACGTAGTGCAACAAACTTAAGTCTCATTCAGCTACCTCTAAATATTGCTCAAACGTGCTGAAATTTGAGAAGACTTATTTTTTATCATATGTGAACAAAATTAAAGGGTAATACCGAAAAAATATAACAACTACACATTGACTGATGTAAAATAACATGATTCTGTGTAAACTGCCCAGAAGAGAATTTTCACACTAAGAGTTGAAACATTTAATACTTTAAATCTAAAATCACTAAATTAATTTTAATTTCAAACTGTTTGAAATGCATATAAATTATATTCATAAATTTCAATAAGTATGTTCGAGAACAAGGAAATTTTGAATTTCTTTGATGTTTCCTTCTTATGACAGAAACGGATTTTATAGTGTTATTAATTACATTTTCGCTAAATGTTTGCTTGAGAGTTTATTAAAATAACTGGAATTAATTAGAACTGTTTCATACAAAACAAGTGTTTTCAAGAGTGTTCACGCGAAATCGCTAGTATTCTTAAAACTTTTAAAATTAAATGCTCGAGTAGAAGGCAAGTATACTTTTTGACAAATTTACTGAAAGGGATAACATATTAATTTCGTAACTTTTTAATTTTAAAATAGAGTTTCATGTTAAGACACACAAAGTAGTAAACAGATTTTATTAAAATAAAATATTTTTAATCAAGAAAGCTTGAATTGGTGTCTGGAAATAAACAATACAAAAATTGTTCTTAATCGAGAAATCAAACAGCTTTAAAATATAAAATTACCTATTATTTCATTTTGTTATGCAGAAAACCCTAAGAAAATGATTTTTACTGTATTTTTTATCATGGATTTTGTGTTCAAATCTAACTTAATGGAAACAATTTCTTTATAACTTTTGTGATTGAATATATTTTATTTCAGTATACTTATTAACCAATTTTCAATGCAGAAAAACCATTCTACTTCTGAATATATAATAAAATCTAAATTCAAGAAAGTTAAATTTACTGAACAAAACTATTGCATATTAAATTATTTTAAAAGCATAGTCTGAAGCTTAGTCTATTTTCCTACTTACGTTGATCTTTTTCTTGACATAGCTTAAGAGTTTGACAGCCTGCACTAACGTCCACGCAAATCAGCTTTAAAATTGCTGCGAGAAAATTGCGTCCATTTCTGTTTGTTTTCAAGTACATTTTAGGAACACATGAAAGTGAATTCTCACACTTCTGCTCGTATGAAGAGTAGGTTGTCTGTGTTAACGATAAGGAAATGTCTCATGTTACATGGGTGGACGTATTTGTAGAAACACTGGCCCAAACTTATACGCTAAATACGAAGCATAAGCTAAAAATATTCTTCATTAAGTTTTTATAGCACTAACAAACACACAGTTATTTCTTATGAAATAGTTACAGAAATATGTGAAAGATAATTATTGTAAAGGCAACGGGCCTTATTTACTTTGTTTCGCTAGATTCCAAAGATTTAAGTGTATTCTATTTCCATTTTTGTAAGCATTGCTCCTGACAATAAACTGCAAATTGTTACCTCTTAAGTTATGTAATATATATACGTAAAATGTATTGTTTCACTTAACTGAAACTTAGAAATGTACTTCATAATTCATTGGTGGAAGCGTTTAACATTAGTCTTAAAAATAAACTTTTCAGATTGAACTTTAGACGTCTTTGCAGAGATCGTTAATGATTCATACAAAGACCTTGCTTTTATTTTATTATATCAGGTGATTTAATGCATTTTCTGAAAATCTTTTGCATAGAAAAATGCTGGCAGCACTGTTGAAGCAAAATAGTTATAACAGAAAAATCGGTCTATACTAGTATAGAGTATTAGTATGAAACTACGTACACTAGAATATCAGGATGCAAGTATTAGAGTAAGAGCATTAAAATAAGACGGGCTTATGACAACTTTAATTCCATTTAAACTAACATGTTTATTTAACTGTTGAAATACGTATTTCCTTCTAGAAATACATCTTTTCAGCAAAAAATGCCTTTAGTTAGCATTTTTACTTGCTTCTTTCACTAATTTCTATAACTTGAAAATATACATGATTTTTTTTTTTGTATTTGTTTAATAACGCAGTATGGGGAGACAATAATATACTTATGTTAGGTCAACACGGAATTTACATTTGTAATAAGAAGACAAATGGTTATAAGCAAAACAATATCGGAGTTTTTCGAATTTTTTCACACTAAAAAATATTTACTTTTACAAGCAAATTGCTCTAATTATTAGTAAAGATAATACAATGTGTAGGTAAAATGTGCTGTGGTTACAAGTGACTACAGCCAACGTCCGATACGAGTAATGTAACTTTTTTTCTGACTGCTGAGGTGCATGAAATACTTTATTATCCCATTTAAACATTTAAATACATGGTTGTTTTTTAAAATTAGTACTCGCACAAATTTGTTCATTTTTATTTTTGTACGAAAAACCACTTCTGAAGTAACTGTTATAAACACATGTAAAATATAAAAAAAATCAGAGTTGGGAACTCTCTTTTCTTAGACCATTAATTTCTTATATCAATATAAACATTGTTAATGTTTCAGTCCCCACTATTTTGTGAGACTGAGTGCTGATGGCTGCAGATGGCTGAAGATTGTTTCGGCCGAAACGATCATCCCAATTGAAAAGTACCTTTTCATGTGTGTTATTAAAGAAAGTTTTTATTTATATCATCTTTTAAAACCATTGAGTGTTTTTGGCTTTAATTTCTACATTTTATTTCCTAGCTCACTGTACAAATATTTAAAAAACCTTTTAAGAAAAAATCTAGCTAAGTAAGATAATGTAAAACAAAGGGTTGGTCAATATTTTAGTTTTACTTATATATTTACTAATCCATTTTTCTCAAATCTGACAGTGAGAAAATTATAAATTCTTTTATCATATTCAAATTTTCTATGAATTTACAACATGCGTTCTTAGAACTTGGATCCTTTTTAACACGACAACTCAAACAAGTATTTTCATTTTAATGCAGTATTTAATCTGGTGATATTACACAGATATTTTCACTTTATTTCCTACAGTGAATTTATTCACACAGTAAATTTATTAACAATGAACTCAAAAAAGTTTTCTTTATTTTTAAAATGTATAAATACTAAATAAAATTAAATAATAATCAAATAAATATATACTCTTATAAATAAAAATGAAATTCTGTTTGTTTGTTTGTTTGTTTGTTTATTTGTTTGTTTGTTTGTGGATTTGAGTTGTATACAAATCCACAAAAATGGACCTATCAGCCTGAAATTTTGCACAGATATGTAAAATAATATAGAATAAATCATAGTCCACTTTAAAACTTTGAAAGTCCACCCGTTCCCGGAATTTGAGAGATTTTTTATGTCCTCCACGCAAAAAGCTTTCCGTAATTGTAACCCCTGTAGTGAAATAAGGATCGTGGTTGCCATGTGTGGCGATTTTGCCGAATAAGATGTTTTAAATTCTCAAAGTAAAAATAAAAGAATAATAATGATTTTTTTTGTTAGTTTATATTCGTAAGGTTATATTTTTTTTAATTATAATATCGTGTGCATGGGAAATCGGAGCAGGAATGAAATGTTTTATACGCAAAACAATAAGAATTGAAGATTTCCGAGGCTAATATATTAAAATTTTTTAGTTTGGCGAAAAAATAAAATGGCTCAAATGCCGAGAAAGTGAGTTCTAGCGGTTTGCACAGTTTCCGGCTAGGCGCAATTTACTGAGAGCTTAAGGAAACGGATTTTTGAAAACAAGTGCAAAGGTTTTATTAGAATACAGCGTTAAATTTTAATGATCCGTGCGAAAATAATGCAGTTATTAAGGGATTTCAAGCGATCTATCTTCAGCATTCTCGCGATTTTGAGGAGGATTCTAACGCTTGGCGCTATTTATCGTAATTTAATCGTCTGCTATTTGGGTTATGAATACACCTGCGTATAAGTTTTTGAAATTTTCATTCAGTTGGAATTGTGCATTTTTCTGAGCAGCTTTTCTGCATCTAATGTATTACATCCAGAAAAAAGGATGTTAGAAATATCAATTTTAATTTTGTTTAATCACACTCATGAATAATGATACACTTTCCAACTTAATGAAAGAAGGAACGAAAATAGGGAAGACCCATGGATTATAACTCTTTTTATATATAGCACTTTAGTGCGTATTTAAAAATCTGAAAGTGCGTCAGATTTTCTATGATTCTAGCGCTTGGCGCAATTTAATGAGACGGTATTTTTAAAAACAAGCGTAGGTTATCTTATAAATAAAAATGAAATTCTGTTTGTCAATTTGTTGATTTGGGTAGTATACAATTCCACAAAAATGGACCTGTCAGCCTGAAATTTTACACAGATATGTAAAATAATATAGAATAAATGATAGTCCACTTTAAAACTTTGAAACTCCACTTTATTTCCGTTCCCGGAATTTAAGAGATTTTATATGTTCTCCACGCAGAAAGCTTTACGTAATATTAACCCCTGTAGTGAAGAAAGTGTGTGAAATAAGCATCTTGGTTGCCATGTGTGGCGATTTTGCCGAATAAAATGTTTTAAATTTTTAAAGTAAAAATAAAAGAATAATAATGATTTTTTTGTTTATTTTTTTAGGTTATTTTTTTAATTATAATATCGTGTGCGCATAAGAAATAAGAGCAGGAATGAAATGTTTTATACGCAAAACAATGAGGATCGAAGATATCCGAGACTAATATGTAATTTTTTTTAGTTTGGCGAAAAAAAAAATGGCTGCTAGGCCGATTTTTAGAGAGTGAGTTCTAGCGGTTTGCACAGTTTTAGGCTTTTTGGCACAATTTACTGAGAGCTTAAGGGAATAGCATTTTTGAAAACAAGTGTATAGGTTTTCTTAGAATACAGCATTAAATTTTAACTGTCCGTGCAGAAATAATGCAGTTATTAGGGCATTTCAAGCGATGTAGCTTCAGAATTCTCGCCAATTGAGTACATTGATTTAACTTGGGGGAAATCCGCCAAATTTCAGAAAATTGAAATCTTCGCATTTAGTACATCGAGGTAACGATGAATAAAACATGGTATAGTTGATAATTTAAAAAATGCGGCTGTATTAAGGGATTCCACTTTTCAAATAAACGCCTGGCGGTCGAACCATTTCCCATTTTGATTGCTGCTAAGGCAATGCTTCGAATGATTCCCTGAAAAAACTCTTGCAAAATGGCGTATACTGGCACTTTGGCGAGGCTTAGATTTGAAACTGAATTTTACTTGAGACTGGCATATACGTATAATAAGACTGGTTATAGATAAAAATGAATGTTGGTATGTGTGTAGGAGGTTGAAAAACTCCAGCACCGTTTCACCGATCACCATGAAATTTGGTTCACCTAAGTCTTTTATCATGGAGAAGGTTTTTATGCTATCCGTTTTCCTCTAACTTTTCACTAGGTGGCGCAGCAGAACGTCGAATTATATTCCGTTTAGCCGTTTGCTATGCGAATATCGTCCAACCAATTTCGATGAAATTTGGTACACGCGAATATTAGAACACGGAGAATATTTTTCACTATCCATTTTGCTGTAACTTGCCGCTAAATGGCGCTGCAAAGCATCAACTTCTATACCGTTCGACCGATCGGCATAAAATTTTTTATACTTACACATTTGAGCACGAAGAATATATTCTAACTGCGTTACTTTTGATCTTACTCGCCACTAGATGACACTGCAATGCATTATTATTTTAACTCACCTCTAGATGACGCTGCAGCAGGCCAAATTTTTGACCATTCAAACGGTGGCTATGAAAATCAGTATACATAGCTATTTGAACAATGATAATATTTTGGCGTTATCCATTTTGCTATAACTCGCCACATGACGGCGCTGTAGCAAATCATTACTTTAATTAACCACTAGATGGCCCTGCAGTGTATCACTTCTTGACTGTGCGAATGATCGCTATGAAAATAGGTATACATAGATATTTGAACACGGGGAAGAGTTTGGCACGATCCATTTTCCTATAACTTGACACTAGATGTCGCGTCAACACATGAACTTCAAGACTATTCAGCCGATCGTCATGAAAATTCGTATACATCGATATCTGAATGCGAAGAATATTTTTGCCGTATCCGTTTTGCTAAAACTCGCCAGTAGATTGTGCTACGCCGCATCGCCTTCTGCACAGTAAAAACGATTGCCTTGAAATTCAGTATGCATGATTATTGAACACAATATAACGCGATATCCATTTTGCTATATCTCTTTATTACAATAAATAGTAATCACAACAAATATTAATATCAAAAAGTCCATTCATTCCCGTGCGAAGAACGGGTACTTCAGCTAGTAAATGAATAAAAATGAATAAATGAAAAAATACATAAATGATACATACATAAATTAAATAAAAATTAACATTCAAACGTCTGTTTTTTAAAATCAGTTTACGAAAACATTTTGACTGAAACGCTATGACTTATCATTATATAGTAACTCATTGTTCATGCAGCCAATACACGCTATACACTAACATAGAAGCATACATATATGAGTGTACATATAGGGACATATGCTAATTAAACTAATGCTTATCGTAAGTCAAGTTGTTTTACCTAAAGAAAATGCTAAAAGTTTTTCATATTTTTTCTGAATGTATTTGGATAAAAATATCAAATTCTGAAAGCTTCGGTGAGTTAGAGGAGAGTCTGTTACTCATCTGACCTAACTGATAAGCTATAGCTAGAAGAACTTAATGAGATATTTCAGAGGGAAAGAATTACACGACGGAATTTTTTTTATTTATTTTTTTTTTTAACATCATGGAATCACTTTCAGCCAATTTCCCTATCAAAACTATTTATGGCAAAAAAAAAAAAACAAAAAAAAAAACAACTCTGTTGTCAAGGAAACTTTTGATTCAACATAAATATACAGGGAGGTTATAATTGAGGGTGGAAATTCTCTCTTTGTACATATCGAATTAGCCACTTCTTTTATTAAATTTGCTGTTTTTGCATGCAAAGCGCGACCCAGTGGACATTTCTGAACTCTTTTTAAAAATTCCTTGAGCATATTTCATGTATAGTTTATCTACCAAATTTGTTAGAATCCAATCAACCGTTTTAGCTGTCGAACCGTGATTTCCCATAGAACCACTGGAAACATACAACCGTGATCCATGGAACCCTCTACATTTAAAGGATGTTTCAGGAAGGAACCCTCACTTTGAAAACCCCCCTCAAAAGCGATGATTCATAGAAGCATGAGACTTGTAGTACGTTTCTCAAACCCGTATGAGAACACCCGTAAGAATTTCCTGAAGAAACAATAAAATTTCACTTACGAATTGCGCCAAAATAAGGCGCTACAAGTGGGAGTACGAATTCTTGAAAAACAGCTCCAGACGTCTAACATAATCTCCGTAACAGACACAATTTGCAATTTTAGGGTACCGAAAATCGTCACTTGTCCGACGCACGATCCCTTCATTGCTCAAAGCTTACTGTTTCGACTGCAGTCTCCAGCAAACGCACCATTTTGCCCTTTTTTGTGAGAAATGTTGACGACTGTCCAGTATATTTCACCTTTGAAACAATTTGTTGCCACTTAACAAGCGTTGAATTATTGGCCTGGCAACGCATGGTTCACGCAGCATAATACATCCCCACACTGTTGAAAAGATGTTTTGGACTTTATATACAATGTTTCGATGATATAGTTATTGTATTGAACTATTCGTCAGTTAAGGGAAAAGGCATAAATTGGCCACCGTATTCCCCCTACCTCACTCCCTGCGAATACTTTCTTTAGGACATGCTGAAAAACATTGTTTACGGTAAAAATCATTCAACACTTGATAAAATGTGGAAGGTTATTTGACAAAGTTGTTTGCCAATGTCCTGTGGCACACCACAGAAAGTTATTGAAAACTGAAATCTTCGATTGCCCCAAGTTTGTGATGTGAATGGTGCAGATATTGAATTTTTTTTCATGGGTTTGAAATGGATGATTATAAAATTTATTTTATTTCATTATCTATAGTTATAATTACTTTTAAATCCTTTATTTTGAATATAAATTGCAATTTAAAATTATTTTCAAATGAAGGATCATTTTGCCCTTGGGTTGAGGGTAAAATTTTCCTTTAGACATTTTCAAAAAATTCGATTTGTTTTTCATTACTCATTGTGCTTTTAAAATAGTATTAAAATATGTTTATGATACAAAATATAGTGTAAAATATGATAGCAAAGGGCCGACGTTCTATTTAATCATTTATGTTATTTTATACAAGTTTTAACCTTAAGGGAATCATTTTGGGCCGCTTTCCCCTGTATCTTAAACTTTAAATGTATTTAACGTAAGGCTTTCGAAAAGGTAGGAAAATGCTGAGACGTCGCAAGAGCGAGAATCTAAAAATTACTGTCCTTCCGATTTTGTTGAGGAATCACACTCCTGGCAATCAAAATTTACACAAAGATTGTATATAGGTGTATGTGATGAAATTGCAAATTATTTTACATTTAGTATATATTTAGATTCTTAAAAATCTCGGTAAATCACTACATTTGGGATAATTGTTTATATTTCAAAAAATTTGTGTTTCCCCTTAGTTAATTTAAAATTGTTCTTACCATAATTACGTTAGCTGGTCTTTTTAATCAAAATATTGAGCCAATATTCTCAAATAACTATGTATTGCATTTCATTTTGATTGGTTGATTTAATATTTGGATCGTAAATGTCTCTTTACACTGATATTTTAACACAAATTACCTGAAATAAATAAGGAAAATTGTAGATAACATTAATACAAATAAAATAAAGCATTACGGACTGTTTGCAATGGTACAAAGTGTGAAACTTTCTTTAAGTGCAAAAACTTTTTTATTTTCACAAAAGCAGAAAGTGAGAGATATAATACAAAGTGAAAACTTTTCCTAATACGTTTAATTAATTCGTAAAATCTGTCTAATGAATCTTTAAGAAATTACTAGCAAATAAAACTCAACAAATTTTTTATCTAAAAGGTTGAAAATGTCAAACGAATAGATAATTGTTGAAGCTAATGATACATAATAGAAAATCATCGTATTATCTTATTTTATTATTATACCTTATTATATCTTATTTTATTGTTTATCTTATTTTATTAATAAAATTTTCATGAATAAAGCATAAGTATCAAATGTAAAATTGTGGGTAAGATTTCAATTTTTCTAAAATTTTAAATTACAGTTCATAAATCAATATTACGAAATAATTAAAATATATGTTTACGAGTATATATATATATATATATATGTGTGTGTGTGTGTGTGTGTGTGTATGTATTTCTTCCAATGAAACAACCTATTCTCATATCCTGTATCTTTAATAATACTTAAAACGTACATGACATAGTTTTTAATTTCTCTAAAACTATATTAAAAAATCGAAGAAAATATAAGGAATGTGAAAGAAGAAAAAAAAATATGAGCATGAATCATGAATCGTTTATTGAAATAAATCATTCTAATACCCTTTATCAAGAACAACAGCAAATACTGGACAGAGACTATGTTTATTTAGAACGATTGATTGAATATGTACACTCATGTCCATAAATTAAGGATAATGAAGTTCAGGCAAAGGAAGAGAAAGAAGCAAAACAAATTTGACTTATTTGTAAAGTCTATTTATTAAACAAAAAGTAAAGAGCAAAAAAGATGCTATATGTTTGACATAATTAATAAAAATTGCAAGTTTTACTCCCTTGACCAAATTTAAAAAAAGAACCTATTTACAAAAAACAGTATAACATGGTTAGTAGGATGGTTAATACGGAGTATGTCTCCCGGACGATGCAATACAGGCCTGACAATGCCTAGGCATGCTGAGTATCAAATGATCAATCTGATCTTGGGGAATATTACACCACTCATCAAGCAATGCACTCTGAAGTTCCGGTAGACAGGTAGGAGGGGGTTGACGGGCTGGAATTCGTCGGCCAAGCATATCCCACACATGCTCTATTGGATTCAAGTCCGGTGAGTATGCTGGCCAATGCATACGGGTGATATCCTCCGATTGAAGGCATTCGTCTACAATGTTTGCACGGTGAGGACGGGCGTTGTCATCCATAATCACAAATTCAGCACCCATGGCGCCCCGAAACAAACGTACATGTTGTTCCAGAATGACATTCCGATAGATGTGGCCTGTCATCGTTACACTCTGAACATGCAGGTCAGTTCTGGAACCAAGAATAATTCCTCCCCAAACGAGCCATCCTGCACCACCGTAACGGTGTCTTTCAATGGTGTTCTCTCGGTGGTAACGGGTACCTGGCGCTCTCCAGATGAATGTCCGGCGAGAATCAGACTCCAAACTAAACCTGGACTCGTCGGAAAACATCACACAAGACCACTGTTGCGGTGTCAACAATGCATGCTCTCTACTCCAGGTTAATCGCAGGCGACAGTGAGTTGCGGTAAGTGGAACACATCTGACAGACCTACGGGCATATAGACCAATGTGTCCTAAGCGTCTGTACACGGCCTGCCTTGAAACTGTCGTACCGGTAGCTGAAGAGAGCTGACGAGACAGGTCTGATGCTGTACTCCGTCTGTTTCTTTTGGTAGTAACTGCCAAATAGCGGTCCTCATTTGGCGTTGTAACTCGGGGGCGACCTGTGCTGTAACGTCTACTCACATTACCATCATCTTGGAATCGTTGCCAAAGCCTGGAGATGACACTCTGGGCGATTCCAAGTTCCTCGGATACTACTAGCTGGGTACGTCCACATTCCAGTCGTCCGATAATTCTGCCACGTAAAACATCATCCAAATGCCTACTTTGTGCCATAACTATGCGGTTTTTGCACTGAAAGGCTTTCACAGCGCTTGTGAACAATTTTACTTCTTTGCCACCATTCCTTATATACCCCTCTCTTACACTCTCGTCATTGTGACGTACCATCCACGCCATCTGGTGGTTTCCTGTAATTTGCATATTCTTCTTCAAGATGTGTGTGATCATTCCACAGGTGAAATTTTTATTTTAGAGATCAATTTCTGTGCGATTCTGAATTATCCTTAATTTATGGACATGAGTGTAAATCAATTACGAACATTGTATGAGGGAGTTTTCTCAAGGTACAGTGTTTTTTTCCGCATGAATAACTTTAAAAATCAATGGTAATCTATTTGTCACTCCTACTTGTTTCAGGGTACAAGAATTTATTTTCTTTTAAACTACCCTAACAAATTTAGATACATAATCGATCACCGTGTCAGAAAGCGTTAGCGAGAAGTTGCATCCTTTAAGCTGACATTTGACGTTTTCCGATGACACTGCAACTCCGCCTCAATTCGCCTCGAGCTAAGCAGTTTCGAGTCCAGCGCTTCAGGGAAAAGGTAATTTTCGAACGTTGCCATCTACTATTCTTTGAGTAAACTAAAAAAGAAAAGGAAATATCAATGGAGTTCCCAATAAAATAGCCCCAAATCAGAGGATAAAACTGTGGAAAGCAAAGAGCTGTCACTTAATCAAATACTCGGTGACCATTAATCATTTAAGGGATAAAGTTGTTACAAGTAATTCAGAATAATAAACAGAATAGGTGGCCAGCGTTGACCTTTGAAGCAAAAAAAGTCCAGTTTTTCGAAACCATCATTTAATCGGTTTTTCAAAGTCGTAGATTTATTAAATTTAATCGTGAAATGTTTTTGAAAAGTTTGGTTTCCTATAAGCAAATATTTCACTGCATAACGGAATTTTGTCTCTAAATTAAAAGTTGATATTTTTCAATTCGGAGAAAAAAAAAAGAACAAATGCAATTCTGTGAAGTAAAGATTGCACCGACATAAATCATTTCGCAATCCTTTGTAATTGCGTTTCATATTAATATTGTTATAATTTTACTGTCAAAAGAACTATTTTTTTTTATAAATTGTTTGTTGCTAAACAAAAAGTTAATTCAAAATATTCCCCCATTAATTAACGACAAAGGTTTTTTTTTTCTAATATTTTGAATAAAATTGTTTATTTTCATCTTGTCTGTATTTTGAAAGAAATTAGAATTTATAAGCAGTGTTCTTATGTTTAAAGAGGTCTTGTACCCTTTGAAAGTGATGAAAATCGAATAAAAACTGCTTTCAGTTATATGATTCCATATTTACATAAATAATTTATCTACATGTAAGAAATTTTTCATATCAATACAATAGTATTTCTTGTTAACATTAATGCCTTCAAAAGTTTTTTAAGTTTATTAGGAAATTTAAATTAAATGACAGATTAAAAGAAACTATTTTATATATGTGGTTCACTGTGCGCCGCTTGACACACGTAAAAATCATTTTATAGACGCAATATTTTTTCTACATACACTCGGATAATGCATAATTAAGAGGACCTATTTTTATACTCGACGTTATATAACTTTTTAATTTACAAATGATTTTATTTGTTAATTATCTAGAAAAATAATTAATTATTATTTTTTCTGTAGACAGTTATGTAGCATATACATAAAAGTTGGGTCAGCTTAATTATGTATTATCAGAGTGCATATAGGAAAAGTATTGAGTCTGTAAAATGATTTTTATGTGTATTAGGCTGCGCGCTGTGAACCAAATTTGAAAACTAGCAGATTTTTATTAGTGAATAAAATAATTCTTCGTAATTAACTTAGAAATTTTGAAGACATTAATGTAAACAGAAAAAGCCATTGTACTGATACACAAAATTTCCTACATGTAAATAAATTATTTTTGTAAATACAGGATCATATACGAAACTACTTTTTTTCTATTTTCACCATTTTTAAAGGGTACAAGACCCCTTAAGTACTTAGCCAAAATGTGAAGGTCCAGGATTCTGTACTGTGCGGCTATAGATTTAATGGTCTGGGAGTTTGGGACGGTTCTGTCCTGATGTAAAGGGATTAAGCGCTAGAATCATTGAAAAAGAGTTCCTCCCAAGAAATCGTCCTTTTAAGTAGAGAGCCCTCGCACAGCTTTGCCTCATCCAGAAAATTATTTGATGACAAAATTTTATAGGACATTCCACGACTGTAAAGGTACTTTGATAGGCTGGCGCTTTCGAGTTTTCAAGGTAATACGGCATTTTCAATTTCGTTGTCTCTGAAAGTTATATCGCTGGAAAACGTACAGGAAAAGGCTAAATTTTTAAGCTTTCTAAATTTTTCTTGTCTATAGGTAAACCATTTGCAAAAATGAAAATACATTAGAACAATTCGATGCAGTGAATGATTCCGTCTCACGATTAATTGTTTTGTTTTGTATATTGAGCATTAAACTATTTATAAAGTAAGAATTTCCAAATAAAGCAGGACTAATGAACATGAAGGTCCCAACATGGCTGAGTGGATAAATATCCGCAAAATGTTAGAAAACTGAAGTGTGAAGGTGGAGCGTTCTGGCCTATCGCTCGTCTGCCAATCTAACGGTCTGGAGTTTTTTTTTTTTTTTTGAGTTTTTTTTCCAGATGTAACTTAAGTATGCGTTAGAACACCTTAAAAAGTGCTCCGAACAAAGCATCCCCCCTCATCTTTTTCAGATAGCTCTAGAGTAGCTTTGACATAAAGCAAATCACAAAGACAACGCTAAAAAGCATGAAACAAACTTGTGGGTGTAGAATATAAAGTGCAATCAGTCCATGATACAGATATCCTGCTTCCAGATAATCTCAAAATGATTTATACAATTTTTCCAGTTCAACACAGGAATAAATAATTAAAATGAACAAATATCGAGAAATAATTAATGATAGCTATACATATTTAGTCTTTTGAAATAAATTTTGTAATTTTTATTTTTGTCCGTTTTAGGAAGAAGTTTTAAAGGAGTTAAAAATGTCAGGTAAATGTGAAGTTTTCTAGCATTTTCACATGGTTTTATGTGCCATAATATTTTACATACATACGATGGAAAAATGAAAGTTCGAGAAAATAACGAAAGCACAGATGTGATTTCTTTCGTTCCAATTGCATAAATGGTATTGTAATAGTTCTTTAATATTTTAAGATTTTTGAATGTTAATACAATCGTAATTTGTTTGCACGAATTTCAGAAGAATGTAGAATTTCAAATTCATGAGTGAGATTTCATTTTAGGACTAAAAGAAAAAACAGACACATATGTGTTTGGCATGTTTTACTCATGAAAGTTTCATTTGCATTAACTTGTGAGAAATTCATGAGTGCAGCAGACGAGAAACAGCTTTTTAGAACAACTCATTTTTAACATATTTTAACATATTTCGCTGAGAAAATATTGTATTAAATTTTTAAACAATTGCCATAAAATCTAGGCATAACAAACGTAGGACGGTTTATTATCATTTTAGGTATGGTATCAGTCAACACTATGCCTTTACACACACGAAGCGACAAAGGCGCGCGACATTGTACTGGGACAGTGCCGCGACGTTGTATAATCGGGAAAAATTTCACGAAACGTTCCGGCTATTTGGTCTTAACCCTTTGAAGCGCAACCCTTCCCCAATGCTGAATAAAAGGGCAGCCGTTGCCATCGCTCGACTTAACTACCAGCAAGATGGCGGACGATCGAAACGTTCATCGCGTGTCAGAGATTGAGAGACCTTTTTTTGACGACAGCTGGCTGTGCCGGCACAGTCAGTTTGCGTCAAAAAAAGGGTCTCTAGATCTGTGGCACGGGATGAACGTTTCGATCGTCCGCCATCTTGCGGGTAGTTAAATCGAGCGATGGCAACGGCTGCCCTTTTTTCAGCATTGGGCAATCTATCAAGCTGTTCTCGGATTCTGCCATGTTTCAGCAGATGCCAGTGCTGTTAAAAATAATCATGACAATTTTTTTACGGGAAATGACGTGCTAAAAAGTAAAGAATTCTCGTGGAGCTATGTCATCCGCAACTATTTTTATAAAAATCAAATCTATTCTTCGTGACTGGCAACAGTCAAAACGTCAGAGTTTGGTGTTCCCAGAACGGGAACACTGCGCGTTAAAGGGTTAAGGTGTGTGTTCGGTGACTGTCGCTTTGAGTAGCTGTTATCAACCAGCGGGATGAACCCTCCTTGTGGGACACACACGCTTTGCATGGGACAGTGAGAAAAACTGGCAAAGACAAGAGAGATAACGCATGCTTAAAAAAATCTTGCTTATTCTTATTTTTACTATAAAATATGTCTGTTTTCGCTTAAAATTTTTATTCAAACTTTACGAATAATATTATTTTGCAGATAAAGAGTCTAAATGTTACATTCTTGAAGAATAATAAACTATATATATGCTGTGGAATGTGAGGGGGGGCGCTATCATAAGTTATCCTTGGTTTGGGGGAGGGGGGCGTAATGTTAAAAGGTTGGTAACAGCTGTCTTTGAGTATACGATTCTTAAGAATTCCTTTTTAAAACGATATAACCACAAAAATAAAAATATACTCTAAATCCGTCCTTTTAATATATATACGCCCCCCTTAGAATCTTAAATTAAAAGTAAATCACGGAATTGGAATAATTGAAAATGGTTCCTAAAAGTGAAGTCTCGAGAATAATTGAAATGTATTTAGTAAAGGAATAAGAGGCATGGTATCAGTATTGAATTTAATAAAAGTATTAATTTTGAACTATAAACTGATCAAAGACTGTCACATAAAACAAGGTGAATGTTCTGGACTATCGTTTCAGCCGAAAAAAATATCGAACCTCCTTCAGCAGTCAACACACCGTGCAGCAAAATAGTGGGAACTATTTTGCCACACGGTGTGTTGACTGCTGAAGGAGGATCAATATTTCTTTCACCGAAACGATCGTCCTAGTGTGATAAGTACCATTTCATGTGTATTATTATACAAAGTTTTATTTATCTCATTTTATAACGCCAGTTACTTTTTGAGTGTTTTTGTTAATGTGAATGTTCACTTTAATCTGTTGGTTCCAAAGTATCGTCCTGGTTTTATCTTTTTTTCTTTTAAATGAATATTGTGCAGACATTTTCAGGATTTTATAAAAGCATTGCCTAAGAAAACAAGATTTTAATGTAAAAAGCTCGGAAATGAAAGTGCATTTAGTTTATATGAAGCAGAAGGTGCTTTCACTCTGGTCCAAAAGTTTCGTTCGAAAACTTCATGGATTTGGTAAATATTGCTTGAATGCACTGCCGTACTTAACCATACCTTTAGTTCTCACAAATACACATTTATATATTTAAATTAATGGTACTAATACTCTTTGTTAATTCTCTTTGCAAGAAATTAGACATTAGAGGGTGCTTTGCATGCCAAGCTGTGTGACGAAATAATGGAACGAAAATTAATTTTAGAGTGGTCAATCAATCATTGTAACTTCTTTAATTAAATTATTTATTTGTTTGTAAGTAAAAGTAGAGTATATTATGCCCGACTTGCTTTGATTAGCTCACTGAGGTTTCAGAATACATAACTTTTTCATAATTTGTTAAAAGTTTAAAAACATATACTTAGTTTTTGAAAGTGTCTCGATAGTATATTTTTAAACATATTATTATTAACGAGTCATACTTTAATATTCTAGATAATACTTACAGTGCTAAAGCAAGCAATTCTTATTCGTGGTGATTCTTTACGTCACCACATCATGACATCGACCAATATGTTGCCATAAGAAAGCAATTACGCGTGAAAAAAAAGCATATTTATGCCAGAAGCAGCGATCTGTGAATTTATAACTATAACATAAAAAATGACTAACGATCATAAAATGGAAATTTTTTAAAAGTGATGCTAAAAATCACATCATTTTCTGGAAAGCTTTTTTAATGACAGTGATAAATACTATATTTTACTATGTCGTATAACAGGATCTTTTTCTTAAATATCTTTACACCACCCTTAGAATATCCCAAGTAAAAAAAAATATAGGTTATGAATATTATAAGTTAATAATTTCAGTTTACTTTTAATAAATACCTACTTTGTTATAGTGCTATTAAAAAAATAAATGCGAGATTGAACAAAAATCAATGTCAGACGAAAATTGTGGAATTTAAGTTTCTTTTACGTAAGAATGCACTTTATCATGCTACATCCTTGAATAAAAAGATATGATTTAACGACGTAATTATAAGACATTATACGATCGCGCTTGAAGAAAAAAAATGAGCAAGAATAACAAATGATCCCGAGTCCATATATTAAATACTTTCAAACATTTTTGCAGACTTACAAATTAAACTATTACTTCGTAACTAATTAAAAGAATGTAACTGTACTATTTCAATCTATAATACATCCAGCGTGATCTATAGAAATTAAATGTCTGTCTCTATAAAAGAGCTTCCAGTACAGTACACACCATTTTCAACATTAAACTTTGCTTTATTTTCGAGAAAACAAAAACAGCATACGTATTAAAGGCTAAAGCTTCAGTTTCTCAACGTGTTTATGTTCTGACATTCGTAAACATGTATGGATATCTACGAAATTAAAATTTATCTTTCCCTACACAAAGTCACTGAAATGTAAATTACTTTTATGAACAGTTAAAACACTTTATAATTTTTTATACGTCGCTGAAAAAAAATCAGTTGTGTGCTTGTTTTTTCAATGATCACATGTTTCAATTATATTCAGTAATTTTATTATATATTTAAAATAGAATAACATTAAATCTTTATTTTTATAATTACTGGCAATAAATCATAATGTGTATGGATTATTTACATCTAGAGACTAGAAAGTACCTACCAATACATCAGCCAGATTTGACAGGAGACTACATTTACTAGGTAACATGTTATAGTAAATCTCAGTGAAATGTGTAAATTTAATTACGAGGGATATTTACGCCTAAAAGAGGGAGGATCAGGACACTGTGTTGAATCTTAAACACTTTACGTTGAAATGCTTAGAAAATACTTTCAATAAATTTATGTAAACAAACGATTTTTTTAAATTTAACATTGTAAAACATTATTTTACTGTTATGTACCTCAGTGTCCTTGTCGGCGAAGGCCGATTCACATAAGAACACCGAAAGTGGAGTGGTGCCGTCTTTGGTCTGCGCTTGGGTGGGTAACAACATCTCTAGATTGGACTTCTTTCGGATAATACTAAAGGAAGTTGCTTAACAGATTTTGTTTTCAATGTCGTCCATGATGAAACGAAACTATGGGATTTGCCGATCCAGATGCTAGGTATCTCGTTTGGAACTGGTTCAAAACTAGGAAATCACTTACAGAGAGCTACGTTGGCCTGTCGACTAAGCCCGCACATAAAGAAATTGCCAACACCTCTTCCTCTCGTAGTTGTATCAAGCCTGCAGCCGGAGCTGACTCGTCGAATGGAAAAATAATTACTATTATACTTTAAACCACTTTTCAAAGGTTCTCGAAAGGAAAAAATCACGTAAAATGATCGCATTTCAGGGGTCGTACAGAAATTACGAAAGGAAATCTTTTTTTCTACTCTAGCAATAAACGTTTATATTTAAAATCATGTATACTGCGCAATCATCTTTCTTCTAACATATCTCTGTAAAGTTGTATGATGAAAGGCTCAAATTAGGTATATCACCTGATTAGTGCATGGGGCGAGTTTTACTAATTGAGAATTTTTCTTTACGGGAATCGTATACAAATTAAAAAAGTTAACGTTTTGAAAATGAACGAGAGGAATTTTTTTCTTATTGGAGTCTTATATCCAGCCTTATTTTGAACATTTTTTTCAATTGCACTGCCCACTTACCTCTGATAGATAAAGAGTTAAAGCCCGTTAGCACCATTTTGGGAAACCCTGCATATTTACTCCCTGCTGTAGCGTACGAAAACATTAAAGTGAGTTTTTGTTTAGTTCTTAGCGGAATCTTTCTACTTGTACGAAAAAAAGAAATGTATGAGCGGAAAAGTATACGAAAATTTTTCTTTTTGAAACTCTAGTGGAATATAAAAAGCAGTTAAGGAAAAGAAAAAATTAAAACCATTATTATCACCGATAGTAAAAATACACGTTTTGAACTGTTTTAGTAGAAGATAAAAAATTAATAAATAATTTTGTGTTGTATTACATTTTATACTTGAGGTGAATGATTCATTTAGTACACGCTGAGAATGTTGAATATATGATTAAGTAAAATTTAGTGTTGTATTTATGTATTTTTTAATTTATAGTTTAAAAAAATGAAGGCAAATTACGTCATTAGAATATTATTGCTTTGGTATATTTTTCTTACGTTTCCTGTTAGTCATAAAATTCTGCTGAAAAAGTATTTCTTTTCTCCAGTTCTTTCTTAGTTCAAATTATGTAATAGAAATTACCACTATTTTAAATCTGCCTATCTAAAGAGACAAACAAATAATAAGTTAGAAAATAAATTAATGCTACTCTGGCGGACCTATTTATCATTTTAAATGTATTCACACAAGTTTTGGAACAGTTTAGCACCAGTTCTTAATAATTACAAAATAAATTTTTATCTTATAAATATGCAAACCCGACGAACTGCTAATCTCATCATTTTTGAAGTCCGTTAAAAATTGGGTTTACGGTGTAAAAGGGTGTCATAATTCGGATATCAGATTTCCTTCCAAAGCATAACAGCTATTTTAATTTAATTAATTGCTGTTTATCATACTTACTCATATTTCTATGTGACATTTCGCGGATAATACTTTTAGTTCTCGGAGAACTTTCCTCGTACTCAAATGATATTGATAAGATTATTTTGGGTGCACTTAATTTGATATAATCCGCCACTCTTCTTAAAATAGCAATTAACCTTTTCCTAAAAACCGTAAAATGACATTTTTAGCTGTTTGTTCATTGTCTGTTCACAGTATTATGAATTAATATTTTATTATGCACATATTTTACCATTTCAGTCTTAGAGACAAAAATAGAGACTATTTTTAGGTAAAATGAATAAATAATTTGATTTTTTACCTATGCATATTTTTGTAATTTTACATTTACAAAAATTGGGTTGATTCCTAGAAAGGTGGAAGTAGTTAAAAAAATTCTTAAAATATAAGAAAATAAAAATAAAAACAACCCGTGAATTTGTTTAAATTTTAAAATAAACCTCTATTTTCAATGGTATCTAGAGAATTTAACATGTGTATTAAACAAACAGTCATATGAAGATTCTTCTAAAGGTCTTCTATGATCTCATCTTGCCCAAACTATAGGGAAGCGTGTTCTTTCCACACAAGTTCTGTGGTGAAATTCAGCTGTGATATTGAAGTTGAATTTAAAATTATAGTATAGACTATTGTGATCGTATAGATTACATTGGGCTGGCAATTTAAAATTTGAATACGTATTAATGTATACTACAATATGTTGAGTGTATAAAATGGTTCAGGTAGCAGTTATTGATGTTTATGGGACCTCCCAAAGATGTGGACACGTTCCAGAAAAATACACGGACGAACGACAGGCAGACTGAAAATTCGAACTTAAGTTCTTAATCTATAATTGAAAGCTTTAAGAAAGTGGTCTAATTTTAATTAAAATAATTATCTGGGTTACTCTGAAATGTGCCTGTATATTTTGTGAGGTTTTATAGCAAATTTGTAAATCCTACTAATATCAATGTCGAAGTTTATCCACATATTTATTAGTCTTTCGCGCAGAAACAGCAAGACACATTTGGATGAAATTTGGAATGAAGATAGCTTATACCCAGAACAAATAAATAAGCTATATTTTATCCTAGGGGTAAAAGAAACACTGATTTTCATACATTTTAAAATTTATTGGCACATTCCGGAGCATTATGTAAAACCGAATAACACGATGGCAGAATCGCGAGTAGATAAAGTATAACTATAAAACTACACTGAAAAAAAAAAAATGTTAAACTGGCAGAAAAAAACTGTCAGCCAGGACGCCAGTTTATTTCCGTATATTTTACAGAAATTTTTCTGTATTTTTTTTCCGTATACGGAAGATTTCTGTAAAATAAACAGAGAATCTATAAAATTTACGGAAGATTTCTGTAAAAAAAAACGCAAATAAACTAGCATCTTGGCTTACAGTTTTTTTCTGTAAATTTGACAGTCTTTTTTCTTAGATACTGATGGCTCTTCATTAAAATCTAAATAAAGAGTTTGACAACTATTCTTTTTGACAATTATCCTGGTTTTACAGCTTTGCGATATGTCCACAACAGAATTCCGGGGCTCCTGTGAAATCGAGATCGTTGCCATCTGATGTTTCCTAATTGTTGTTTGGGTTTTTGATGCTCCAAAGTAGGTAGGGGCCATGGTCATGGAAATAGGACGATCATCGAATAGTAGCAGACAGGCGAAATAGCATCACTCTCTCAAAAATGCTCGAACCCCTTTTAATGATTAGCTACATAAACGGCTTCAAGCGACGAATCATGATTCAATCGACTATGCACGCATGTGCACAGTATAAACTTAATGAGTACGCTTCACAGCGCCATGTTACAGGCAATTTTCGTTTAAATCTGTTATAATACGTCGATGGTCGTCCGATATCCAAGTCCGTGGAATGGGCGAAAGTACCTTGAATCTCACATGGCTAGCTGATGAAAACGAACTGTGAGGCGTACTAAATGTGCATTACTGCTCGTCATGACTATGGTACTAGACTGCTGCAGACTTTTGCGACAATTTTCTACAGAGTCCCCTGGGTGAGGGAATGTGAATCATTATCAGTTGAAGGTCTGCAATACAAAATGCTTCTTTCTGGTCTAGTTGCTCGATTAACGACTAAAACACCAGGGGCTTGGATAACATTACATGCATTGGGGATTGTTTCAGATTTACTCCAAGCATGTCCAAATCTCTCGAAATGCTACACTACAAATTTGTTTGCTTGGTTTTTACCTAAGCCAAATCGTAGAAGCTTCGTGTTAATAAACTTAAACGGATAAAAAAATGAACGATCTATTCAGGCACTGAGTTGTGTTGACGAGGAATTTCAAAAGCCACCTGCGTTAACGATTTTCTACTGTATTATCATTATTTCTAAGAGCATATATGTATCTTCATTTTATCTTATTGCAGCTATGACCATAGGCAATAAAAACTTCTTCTTTCTGTATGACTGGAACTGAAATTTCGTGCTGATCTTCTCCCCAAACTTTACTTATGAATATATTATGCATTACATAACAATCTACCAACACATGCTTGTAGTCAAGCATGTAAACCTATATACTTCGACACTCGCGTAGGTAAATGCTCACGCAAAGCTTTGAACATCCAAATATACTACCGTCTATGCCTTAGCGAATATTGTTAATATTTTAAACAATGGATCGAATTCGATTTTTTTTTTTGCTATTTTGTGATTGCCAGAACGATCCATTGCTTTTTCTGGTGACTGGCTTCCATTAGGATGAGTACGTGCAGTTTTCCTTCACTTCTGTGAAAACTTTAGAACCAACTCTTCTGTCAAATATGACTAGTGTGCTCACCTTCCCCATATGCCCTTTCCACCCTAATTAGACTGAAAGAAGAAGTATGTGATGAAAACATGTTTTAGTATAAACGATAATAATTAAAAATATTTCTGTCAATAGGATAGAATTTCTATAATAGATAACCAATCGCTTTTGTAAATTCAATAAAATCGGTAGGTAAATTAACAGTAAAATTTTACTGACCAATATTCGCATCAGTAGAGATTTACTGACCACAAAAATTTAAAATGAGTTGTCATTTCATCACTGTGCATGTTGTAGGATTTTTATTTGCAAAATTCCCGTGATTGGCTTACAGAAGCTGAAAAGCCGTCTATGGTCATAAATTTTCCACAGATCTTTTCATTTTTATTTTAAAAGAATCTTTTTATTTAGTAACGTTTCCAGCAAACTATCTTAAATTATATCTTTATGATTTATTATTATTTATTTTTAATTGCTTACAAAATTATTAATAAAATTTATATTTGTATTTATGCAAATCCAAACAGATATGTAATTTTCGAAAAAAAAGGATAATTTTCTAACAAATATTTCCTCACAATTTCATTTACTAATAGCATTTACATTCTCTTAAGATATATAAACAACTTTTAAACCAGGTTGCCGTTCCGAATAAATAAATAAACAGAAAAGTTAGTTTACATAATGAACATAATTTTAAGGCATTCTCGGATTGTGCTAACGAAATTTCAATCAGTTTAAAAGATTTCTCTAAAGTAATTCGTTCCCAGTTTCCTTCTTATTTTTTTACTGAATTAACTACTTACTTTTTCGCTGAACATCTATACAAGTTTTTGGGGTTTCCACAAACTTTCTACTGTTCTTTACATAAGCTTTGGGAAAGAAGGGAAATAAACAAACATGAATTTTTAAAGACAAGTATAAATGCAATAAACGTCTTCTCAATGTATGCACTTTTGCAGGCTTTTTGTAGTTATACGTCACGAACTTGACAAACTATTCGCTTGTTAAAAGAAACTTCGCTGAACTCATGTTTCGGTTTCAGGCAATAGATTGCAGCTGTGTTTTCTGTTTATGAATTCAGGAATTATTGTTCAGATTTAAATAAAAAATAAGTTAAAAAAAGCTTAGGGAAACAAATTCTGTAACATTTAGTTACATGAAGCTATTAGCATTTGAGTGTTGTCAATTTCGCACAAGGAGTTTTGTCTTCCCGGTTAAATGGTGGATCACTTTTCACGGGTTGCCAGATAGCAGAAGGGTTATTAAATGACAAAAGTCACCAAGGTGGTCATTTTTGGCGATTTACAGCCTAGTTTGGCTAAAAATAAATAAATAAATAAATAAGTCACCAACACTGAGCCCATCTTGGCAAAATCTTCTGTACTTGGCCAAGCCCTACCGTTTATTGAAAGGAAAAATAAAGTCAGAATATAACTGTCGACGATTGTGAAACAGTTTTACTAGGCGATTTTAATACATATTTCAGTTCCAAAGAAGTGTTTTGTGGAACTAAGAAGACAGATATTGCCCAGACATAGATCATAATACAAGTTTTAACTGTGAATAAAAACAAATCTCAAATGTGATTATGTTCTTTTTCCCGCGTGAGGAAACAAGAAAGACAAATAGGACTGACGCCTGGACAGTTATGCAGTCTCCAACGTAATGAAACAAGAAATAGAAATAGGGCCGACACATGGATTATGCTATGCTTCCTAGAACACTTGAGTGTGAATTTAAAATGTTAAAGGGATTCAGTTTTTCTTTCTTTCTTTCTTTCTTCTTCTTCTTCTATTTTTTTATTGTTGTTGTTGTTGTTGTATTTTGGGATTAAAATGTTGAATTTAGAAATAAAAGTTAACATTTAAGATTTAATAAGAAATTAGAATAGTGAAACGAAATCTACAAATAATGAATAATGAATAATATGTTTTTTGCAGATTGATTCTGCATTAAAGGATCACAATTGTTGTAAACTTGAATAACTAGATTTTTTTTGTATTGCTACACGTATTAACTTCATTATAGCCTTCTTAAATTCTCTTGCAGGTAGTTTTGATTCAGAGTTTTTTTTTTTTTTTTTTTTTTTTAGGTATGAGATAGAATTTTTTTGCTGTAATAGTGAATCAATTGATTCAATATTAACAAGTTTTAAATGTTTTCATTAATTTTATAAATATTTTAAAAGGAGCTAACCCTTTAAAAGACTTCTTTAGGAAACAATATTTAGTGATCTTGCACGCTTTTGCCTAGAAGTTCCAATTTACCACGAATACCATATCTGTAGTAGCGTTTGACTCAATGAATTACTATCCCAAAATGAGCTACTATCATTAGTATTAGGGAATCATAATAATCAAGGCAGTGCAATCAGCCCTTAGAGAGAAAACTCGATCCGTGGGCCATTCATGGATGTGACATCATGGATGTGACTCGAGCTTTATAAAATGAGGGCGAAATCATGTCCAGTAAGTATTACCACGGTTTGTGACGTTAGCAATCCAGTTTCGTTTAGGGCATCGGCTTTCCTTATTCGAGTCGGAGCTGGACTTCACGCATGTTTCCATCTGTACAAAAAACATTTTCGAAAATTTATAATCACGGGCCCTAAGAAAACCCGGGCCCGGAGGTAATCCCCATCTTCTTCCTCCCCTCTTGTTAGGCCTGAGTGCAATGAAGTGAAGCCAGACACAGTAAATCATTTTCACTGATTATAATTTCGTAGTATCAATCACAAGGTAAAAATGGTTTGTTCTGATTCGATGGCACTAATGATGTGTGTAATAGCATTTACTATAGAAGAAAATCACGCATATTAAATATGAATCTATTAAAACACAATTTTACAAGGAGTCATTAAAAGTGTACTATGTTTAAAAATTTAATGAGTCAATTTAGTAAAAAAATGAAGAAGTAACTGTACTGAAATAGTCTTTTCAATTTTTTAAAATTATTATATCAGCATTTCAAAACTGGGCTATCCCCTAGTAGCACAAATAGTTCAAAAAACGTTAAAATTACGTTGGAAACACGTTTTTTGACGTTAAAAAACGTGCTTCAAACGTCTTTTGGACTAATTGTGCTACTAGGGTCATTACGTACTTAAATAAAATAGTAATCACTCTGTATATAAGTCACCTAATGCATAAAAGTGAAACTACACTATTCTAGAATATCCGATATTAGCCTACTATATAGTTAAGCTGATTCCTAACTCACTCTGTAACCATTCCGGGCAACCACTTCAATATAAATATTTCACCGCCATTACTTCAAGAAGATGAAAAAGTTCAAAAAGATTAAAAAGCAGAAAAATCGTAATAACACCTACATCGTTTATACTATCGCCTTGAAATTATTCATAACGAGCTGAAATACCCGTCCTCGACGGGTTAGTGAATGAAAATTTCTAAAAAGCAAGAACTTTCGTCAGCATTGTAGGAGTACACAGAATGGATGTAGTATGTTGCCAAAGTAAAGAAAGCGAAGTTATAATTTTCATGTATTGTTAAAATATTACAGGTTAGAGAGTAACTAAGTAATATCATTTCATTCGCTTTAGTCGTAATTATGTGATGCGCGAACGAATATTTACGCATATTGAAATAATTGTAGCAAAATCTCAAAATCTAATCAATATTTTTGAAAAATTTGAAGCCTAGAATTTAAGTTGAGTGACAATCTATCATGTCACCCAAATTCCTTTCATTCCCTGCAGTCTTTATTTCGTGATGCTGGAACAAATTTTCAGCATTTTAAAATGATTTTCGAAAAATCTCAAAATGTAAGCAACATATTTTCAAAATTCAACGCCTATAAATTAAGATTAGCAACTACCTATCATATCACTCAATTTCGTAACATTCGTATTAGTCGTTATTACGTGATGTTTGAAGAATTATAAACGTATTTTGAGAGAATTTTCACAAAATCTCAAAAATCTAATAAAAATGTTTAAAAAATTGGACTCCTATAGTTTATGTTGAGAAACCATCTATCGTGTGACCAAATTTCATATCATTCGCTTTAGTCGCCATTACGTAATGCGGGAACAAAGATTCGCTCAGTTTTAAACGATTTTCGCAAAATCTCGAAATCTGATCGATTTTTTTTAATTAGATGCTAATAGTTTAAAGTGAGTGACCACCTATCATTTCACCAAATATCATTTTTTCACCTTTGCAGTTATTAGGTCATGTGCGAACACAAATTTACGCAATTTGAAATGATTTTCGCAAAATCTCAAAATCTTGTCAAGATTTTTTTTTAATTCGACGAATATGTTTTAATTTGAGTGAGCACCTATCATGACACCCAATTTCATATCATTCGCTTCAGGCGTTTTTACGTGATGCTTGAACACAAATTTACGCAGTTTGAAAGGATTTTCGCAAAATCTCAAAATCTAATCAAGATTTTTAAAAAATTCGACGCCTATGTTTTAAGTTGAGTGACCACCTATCATGTCACTCAATTTCATATCATTCGCTTCAGTCGTTTTTACATGATGCTTGAACACAAATTTACGCACTTTGAAAGGATTTTCGCAAAATCTCAAAATCCAATCAGGATTTTTTAAAAATTGGACGCCTATGTTTTAATTTGAGTGAACACCTATCATGACACCCAATTTCATATCATTCGCTTCAGTCGTTTTTACGTGATGCTTGAACACAAATTTACGCAGTTTGAAAGGATTTTCGCAAAATCTCAAAATCCAATCAGAATTTTTAAAAATTCGACGCCTATGTTTTAAGTTGAGTGAGCACCTATCATGACACCCAATTTCACATCATTCGCTTCAGTCGTTTTTGCGTGATGCTTGAACACAAATTTACGCAGTTTGAAACGATTTTCGCAAAATCTGAAAATCTACTCAAGATTTTTTAAAAATTCGACGCCTATGTTTTAAGTTGAGTGACCACCTATCATGTCACTCAATTTCTTATCATTCGCTTCAGTCGTTTTTACGTGATGCTTGAACACAAATTTACGCAGTTTGAAAGGATTTTCGCAAAATCTCAAAATCCAATCAGGATTTTTTTTTAAATTGGACGCCTATGTTTTAAGTTGAGTGACCACCTATCATGACACCCAATTTCATATCATTCGCTTCAGTCGTTTTTGTGTGATGCTTGAACACAAATTAACGCAGTTTGAAACGATTTTCGCAAAATCTGAAAATCTAATCAATATTTTTTAAAAATTAGTCGCCTATGTTTTAAGTTGAGTGACCACCTATCATGACACCCAATTTCATATCATTCGCTTCAGTCGTTTTTACGTGATGCTTAAACAAAAAAAGCGTCACGGACAGAATGACAGAATGACAGAAGGACAGAATGACAGAATGACAGACAGACAAACTTTTTTTTGAGGGTCGCATCGGATACCCGGGTGCTTGAAACGGATAGAAATCGCAAAATTTTTGAATTCCAAGAAATGTACAGACAAAAGTCTAATTTTATTTATATAGATTGTGTATAAAAATATAAAAAACAATATGTGCTACTTTAATAATCTGAAAATCCACCGGTTCCCTCATTTTTAAACGATTTTTTACTATTTTCAGCTCTATTTTATTTCCGACCGTAAAAATAAAAAAGTGAATCATATGGGTGACAAAATGAGTTGTTTCAATCGATATGACGTCATATTCATCACGGTCATCAGGCTTTGATAGGAAAGTGTGACGCAGTTCGTTTAAAATATTCTTCCAGAGTACACAATTTATTTATTTTTCCCACAAATAAATCGTCTGCATGGATATACGAATAGCTGCGTGCACAAAACGAAATCTTTCGAATGCCAAAAGTTTCCGCACTTTCCCAGAAGAGCATGAAATTCGATTTAAGTATACACAATAAAAAATTAAATATGAACTTATTTATTTTAGGTGGCCGAAGATTAAATATATTGAATGTAGACATATCTTTTCAAAATGCTTTTTCTTGAACCTGTTGTAATTGCCTCCGCAACGGGCTTTGCCTTCTGGTATTTTGTATTTAGTCAATCGTGAAAGCACAGTTTGACGAGTTATTTTGATCTGTAAGGTGAAATAATTGCATGCGAAACAGAAGCGATACTGCCATGGATATGTGTTGAGCCCTTATGAGTAGAGTCTTTTTCCAAGAGTATGCTTTTGGATTCTCACGCTTATTGCTGATTCAGAAATGCTGCTATTATGAAAAATTATTTGAGACCAAAAGAGATATACTCCGTTATTCCACTAAGTTAGGCTGATATGTCTCTTTAAAGCTGCAATTTATCACTCCTGATAATTAAGAGCGTAGTAAATAGTAATTTTTAAATCAACGTAAAGACAATGCTATCAAAAGTATCTAGTCGTTTCAGATGATAGATTTTTTTTTTCCAGATAGATGTCCTTCAAAACTTCCTGAAAAAAGCACGAATCGTTTTGTAACTTTGATTATAAAAAGAATGTACTCACACTTTGTTCACTTATCCATTTAAGATACTGCCAAGGTATTAAAAGTATGCACACACAAAAAAAGGTAAATTGTTAAATTTTATACACTAATGTGTCATACAAGTATATAATTTGTATTTTTGGAAATATAACTATGAGTTTAAATATCCTATAGAACTATAGTCGAAGGAAAATTTTTCCAAAAATTTGATACGAAATATTTTATTTCGAATGATAATTTATGATAAATAAATTAATTCTTTTTGGAGAAATACGCTGTCTGAAATTTATTATTGTCTTGATTACTGTCTTAACAATCACGGCTCTGATTAAACACCTCATCAAATCTTTGCACAATATGAAAACCAAAGTTTGCTGTGGAATCAAATTGTCCCAGAGGAAGATTAATTATGAACTTAATTGAATTTCCGTTAGTATAAGTAATTTAATTTTCTCGTCAATTTAAATAAAGGGAAGCAATATGATTAATAAATTTAAAAGAACAAAGTGATATTATTTTATTTGAAGGTTTTATTAAATTTCATTTGCATGTCACATTAGTCTTTATCTAGTGTGGCTTATATTATCACACGTATTATTTTTACGAACCTGTATAAGGTATTTTGTTGAAAATATAAAGCTTGAAATATTCTACAAAGTGCTTCTTTAACCCTTTCAAACCTGATTAAATAATTTTTCTTTAAATTAAATAACTTCCCTTTTTGATAATAAACATGAAATTTGTAACTAAAAAATAAAATAATATAAAAAGTACGAGTTATTAAATTTTGTAGGATTTTTTTTTTATGTGCCCAAATTAGGATATCCATCCTGCATAACAGTGTAGGTAATTTTTGTGTCCTCAATTGTGGACAAGCAGTCTGAGTGAATTAATATCGGAAACAATAAGCCCATACCTATCGCTGGGGGTCTTCCCAATCTCACTAACAGTTTTATCTCAGTATTGTGATTATACATGTTTAGAAAATTCTATCAAAAACCCAATACTAGTATCCGCCCGTCAACTAAGGTACTTGGTTAATCATCTGCAGTAGAGTCGTTGACGTCATTTTTTCATATTTCGATAAAAACATTTTCTTGCGATTTGTGATCCTTCCTGAAATTGAATTAGGCTTTTCTATAGATTTTCCTATAGATTTGTACATTGTTAAGGTGATTATTTTGCATAATTAAGAGTTCTCGCTGTTCCGCTGAAAACATTACAATCTTTATGGAAGCTAAATGAGTTTTCACATGAATCTGTCGAGCTCCATATTAAAGAGAGTGTGTTCAGGTGCGCTGCTAAGCAGCGAAAAACTCTGGGGTTACTTAAACAATGTGTTTTTTGATCAAACATTTCCATAAAGAAGCTATGAAAGCTTGGGTTACATCAAAATCACAGATTTATTTTATTTTTGTGTGTTTTCCCAACCTGGTGAAACTTTCATATGTACAGTAGATACTGCATTTCAAAATAATTAACTTTTATTTTTCTTGAATATCTTTTGAAAATTTAAAAAAACTACTATATCCAACCAACGTTTACGTTAACGTAGGTCAGTTTGTTTTTAAAAAAATGTAATATTATGTTTATGAATTCTTCTTAAAATTCAGTATAATCTTAAAACAATGCGCACATTTAAGAAACAGAAGGGTTAAGGTACAAGACTACCAAAACATCGCTGTTTTTAAAAATTTTCGATTTTTTTTATTTGCTTATTTCATACTTCACACGATTAGGATTCCAAAACCATTTTACTTTTGCTTCAACGATAATTAGAAGCTAAGTTATGCAAGAAATAAGGAATCAGATGTATAGCATTTTGTACAGTAGTAAAATTTTAAACTCGATTTCTAATAAAGTGTGTTTTTTGTCATTTTTTTAGGTAAATGTTATATCTCTTGACGCGTTTAAGATATTGACTTCAAATTTTGCCAGAATTTTTATCCTTAATAGCTGTGTTGTGAAACAGAATATAATATTTCTGTGCTTATTTATGGATTTTATAACCATCTTCAAAAAAGCTCTTTTTAGAAAATATACTGAGTTCTCATATAAAAATTGAAATATTTTCATAACTATTAGAATTTTCGAAAAACTCATGATTCATAAAACATATAATTATGTTAGTTATGTACTGTATAAGTACTATTAAAAGTTTTTATTAGAATTGTTTATAGGAGGTCGGACGTAAATGCAACTCTTAAGAAAACTTTCACTTAAATTTGCAAATATTTCAAAGTTTACTTTGAATTTCATTAAAATTGCATTTAAATTTTAAGATGTTTGCTCCAAAAACGTAGAATTTTTCATTAATTTTACTTTAAAAACAATGCTGCAAAGGAAGGCGGATACCCTAAATTCGATTGGTATTTCCTTGTTCAAATGATATTTAATATTTTTTTTTTATACTTTCAACCTTAAAGAGTTTCAAACAATTATTATTTTTTTATTCGTCATACACTTTTTTGAACCTTGTGTTTGTTCGAAACTTTCTAAACAGAAAAATTTAAGTTTATACTTCTACAAAAATAGACATTACCTTTAAGGAAACATACTGTTATTCTGTTGAATGTAAATAATTTTAATGCTCTGAAGAATTTTAGATCATATAATAAAGATGTGTTTTGTGTTAATCTACAAGCCCCCCCCCCTCATTTTTTTGTGGCGGGGGGGTTGAATTTACAGAAATTTATTTATCGCTTAATTTCGCTGATAACTTCTTATTTAATAAGAAAAACAGCTCTGAATGACTGATCGATTACGTAAATAGCAAATCCGTTTGCAATTCATTAGCATTTCCCTTCAGTAAATACGCCGTAAAAACAATGAATAGGAAATTTTCATTATATACTCATATAAGATGTAAGGTTCGCAATATTGTGATTTTGTAAATAAATACAACCTGCGTGTGTGTGTGTGTGTGTGTGTTAATGTTTACACTTATCATGGCAAAATAAAATTTTTAATAAAAAGCAAAGTTCAATTTTTAATTTAAATAAGGCTACAATAAAATAATTAGTTTTTAATGTGGTATTTCATTAAAGAATAAATATGTACATAGCAAACTATAGAAATTTTAAAAAATGCAAGAAAAAATATATCTTAGTCTTAAAATATTAAAATGAAATTCTCAAATGAAATATTTGAATGATGGAACTCGGCATGCAGTATGATGATTTCTAAATTAATTCTTCGAAGAATAAGGATACAGTTACACAGTACACTATTGCATATTATTATTTAGCTAAATATTTTTATATATAATAAAAAAAGTCTGAAAAAAAGGACAACGTACCGGAACGTCAATGTGTAAATTTTGAAAGAATAATAATGTTACTATAAAATAGTGCAATAATTTGTAATATTAGAATATCTAATTTAGCTATTGATGTTGTTCTTCAGATTATAAATTAAACGCACATTTATTACATAATTCATAATGTTTTCATTATCAGTAAAATAATTTGTATCTTATTAAAAAGGTAAACATAACCTCTTAAACAAATTTATGTAAAAAAAGCATGCAAAATTTTAGCTCATTTAGGGATTAGGAAGTTATCGAGTGAGTATTTACTACATTTGACTACATACACAAACTACTTCCTTCCTAAAATAACGAATTAAAAAAAATTATTTTCCGTAATGCATTATTCACTCAATTTTTTATTTTTATTTTTAGGACTCTTTGTATGGAACTAGCATCGAAAAGAATGTTAAGAAAAAGTACTTTTATTGGAAATTTTCTTTTAAAATTATGTTTTAAAATATCGTAAGCATTTCTTATATTTAAACTCTATTTAAGGGCTTTCAGAAAAACTCAAAAAATGCTCTTATAAGAAGAGGGGCTGCAGAATAAATGACAACGAAATTTGTCTGCTACGAGAAATGAACTGTGTCAATATTATCATGATGTGTGTATTGCAAGATTGTTTATTTTCTGATTGTTCATTTTCAACATCTTTTAGCCTTTCTTCAAACAGCTTTCTACTTTAAGACTTTTCGTAGTTAATCTATTTTTTTTTTTTGACTGCAAATAATTCCTGCATCTGACAACTGCAACTTGTTTGCGTTCTGATCTGGTTCGAAACGAATGGTCAAAGTTTGAGTTTTTGTGTTACGGCAAGCTTACACGACGGGGCATCTGCCTACGGGGAAGGTGCCTTGGTTGGAGGACATTTTAATGGGATCTAAAGCGTATTTTCGTTACAGCTAGAGAAAACCGTCCAAAACCCATGGCCGTTAGATCAACAGCCGCGCGATAGACCCGAACTCCAGATCTTTGCACTTCAAAACGGACGTTCAAATTTACACAACATTTTTTTCACTAAAATAAATCTTAAATAAATTTATATGAAGAATTTATCTTTAAAGAACTGTTAAATAGATTTTCTTTTAGTTGCGTACGAGATAAGACCCCAAAATATTGTCGTTAAGTAGCACATCAGTAAGAAAGGAGAAATTGTACTTTTTTTAAGTGCTTTTCCAAAAATTTTTATTGGTTTCTTCTTTTATTTGAAACATTACCCGTTAATCACACATTTAAAGATGATTTGATTTCGAAAAAAAATCTTTAATGTCGATACAGATGTTTCTAAAATAAATAAGCATTTTATTTTTGAACTCAGTTTAAGCTAGGTGTAGCATGTTCCCCATGCCTATTTCAAAAGAAGCCAACTATTTATAAAAAACCTTTTAAACATATTTTTACTGCTTCAAAAATTGAAACGAGTTAAAATTGCTTAGTCACTGGCTTTCAAAAACGCCAGCGAAGACCCTTTTTAAATATTGCACATTTTTATATTTTTAGAATCTTAGGAAGAATGTATAGAAACATGAAATTGCATACCAGGCATTACGCAGACTACAGATTTAATAAAAAATAAAGAAAAATGTATATTTTCGAATGTTGTTTCATAAGTTTATTTCACCGAGCGTAAGAAAGTTGTAAATTTCAATTAATTCTTCTTTGATCCAACTTTACACTATCACGACCTTGTGAGAAAACGAAAAACTCTTTTGAATATAATGTGTTTTTCATAAAATCCCTAGATTTCAATTTTACAGATGAATGAATTCGAAAGAAAACATTTTATGCGTTTCATTTTATCTTTTTCATGGTACAGATATTATAACTGGAAAAGAACGGAGCAACATTTTGTAAAACGAGTTATTCCGAAGCATTTAGAATTAAAAATTAACATTTTTTTCTCAAGTGACACAATCAGTTGATTCAAAGTTATTCTAAAAATAAAATATATTGTACTTGCTTTTTATTTATTAAGTAATTGTTATCTATGCATCTAACGTTTATTTAAAAAATATTTGTTTTGGAAAACTTTTTAAGTATAAGAATTAACTTCTTCGAGCAATGTAAATCTAAAAATTACAGTTGTAAAGTATTGAAAATGTGAATGGAAAAATCATAAAAATTTAAATGAATTCACCAGAATAATTTACAATAAAGGAATTATATGGATTGTCATGCATGTTTTCAAAGAAATTACTTATTAATTTCTTTTATTTAGGTAACTATAATACAGTCTGAGAAGAAATTAAAAAGAGAAAAAAAGACCTTACCATGTCACGTGTTTAATGCACATAACTATTTCCGTGCTTAGAAACTATAATTTGTCTGACGTTAAATCAGAGCTCAAGCATAAGCATACACACATATTCGAATTATGTTGATTTTCACTAGAATTTGAGTATTTTAGTCTCATACAGAAATTTTAATTTATTAGTGTTATGTGCTATGACATAAGAACTCTATAAGTGTGTTTAATAACATTTGAAAATGGGGAAATAAAAAAGTAATGTAGTTTATAATTTAGGGTATGGGGAGCTCTTAGCATTCGAATTTATAATATTTGCTGTTACACATTTTTCGCTATAGGAGTTTTTTTATCATATGTTTGCAAATATGCCTCAAAACTGAAATTTTTATATTGATATACAACTTTAAAGTTGTACCAAAAATTTTGCATATTTGCTATTTTGTATTTTATAAAAGCTCACATTGCATTAAAACATATTGCATTAGGGAACCCTATTTTACTTTACATAAGATTTTTTTTAACATAAATACGTATTTGCAGTGATTGCGTGGTTAAATACTCAAAAAGCGGTCATTGTTTTAAAAAAGAACTACTCCCTTTGAATAATTGAAGCAATAAACAAGAAATATTTTTATACTTGTTTAATGGACTTCAAAACTTTACCATACGTATAAAAAATTTATCATTGATATGTATGATATTACTACTTGTAATTTAATTATCAGCATAATTAAGTCATGTGAGATGAAACAAATAGGATGAGTTTGGAATTTAATATCACACAATCTTTCACACTATGTAGTATAAAATTCATTGAACAGTTTTGGATGTCAAAGGGTTCCATTTAATCATCCAAGATGTTCCTTGAATTTGAGACATTGACAAAGTAAGGAAATTTGTGCATAGAGGCTTACTTTTCATAGTCATGTAAGGATGTATTTCTCCTTCTGTATCATTTACCATACTGTTTTTCGACCTTTAAAAGTTCTCTCAAATATCACCCAGGACTTTAAAATTTCTAAAATGCTTTTAATACTTATCACAAACTGTCTTAAATAACCTGTAGCAACCCATTTATTGAGTCTGTTTAAACACTAAGCCGAAATCTTTTAGCATGTAACTCCCTGTAACATTTATTTTTTCATGTATGAATTTATCAGTACTACTCAGAAATCATGGATTAATATTAAGGATATGTATCATCTACGGGCTAAAGCTCTGTAAACGCTTCTGATTTTTTTCAACATACCAGGGGTCTTTCTCTGCTGTCGGGTTAACGCATATATGCATGGACAACTCCGTATGAACTGTCCGCGTAAATGTATGATGACTGTCAGCGTTGATGTATGATGACTGTCAGCGTTAATAACAAAAAATGTTACCATATATGAGAAGAAAATAAAATACACAATTCCTAGAATAACATTATCATGCGAGTTTTTAAAGAATCAGCAAGCTAATAATATTTTGTTACATATTTATGCATTTTCATTTTCCGTATCTAATAGCTCTTTAGAAGAGACTTCAGTTTTCATTG
Source organism: Cheiracanthium punctorium (assembly GCA_038373885.1). Lineage (NCBI taxonomy): Eukaryota > Metazoa > Arthropoda > Arachnida > Araneae > Cheiracanthiidae > Cheiracanthium > Cheiracanthium punctorium. The sequence goes on from JAWZYV010013419.1 coordinate 259,610, forward strand.
AATTGCTAAATACAACAAATTAAGAGACGATAATGCATTATGTAACAACACTAAATGTAATGTTAAAAGTAGAATGCCAAATTGCATATTTAAGCGAATAAGAATTATATGTATTTTAGTGTCATATTTACTAATACAACTATTAAGTATTTTAGTGCTACAAAAAGGCTTTAAACATGCGCATATCATAAAATTCGATAGTCGGGATTTATTGGCCGGGGGCTGCACATTCATGTATGCGTTAGACCATAAGCTCCCAACCGGAGGGATGCGACCCTTCCACAGCGTTTGCAAGGGGGGGAGATGAGAAAAACAGAATAACTGCAAGTGATAATTCATATCTTATAATCCTTTCAATTCTTATTTTTACTCCAGAACATATTTATTTCCGCTTAAAATGTTCATTCAAACTTTATGAATAACAATAGTTCTCAGAAATCTGACTCAATGTTCATTGCTGAAAAATAAAAAAAACTGTATGTATGCTGAGAAATGTGAGGCGGGAGGACACCATCTGAGTTATCCTTTGTTGGGGAGAAGGGACCCAGCAAACACACACCTGCTGGCGGAGTACCTTGCCAGTACCTTTCTGCCTTTACGTCCAGCACCGGCCCGGCACTGCAAAAAGTAACTGAATCGTACCAAAAGTGGTCGCCCGAGAATAGAGCTGAAGCAAACCGCATGTATTCGGTACTAAGATACGGATAATCACTCAGACTCGAAGTAACGAATTGTTACTTTTCGGTTGATATCGTTACTCGATCCGAAGTTGTTTCGGATCGAGCAGCTTCGAACTTCGAATACAGACTGCCAGGCGAGGCGAACTAGGGGGGAAACGGGTTCCAGTAATCGAGTACTAATATCTTCTGTTATTTGTTACTGGATATCGGATCGCGGTTTCAAGGGGGAAAATGACTTTCGAGTGTGCATTTCGGATCGACCAGGTCCAAACTTCGAATACAAGACTGCCGGAGGGAGAAAATGAATTTCGGTATTTGAGTAATAGTATGTTCCGTTCCGTTACTAGATACCGGAAGTATTATTGATTCTCGCTATTTGAAGGGAAAAATCAGTTTCGGTATTTGAGTAGTAGTATGTTCTGGTTGCAATTCTTTTGTGCCGAGCCGAATAGTATCGTTTTGATGAGGTTTGGAAGAATCCGTATGTTTCGTTACAGTTATGGAGAGGGATATAGTATCTGCTGCTCTATTGATATGGGTCGTACAATGGAGGGATAGGATCCGGTGTATAGTATGTTCCTATGCGCAGTTGAACATTTTTGCGGGGGGGGAAGGGGGTGTTCTTATAATTGTAGAGGAGCAATACATATAAGAGAAGCATGTTAGTAAGGGGTGCTAATTTCGGGCTTTCTAACATTTTAGTACTAAATAGTGGTGCAATCAGAGGGGGCCATCTGCCCTATTTTATGGTACATTTTATTCCGTGAACTCATGGAATACGCATAGTCCGGTGCAACCATTCTTTCTGTATGAAAGGAGTGATAATATTGATAATTTTTGTTTAAAGAATGCTCTCATATATGCACCCACAGAAGGGGCTAACCCCTTTCATCCCAAAAGTGCAGAAATAGAACTGGAAATATCTTAATAATAGATAATTCTCACTGAATTAAACAATTTTAATTTAAAATATGGTAATTTTTAATTTACTTCGAAAAATGGTCCAGCAAAAGAAGTTTTTGATATGAAATAAGAACTCACAAATAATAAAGATATTATGCTTGTAGAGACGCAAAGTAGTTGATATCTGCTGCCCTGTGAATTTTATATACGTGGCCCAATCCCTGGATCTCAGTATTCAAGAACCCGCTAACAGAAAAAACACGAGTCACAAGCTTTCCTTTACACTTTTTATGATAAGAATGAACAGGTTAAACCAGCGTTCAGAATTAAAAAAAGGGGGGTTGAGAAAAAAAAAAGAATGGCATATGTCTTTGGAAGATTTCTATGTGCACTCAGTAATTCGGATAATTTAGCATTGTATAAAACCATAAATGTGTATAAAAACAATCTGTAAATCAGAGAAAATAAGCTCTAAATACAACTTTGTACAACTTCGCTAAAAAAAATTCTTTTTGGTTAGGTTTTGTTATGGGTTTATGTATGGGCGGCATATACCCATAACAACACTGTCCCGGATGTGTTGTTATGGGGCACTGTATAACACCCTATTACCGATTCTATTAGTAGTAACGAAAGTAACGAGTAACGAATACTTAGTAACGAATAGCGAACATCTAAGTAACAAATACATACGGATACTCATTTTGTCGTTACTTTTACAGCACTACCCGAGAAGTACCTCTCCAGAAGCCTGGGAAGGCAACGGCACTCTACTGGCATACTGCATGTGCCGGCCGTTACTCACAATAAAGGCACTGGCCCATTAAGTTTATAATGCCCAAAATGAAACGGCCGGGTGCCGACTATTATTAAAAATAAAGGCACTGGCCTGGTATCTTAATAGTGACTGCAATATAATGGCACGGTACCGGATTAGTGCCTATTTACAGTAATGCTGCCATAATTAAAATACGATCCAGTGGCGGATTTGGGGTAGGGGGCTTATTCATCAACCCCCACCCCCACCCCGCAAAAGAAAAACATTCCTTAAGGGTAACATTTTAAAAGATAAAAAACAACATAAATGAAAGATAAAAACACCAAAATCCGCTGGTCAATCGATTGCAAATTATGTGCGCCTATCATTAGTGATCTTAATTGTGTGCAGTTTTCATAAACTGCAATTTTCTTACAAATCTGCAGTCGCTTAAGATTTTTTTATTAGAGAAGCGGTAACACATTTCAGAACCAACATAAAATCATTTATAAACAGTTTAATTTCAATATTTCAAGAGTCAGAGATTTTATAAATGAGCTATAGTACTTTTCGGTTAGTATATATATATATAATATATATATATATATATATATTAATGACTGTGTCATTTTATCTCTCACCCCCCCCCTTTATTGAAAATTGTCCGAAAAATGTGCCCCCCCAAATAGCGACATAATTTTACATATATTTAAATACTATTACTTCACAAAAGCTTTCATGTATTGTTACAATATTCCGTAAGCTGTGAATAGGCATCCCATGTATTTATCTATAAATAGGTTACATTTAAGGCAGTACCCAGGGGGGTGGTCCGGACTCTCCTCGAAATTTCAGTTTTTGCAAGCAATGTAATAATGATGAAGTCTTTTCGTGGAAAATCCTACCTTTTTCACCGTTTGGACCCTCCCCGAAATTTTTTTCTGGGTACATCCCTGGTTACAATCATAAAAATTTCAACATAGGGTGACCAGGCGAAATACACGAAAGATAAGATAAAATGACATACTCGATTTATATCGTTTTAATATGGCAATAATGAAATTAAAAAATTAGGGGTTCAGGGGTCCCCCTGACAAGGCTCGAATAGCCGAGTTTATATATATACATATATAAATCAAAATTTTACAGAAAGTAATAATAAATAAAGTTGCACTATTGTTACACATAACATTAGGGTAACATTTTGTTTATTATAAATTTTCTTTAGATCAAAAGATTTTTTGTTAGCTATTCTGAAAAGAAATTCCTATATCTACTTGCTGTATACTACATGACTTAAATTTTACTGAGGAAAATACTTTTATACACTAAAACATACTATGAGTGTATATATATTTAAAAAAGTGAAACTTCAAATTTACGTGTTATTTTCCCAACTCTTTAACAGAAAATCCAAGGGCTTCGAAATGTATTATGAACCAACAAGATATCATCATTGAAACAGTGTTGTTTTATATAAATAACTGTTCCAAATGATGACGTCCTGCTAGTCGTCTGAAACTATTTCGACTAGGTCTATAGTCGTCTAAAGCTGTCCGCCACAGAAAAATAAATAACCGGCTGTGATAACACACACACGACGGCTGAAGTATCCGCATGTTCAGAGGATTGGCACTTCGCAGAAATAAATCACAGCAAAAGAAGCGCATTGATGTCTTTTGTTAACGGGATAGAAACAGAGAAAACAATCAGCAGTAGCAGTCAATTTTTAAAAAAGGCAGTAGTGAAGTGTTCCGCCAATACATAGCACTAAAATGTCCAGAACTTATGTAGAAGGGCGGTCAGTATAAGTTCAGCAGGAATGAAGGATGCCAGCGAGTAAACAGAAGTCAAATTCAATCGAAGAATTATCAGGAGGTTGGCGAGAAAGTTAAACTTGGCATATTTAAAGAACGCCCAAACGAGAGCCAATAATATATTCATTATTAAAGACGCCGAAAAACCGCAGAATATTCCTAGTCAACAGAGAGAATGGGAAGACATAACAAAGCGCCGGGCACCAAATTATTGAGGATGAAGGCAGCCAAAATTACAGTAAACCCGTGTGATAGGAAATTATTTCAGCTGTATTTTAACCGATATGAGGCCATGTCCGTATTTGGTAATGAAAGGAATAAAGTGATGTACGGGTATAGAAAGACGTTAAGCATAGATGCATATTAATACTAAAAAGTAGATGTTCTGCATGAGAAACAGATGTTTATTAACAGCTAGGAAAGCTAAAGAAATGCAACGGACTTATTATTGACATGGAACAAAAGGCGATAGAATAATTTAAGCATTAAATCCGGATAAATAGGCAGTTAATTGAAATTAAACAAGCGGGAAAAGGCGTAATACAAAATTTTGAAAGACAGAGTAGTTAAAAATGGGAAGAGAATTTAAAGTTAAAATGCTTGATTTAAAATGTATTAAATTTAAGAAAGTAAACACAAATGAAAATTATTATTAAATATGTGATCTTCATCACAGGGGTGCCCGAAAGCTAAAAACGCTAATAATAATATGAACGATTATCAGAGTTTGATTAAGCCAACGTGCGGCTTCGGGCCGACATCTGATACAGGTCCCATTTCTTTAAATGAAATAACGAAACTTTATGCTAACACTACGGAATATTTACTGGCCCATTACCTCTAAAAAGTGCTGGCCCGGTACATTTTAAACAGTACCACGCCGTTAACTATGCTGTGCATGTTTTAGACACATGGGCGCGACAGGCATTTCGCCATTACTGGCAATGTACTGGCGCATATGCATTTTTCAGGCATTGGTATTCCAGTGACTTTAAACTGACGGCAATGTACTGTTCTCCCGGCATACGGCACTTTGTCAGCACGGCGGGTACCTTGCCGTCATTTTGCGGGCAGTAGTGTGTTTGCTGGGGAGGGCCCAGAGTTAAAAGGTTGGGAACCGCTGTGGTAGACACCAGCAAAGAACTCCTTGATGTTGGATTACTTGAGACCTCTTTTTTAACTATTATAATACACATTCTAGTATTTTGACCCATGTCAGAAATGCATGAGAAATTCAGATAAAGCGAACTCAATCTCATGTTACTTATCTACTAGGTCCGCATGACGTATAGCGCATGCAATGTTGAGCTGAGCGAATTTCGTGCAGTTATGTCTACCTCAAGTTGATTTTTTTCGGTGATTATTCGTCGATGGTATATCCGATTTCGGTTTTTCTTTTTTTTAAAGTGATCAGCATCGTGACCTTGACCAATGTCATAGGTTCAATGAGCGCGTGGAGTGAGTAATTGAGAAAAAGAATAATTCTTCTAATATCTCCATTGAAAGTTAATGGCAGCAGGTTTTTCGGTGATTATTCCTCCGTGGTCAACCCGACTGGTTTGATTTCAGATTTATACTTGCCACTATTGGTACCTATAACTAGAGCTGAAGCAAACCGCATGTATTCGGTACTAAGATACGGATAATCACTCAGACTCGAAGTAACGAATTGTTACTTTTCGGTTGATATCGTTACTACTCGATCCGAAGATGTTTCGGATCGAGCAGCTTCGAACTTCGAATACAGACTGCCAGGCGAGGCGAACTAGGGGGGAAACGGGTTCCAGTAATCGAGTACTAATATCTTCTGTTATTTGTTACTGGGGTTACTGGATATCGGATCGCGGTTTCAAGGGGGAAAATGACTTTCGAGTTTGCATTTCGGATCGACCAGGTTCGAACTTCGAATACAAGACTGCGGGAGGGAGAAAATGAATTTCGGTATTTCAGTAATAGTATGTTCCGTTCCGTTACTAGATACCGGAAGTATTATGGATTCTCGCTGTTGGGAGGGAAAAATCAGTTTCGGTATTTGAGTAGTAGTATGTTCTGGTTGCAATTCGTTTGTGCCGCGCCGAATGGTATCGTTTTGATGAGGTTTGGAAGAATCCGTATGTTTCGTTACAGTTATGGAGATGGAATAGTATCTGCTGCTCTATTGATATGGGTCGTACAATGGGGGGATACGATCCGGTGTATAGTATGTTATTATGCGCAGTTGAACTCTTTTTTTGCGGGGGGGAAGGGGGTGTTCTTATAATTGTAGAGGAGCAATACATATAAGAGAAGCATGTTAGTAAATGGTGCTAATTTCGGGCTTTCTAACATTTTAGTACTAAATAATGGTGCAATAAGAATTCTTTCTTTCAGGGTGGTTCCGAAGCAGGATTGCGAACTTAACTTTTTCTTTTTTTTTTAGCTAGAATCGAAATGAGTAATAAATAACAAATTATTTAAATACACCTTTTAAAAAAATATTTTTATAAAGTAAACGAATTCACACATTTTTATTATTTAAAATATTATTTGGAACTAAAAAAAATATTTAGCATGGAAACCTAAACACATTTTTTAAGTAATTGTTTAAAAAATAGGGAGCGACCCGGGATTTCTATGCCCACTCCTGCGTAAGCCACTGGTATTAAAATATTTCAATAAAGTTCAGTATGTTTCTAAAATGTCGGTGTTTAGGGGGCCATCTGCCCTATTTTATGGTACATTTTATTCCATGAACTCATGGAATACGCATAATCCGGTGCAACCATTCTTTCTGTATGAAAGGAGTGATAATTTTTGTTTAAAGAATGCTCTCATATATGCACCCACAGAAGGGGCTAACCCCTTTCATCCCAAAAGTGCAGAAATAGAACTGGAAATATCTTAAAAATAGATAATTCTCACTGAATTAAACAATTTTAAATTAAAATATGGTAATTTTTAATTTACTTCAAAAAATGATCCAGCAAAAGAAGTTTTTGATATGAAATAAGAACTCACAAATAATAAAGATATTATGCTTGTAGAAACGCAAAGTAGTTGATATCATACTGAGATCCCCTGCCCTGTGAATTTTATATATGTGGCCCAATCCCTGGATCTCAGTATTCGAGAACCCGCAACCCAGAAAAAACACGAGTCACAAGCTTTCCTTTACACATTTTATGATAAGAATGAACAGGTTAAACCAGCGTTCAGAATTAAAAAAGGGGGGGGGTTGAGAAAAGAAAAGAATGGCATATGTCTTTGGAAGATTTCTATGCACTCAGTAATTCGGATAATTTAGCATTGTATAAAACCATAAATGTGTATAAAAACAATCTGTAAATCAGAGAAAATAAGCTCTAAATACTACTTTGTACAACTTCGCTAAAAAAAATTCTTTTTGGTTAGGTTTTGCTATGGGTTTATGTATGGGCGGCATATACCCATAACAACACTGTCCCGGATGTGTTGTTATGGGGCACTATATAACACCCTATTACCGATTCTATTAGTAGTAACGAAAGTAACGAGTAACGAATACTTAGTAACGAATAGCGAACATCTAAGTAACAAATACATACGGATACTCATTTTGTCGTTACTTTTACAGCACTACCTATAACCATGCCAAATTTGAACTAAATCAGTCTAGCGCTTTAGGAGGAGAAGCGTTACCTTGAAATGCCTGGGTGTAGTGTAAGAACTTCGCTCAGCTCAAAAAATATGTCACATTCTGGAGTACATATTTACACAAATTCTATCAATTAATTTACTATATAGATTGGGGGTTAACGTTTGCATATTCCCTTAACTATCATACAGTTCGTTATAGGCACATATATATTTAAATATAAGTTGGCATATTTAGAGGCATATATATTTAAGTATTATAATCTTCCCAAAAATGAGCCTTGAAATTTTCTATCGGACGGCCACTTATTTTATTTTATGTATAGAGCAAATTCTTCCACAGAGATTTCAAAATTTTAAAACATGTTTTAAGTGTCTCTACCAATGTTTCAAAAATTAAAATTTTTAATTATTATTATTTAATAATAAATTATTATACAAATTCATGGACATCGATATAATTGAGTCATTATGCTGAAAAGACTGACATTTGTTTCAAGTTTTTCCTGAACTTCATGGAACGTTTTTAAAAAAATCCACAAATTTTAATTATTTTTCGCATTTTCTGAAATTGTTTGACAGGCAGGCACGGACAGGCGAATCAGCTAATTTCACATGAAATAGTACTAAATTTCTAGAAAAGTGATAATGTCGTGGCAGAAATTATTTCAGAAATGGAAGATTCCGTCACAATTACAGATAAGGTTGTTGATTTTTTTGTAATTTACGAAATGCATAAAGCCATTGTACAGAGGAAACGAATTCCATTTCTTTTTCAATATCTTTAGAGAAAAAAAATACCTACATCAACATCTCTTCAACATAATGATATATCGCACTTTGTCGGCCTAATTTTAAAATATTCAGAACGTTACGTACATTTTCTTTTATTATGGACAATTATTCCCTTTTCTCGTCATAATCTTTCTGCTGAATGAGAATCTAATCAGATTCATACTTTTGCATTCATAAAATATTTTAGTGTTGGTCGGACTGACCTTTCAAGGGCAACAAATAAGCGCATACAGGATTTTATATTACTTTGACAACTAATGTGGTGACAACTAATAAATCGATATTTCGACGACTTTTATTGTCAACCAACTATTTTCACGTTCCTAGTTTATCGCGAAGAAACGAAAACTAAATTTTTTGAGTTGTATAGTGTTACAATATCAAGCAGCACAAGAACACCATGAATAATAAAATGAAAATTTAAAAGCATAAGCCGGTTTCATGTTATAAAGGAAGCAAACGGGTGTCGATAGAGATAGAATTTGTTAAGGCATTTAAAGTTTGAAACGAATGAACTTTATTCATGCAAAACTATTGTATTTCAAAATTTGTGTATTGTAGCAAAAGAAACATCATTGCTGCAGATCCATAGTTTACGTGTTTTTCCAAGATATTTTAATAATTAATTCATACTTCTGTTTATGCTGGGAAATGTCATGTGAGTAAAATGTAATTTTTAATTATTCCCCTACGATACACGCCATTTACTCTTGACAGCGACTAATGCATTCTCTTCATTTGCATCCTTTTGTTTTATGTAAGTAGAAATACCATAACCTGCATTAACTTAATAAATAATTCATTGATCACATAATCATATGCTCAATCAATAAAAGTAGTTCAGGAACAATGGTGCACATTTTGTTAAGACATTTAGTCTAAAAATAGGTATTACAAGAACAGTTTAAAACCCTAATTGAATAAATATTTCATTAACATCTAATACTTATTATTATCTTCATTAATATTTTGTAACAAGAATAAATAACTCTTTCAAATTTCAATGATATGTTTTGTGTATGTATGTATAGTGTGTATATATGTGTACATTATTTCTAAGTTCAAATGCACGCCAAAAGAGGTCATAATTATTATTAGTACGGACTCATTATTAAACCATATATTATTCCATTATTATTCCCAAACTTTACCAGATGCAGAAATAAAAAGTAAAAAACGAAATGTTACACTTAATATTATTACTAGATAAGGTCGTAAAATGTGCGTTACTAAAGAGAATAGGAATAATTTCTCTTAGCTAGGAAATAAATTTCAACGAGAATATGAAATATTTATTTTCAAACACGAAATTGAATCATAATGTTTGTGATCGATTTACAGGAAGTAATTAAGGAGTCTTTGAAAAGTATTTTTGAAAGGTCCCAGCTGTATGACTGAGTCCTGTAGGACCCATTTTTAATTCTTCTGGTGTCTATGAACATTTACGTTGGCAGTCAAAAAACTTTAAAACTAATGTAAGAATAAACATTTAAGAATTCGAGGGTAAGTTGTAATCAATAGCTAAAAATGGTAATTTCTGTGAGAAATTATTTAATTGTTTTTCATGGTGTTTTCAATTTATGGTGAGGTTTATTGTGTTAACTGGATTAAATTTAATGAGCGAGTAAATTCAATGTTTTGGTATTTATGTTATGTGCTTTTTTACCTTATTCTTTGTTTTCATGTTTTCTGTTTCTCCTGTGATGAACGCTGTATATTTGCGTGTTTGTATAATTGATCTCAAATATCAAGTTATTCATTTTCCATACAGTTAGGCTTGCAATAAGATTTAAAAAAAACTCGAGAAATTTTTCAAAATTTTTAATTCTGATACGAATTTCTCCTAAAGCAGTTGTTTAAGTTTTACTTTTAAAATAAATTTTTACGAAATGGCAGCATTTTTGCCAAATCGTAAAATTTTTATGAGCATGGCTGGTGCGGTACAAAAAAGTGGACTGTAAGACCAAAATTCAACAACTAATTTCTTTATTCTGTTACTATTTAAATTTAAATGAGTCAAGAGGGTACAATGTTGCCGCGCTTACAGCTTACAACACGAGACGACTACTGGCGAAAATCACAGCAACCCAGAACCCATCGACAGGATTGCCAGGGGCGAATTGGCGACAAAATACAAATATGTATAAGGTAATATAAGCAATAACATTTCTCCCCCGCCTTGCAACGACGGAGGCGTTCAAATTAAAGTTACAGGTTAAATAATCAAATAACAATCAAAATTGGTAAATGAGATTAAATAATGCCATCACAATAATATTAAATAAAAATACAAATGTTTTCAGTTTTCAAAAAGAATAAAGTGAAGAAAAAACATACATACATATTCAAAGTTTAATATACTTTCAAATAGACCATAAGAAGTAAATAAGTAAATTGAATTTAATTCAAACACATTAATTTATGAAAGGTAAATTAGCTATCTTGGTGACTGGTCCTTTGAATATTCCATTTTTACTCCTTAAAGTTACTACCCTAACTATTCCGTCTTTGCCTGGATGAACCTTTATTATTCTAGCAAGATGCTATCTTAAAGTCCATGAATTTTCTTGAGGTTTGACTAGCACCAAGTCTCCTTCCTTAAAATTTGCTGTAACCTTGTGCCATTTTGGCCTTTGTTGCAGTCGGTTTAAGTATTCAGAAGACCATTTTTTTCCAAAACGTTTTATTTAATTTTTCTATTAACTGCCAATGACTTAATCTATTTTGTGGAAACTGTGAGTAATCCAAATCAGGCATAGCAACATAGAAGATCCAATCCAAAAATGTCCAGGAGTTAATGCAACTAGATCATTAGTATCATTAGAGAGCGGGCATAGGGGTCGAGAATTAAGGACTGCTTCAACCTGCACAACAAGGGTTAAAAAGTCTTCAAAACTTAATATCAGACTACCTACAACTCTACATAAATGGAATTTTAACGACTTAACCCCTGCTTCCCACAAGCCTCCAAAGTGTGGAGCAGATGGTGAGTTGAAGTGCCATTTTATACCTTCACTGGCCAGGTAATTTTCTAATTCCTCATTACTTTTAAATAAAGTTTTAAGAAATTTGTTATACTCATTATAAGTGCCAACAAAATTGGTACCGTTATCGCTATATATCTCAACTGGACGACTATGCCTAGCAATAAAGCGTTTTAGAGCTGCAACAAAGGCTTCAGTTGATAAACTGTACACTAATTCTAAATGAATCGCTTTAACAGAAAAACATACAAAAATTGCAATAAAATATTTTCTTATAGTTTTACATCTTCCTTGCAAGGGTTTTAACTGAAATGGTCCACAAAAGTCGATACCTACCTTGCTGAATACTCTCGCAATATTAACTCTTGCAGCTGGCAAGTCTGCCATTAATTGCTGCGAACCCCTTGCACTTACCTTTCGACAAGTGATGCAGCTATGCAGAACTATTTTAACAATATTTCTTGCACCCACTATCCAAAAATTCAATCTGATATTAGCTAACGTAGCTTCTACACCTGTATGGAAATATAAGGTATGAAAATACTTAATTGCAACATAAGTAAAATGATGGTTAGAAGGAAGCAATATTGGGTGCCTTTGAGAAACAGGCAAGTTATAGTTTTTCAGTCAGGCAAGTTATAGTTGTTCAGTTTTTCGTCCTCCAACGCAGAGGATGTCATTACTATCTAAGAAAGGGTTTACATTTAAGAGTTTACTAGATTTTGGAATCGGTGTTCTATTCCTTAAGCACTGTATTTCCTTATCAAAGTTAGTTCCTTGAATGTTTTTCACTATTGTCCACAAGGATTGACTAAGTTCATAACTCTTAAGGCATCCAGTCTCTCGTTGTAAGGGGTTTCTTGCGTTGTTTACAAATCTTTTGCACCAAGCAAGCACTCTCTGTAATTTGGTGAATGCAGAACAGCTATTGATAAGATCTAGTGGTTCGACTGTCTCCAGCAGCCCACACATTTCACTGGTTAGCGTTTCCTTTATTTGTCGCGAAAAGAGGTCATTGCTCTCTATTGAAGCAGGGTTAGAGAATTCTCTTATTTCACCTTGACGTAGAAATAGCGGCCCAAGCCACCACAGATCGCATTCCTGAATTTTATCAGGATTCAGACCTCTCGAAAGGATATCGGCTGGATTTTCCTTAGAGTTGACGTGGCGCCAGCATTTCATCTTGGTAAGCTCTTGAATGATGCTCACATGATTTCTAACGAATGTCTTGAGTTGAGAAAGTGGCCTTTTAATCCACGCTAACACTATGCTGCTGTCAGACTAAAAGTAAAAGTCATCAATTTGGATTTTTATGGATTGCAGAGAGCGTTTAACTAATTTGGAAAGAAGAACTGCAGCGTTGAGCTCTCACCGAGGAATGGTGATTGTTCTTAGAGGAGCAACTTTAGGTTTAGAGCACAACAGATTAACAATGATCTGCCCATTTTCATCAACACAACTAATGTAGATTACGGCTCCAAAAGCCTTTTCTGAAGAATCTGCAAAGCCATGAACTTCTGTTCGAATGGAATGATGTTGAAGACAATAACGAGGAATAACCAAAAGGTTTATATCTGAGAGAGCAGTAAGAAAGGAATTCCACTCAGATTTTAAGTTTGGAGGCAAGCAATCATTCCAGTCTAAGTTTAACTGCCACAGACTTTGCATGAGAATTTTAGCCTTTGCTACTATGGGCCCTAATAGACCGAGTGGATCGAACAATTTTGCGATTGTGGAGAGCACAGTTCTTTTGGTGAATTCACAATTATTTCCTCTTTCATCCTTAGTAGATACCTCGAAAGAGAAGGAATCTGTCTGCGGCTTCCATAAAAGCCGGAGTGTCTTCGTCTCATTTTGATTGGAAAAAGATAAGTCTTTATCTTCATTTAATTCATCTGGCAATAGGTAAGGATACTAGCTGCCCATTTATGCAACTGCATGCAAGCATCTTGTAATAGTGAGACAAGCTGAGATTGCAGTTTCTTCCCTAATTCCAGATCATCGCTGCCTGTTAAGATATCGTCCATGCAGACATCTGTAAGCAAAACTTTAGCAGCTAATGGATAATCCTTGCCATCGTGTATTGCAAGTTGTTTCAACGATCTAGCTGCTAGATAGGGTGCGCTACTAGTGCCATAGGTTACGGTGGTTAATTTATATTTTTTCACTGGATCTTCAAAATTATGTTTCCAAACGATACGTAGCAAATCTCACTGAGACTCATCTATAGCAACCATCCTAAACATTTTCCTTATGTCTGCAGTTAACGTGTACTTGTGGATTCTGAATCGAAGTAAAATTGAAAATAAGTCTTCTTGTATTATACCACCATTCATCTGCAATGAATTCAGAGATTCACCAGTGGAAGTAACAGACAAAGCATTAAAGACTACGCGAAGTGGAGTTGTACTACTATTAGTAGGACGATAAACACCGTGGTGAGGTAGATAATACGTCACCGCTGGCTCTTCTTCTTCAACTATCTCTACCATGTGACCCATTGTTTGGTATTCTCGAATAAAATTACAATATAAAATCACCATTTCCAGATTTTTGACTAACCTTTTCCATAAGGCCTCGAGTCTATTCAAAGTTGTCTGTTTGGAGTCCCCTAAACAACTGGGATCCTTAGATAAAGACATCTGTACTATAAAGCGACCAGATTCATCCCTTTTGAAGGTATTTAAGAAATGCTGTTCACAAATTCGTTCTTCTTCGGATTTAACGACCGGATTTTCCACGTCCGTTAAATTTTCTATTTCTCAAAATAATCTAATATTTTTGTCTAATTCATCAAGGGTTGAAATAAGACCACAATGAAAGTCAGAACTAGTGTTTTCATAACGCATAATACCACTAGCAGTGAAGCCGATCACAGTATCTTGTAATATCAAATTACCTCCAGCTAATTTCAATTTTTCAGGTTTTAATAGATAAAAAATTAACTGATTTCCAAGCAACATATGTATTTTACTCGGTAAATGAAAGGACTTATCTGATAGATTAATGCCGTCAGGAATTTTTATCCCCTTCATATCAAGTTTACACGTTGGTGTAAAATCTGTAATACTTTCGACAACCAAACAATCAATTATTTTTCTAAACTGACCTTCCTTATTTGAAATTGCAATTGAAACCTCATGCTTTATTTTGTGAGATGCACCTCCAACACCCAAAACTAAGGTGTTTATTTTTCGAAGCCTTAATCCTAAATCTAACGCAGTATCCAACATGATAATATTCACTATAGAACCGCAATCAAGAATTGCCTTTATCGGGAACTTATTTCTAACGTTATTTTCACCCAAAACAATAACAGTACTTAAAACCACGCTTTGTTTATTTTTTCCCGATACGAAACTGGAACCAATAAATTCTTCCTCTTTCCCAGCTTGTAATGCAGACTGACAGTCACCTTGGTACGGCGGCGCAAAGGGAGGAGACTTCAAATTCAACTCGGAATTTATTGCTTCCATTTTCTAGTGATTAGTAGCTTCTTGTGACGAATGTTTATGATTATCAACACTCTTCTTCAAACTTCTACACAATAAGGAATTATGCCGTTTAGAACAGAAAAAACTCGAACACTAGGGCAGTCCGATAATTTATGCAAGGGAGATAAACAATTTATACACAGATTATGACTTGAAGCGTTTACATTTAAATAAACTGTGTGCTTGTTTGCATACAGCACAGTTATTAGGCTGAGATTTCGAAAGAAGCACCTTCGGTTTAGAATGGAGGGGAATGTTCTTTTGCTTGTTTTGGTTATGAAAAGAAGCATTTAAAGTTTCTAAAATTTGACATCTTTTTGACAAAAACGAGAGAAATTCTTCCCAATCGGGAAATTCAGTACTGTCCGAGGTCATTTCATATTGCCTACGAGTCTCATGATCTAATTTGTTTAACACAATATTAACCAACATTTGCTGAGAAAGTTTGTCGGGTTTCAAATTAAACAATTCTAAAGAACGAATATGCTTCTGAATATTACCAAGTAGGGTTCTTAGATCCCTTGCCGATTCATTATTTAATTTATTCAAGGACAAAATAGCATTAATGTGAGAAGATGCAATAATACGTTTATTCTCAAATCTTTGTTGCAAAGCGCCTAATAGAGAATCGAATGTATCATTCGGCGTTTGCAATTGTTTAGCTTCTCCCTTTAACGAAGCTTGCAAATAGTGCAGTTTTTGTTGATCTGTTAAACTTTCATTAGATGTGATAAAAGAGTCAAATTTTGATTTAAAGAGTCCCCATTCTTGATACGATCCGAAAAGTTCTGGTAAATTTATTTGGGGTAATTTCACCTTTACATTTGTGTATTATTCGAAATAGAATGTTCTTTGTTCGTATCAGAAATGTCAACAACTTTATCAATAGAAGAGAGGAAAGATCTAATTCTTACCTCCTGTTCTTGCAATGCGTCATCGATGATATACAAATCATGTTCTTTATCTCCAATATTTATTTCTTCCGGTAACTTATTATACTGGAGTCTGAATTCTTCACAATCGGTTTGCGATTTTTTTTAAAGTGTTTAATTTCAAATCGAGTTCAATGGCTTTATCTGATGACGGGACAAATTCATCTAAATACTTGGTAAGGTTCGTTACCTTTGTTTTCAGGCTGCCTAATTGCCTGTTCAACGTTACGAGAGTTCGTTTATCCATAGGTCCCCCGGCGTTGATTAAGGACCAGAAATGGTGCGATACAAAAAAGTGGACTATAAGACGAAAATTCAACAACTAATTTCTTTGTTCTGTGACTATTTAAATTTAAATGAGTCAAGAGGGTACAACGATGCCGCGCTTACGGCTTAAAATGCGAGACGACTACTGGCGAAAATCACAGCAAATCCAGAACCCATCGGCAGGATTGCCAGGGGCGAATTGGCGACAAAATACAAATATGTATAAAGTAATACAAGCAATAACAATGTCCAATAAAACAGTTGATTTCTACGATAACTTTGAATATAACAATGTGTCTCTGTACTTTTTAAATGAATTTAAAATTAAAATCTCATTAAGTAAGTCTCATGTTCACAACCAGGTTACAAATATATGTTTAAGAGCAATGTAGTTATTAGACAGGGTACCAACTGCAGTCCTGCTCTCCTCCCCTTTAACTTGACAAATACTGCAGGCATTGCCTTTAATGTGATGTCCATACATACTTAAGTACCTTTGAGCTATGTCAATATAACTCCTATCATCTCGTAAACCCATAGGCAACTCATGAATGTAAAAGAATATGAACTGTTTAACGTGCTGTAGAATCAACCAAGGTGCAATTTGTATTCTTGGAAATATTAAACCAAATTGTATGCATAAACTGAATACTGTAATTTCGAAGGTTATCACAGAAATATACATATAGTAAGCAAATTTTAGTATATGTATGCATATACTTTAATACTAAAGCGTGAATTTGTTTAAAAATGAAAATACATATGCACTCAAATATCAATATATGTACTGTATTTTGTACACAGAAAAAAATAAAGTAAAAAATTATATTCCTAAATTTTCGAAATATTTCATGACTTTAAATTGTTGTTTTTTGAGCCTTTTACTAATGTAAATAATACTAGACAAAAAAAAAAATTTCATATGTATCCTGTTTCTAAATAGTATATTCTTACTAATTTTGGGTCGAAAAGAGCGAATACGTAAACGAAATAAGATTTTATTAGCTCTTGTCTTCAAGATACAAAAAGCCAATTGGAGAAAGATGTACAACAGCCCATTCATCGACTCAAAAGTAAAAGGAAGAATAAAAATCCTGTTTAATAAATATAATGCAATATATCATGTTTCATTAAACGGTGTTTATTTTTCAGATATGAGGGGTTAAATTTAGCTTATTTCTGTCAACGTTTCCTTTTGGGTTGCCTCTTGCACATCAATGACTGAGCATAGCTTGAAACAATTCAGCAGTAGTCAGCCAGCATTGCTATTATCCAACCACCCTGATATATGCGTTCCATTGCAGAGATATCTTGATGAGACCTTTCACTGTGCTCATAACTTACAGTTCCACAGTTTTTAGGAAGAAAATCAAGAGAGAAGGGAGGGGGGAGAAATAAAATGTTAGTGGCGTATTGAATACAAGTCCATGGATCTTTTGTAAAAGGATTTTCGCCAATTGCTATGTGATCCTCGTATTTGATTGACTCTAGAAGTAATATCACATTCCTGTAAGTCTCCTTCATGTGAACGGCATGTCCAAATACGCTCGAAAGATTATCTTAAAACAAACTTCACTTAATCATATATTTATGGAATTCATCAAGGCGTTGACATCAATACTAGCAACCACATATGCTTTCTTTTCGAGGAAATTAAGAATATTCTCGTTTCGAGTCCTGTATTCTGTGATCTTGATTTCTGGTTGGAGTAGATGCTATTGCTTCAGTCTTCATGTGAGAAGCTTTAGCTTCCCTTTCGGTAAGTCAAGATCTCTTACGAGATTCCTCAATTATGTCTGTTTAATTTGGGGCTCATTGAAATCGTATGCCTCGAAATCTGGATCTTTGGAAAAGTCCCAGCTCTAGTGATTTCTTCTTCAGCATCATTCTTTTCAATCTTATAATTTTGAGGAGGTTCAGACATTGGAAAATTAATCAGGAACGGGCCGAATGTCTGATGGAATGCAGGGATACTATACAAGCCGTAATAGACATAGTGAGATTTTATTACCGAAATTGGTTCTGTATCTTGGAAACAAAAGCTAATCTCAACTTTTAATTTTGATTTTCGTATTTAGCGAGACAAATTACTCCTGAAATAACTATGTTTGAGCTCGATACATTTTTGGTGTTGCGTTGTGTAATTAGTTTAAAATTAAAAATACCTTTTACACAATTCGCTATTTTTTTCAAGTTAATTCATCTCAAATTACTTTTTACCGCTTGAAATTAAAACTGAAAATTTCGAAAATCTTATTTTATGTCATTAAACGAGTATAAAAGTATTTTCAAGGGTTTTTTTATTCAGTTAACTCGTTAAGTCATGCTTTATTTCATCTTAAAACCAGATATTATTTGATATCTTAAAGTAACAATCTTGAAATAAAAGCTCTTTCTTAGAAAATATAACAAGATAAAAGCCATAATGCTATAATGGCAAAAGTCTGCTTAAAAATGAAACTCCCCAGCCGTTATTAAAATATTATTTTTCTTTCTTCAATGAAAAGACAGCATTACGTTGTCAGGTACCAAGCACACATTTCTCTCAGTGAAAACTTAGAAAAGTTTATTCTTATAAAAATGAATAAATTTTAAAGGTTTAAATTTTAAATTTTTAAAAAGTAAATGTTTACTTTCAATTAACTGTCTCTCTGGAAAAAAGAGGCTTCTCAATTAAAATCTTTTAAATATTATACCAAATTTGATCTAATAAATTTTCTTGTAGATGTATATAATAGCATATATTATTTCCCTATTTTGCATGACTGCTCAAATTTTAAAAACTAGCGCCTCGCAGTTCAATAAGGACATTTTCAAGCTTTCTGGTCAAGAAAACGAGTAAAAAAAAACCCTAACAATTTCACTAGTCTTTGCATTATTTGAGCAATTATGGAGTTTAAAAATGGTACAGTAATTTAAATAAGGCAGCTTATAAAATGTCTAATTTTATAAGCAGACTATTGGTTAATTTATCCTATAGAAGACTGTCTTTTCTCATCGCTTTCATAAATTAATAAGTAAACGTACTACAAAAACTTACTTATTTGAAAGCAAACACTTTCACTGTTTTTCAATTTGAAGCTGAAATTTTCATTTTCTATACATTTGTGTTTATTTTTGTCCCCTGTATTTTAGCTAAACATTTATTGCACTTACTATTATAATACATTAACATCCCTAGATAAATGTCTCCAGATTTGTGTACCTAGAAAAACAATAATCCATTTTAAAAGATTTTTCTATATTTTTATGCGTTTAAAATTAAATTATGCCATCTTGATTTCTATGCTAACCCACATTTAAACAACAAATTTATAGAAACGGTATAAAATATTATTTTAAAGAATTTTTTTTAGTTTTATACCATATTAGATACTTTACGACTTCATATACAGAACACAATTGTGCACTTTTAAAAAATTCTCTTTTAATTTTTATAGTCTAAAATCGAATTAATAGTTATATGATCATGTTAGCTGCTTTTTATTATTAATAATACATGTTCACAAACATATAACAGTATTCAGTGTCTGTAAAAAAAGTACTGCAATGATCGTTGTATCTTTTTGTAAAATAGTTTTTATCACCACCTAAATACAATTCATCATTCTGACATTTATTAAATTATGGTGCAAACCAGTTCCCAAGATAATATACTCAAATAAATATGGTAATATGCGAAATGAAATTCTAAGGAAATTTCTGTCGTTACTGAATTCAAGTTACTTCTACTATAGTAAAATTCACTAATGTAAATTGATAGTGCTAAAAACCATCTATTGTTTACTCTCCAGTGAATATTTTTCTCACATTTTTAATTAAGATTTAGACGTTTATTAACAATGTAATCAAATTATTATGATTATTACTGTGACAAATCTTTCAACAATATTTGTTTTTTCAATTTTCCAAGGAAAATATGAGACGGGCTTGAGTACATTTTTTCTCTTGGGAAATGCTGAATGATCTCAGCGTAAGTTGAAGGCAAATATTTTCACAGAAAAAAAGTATTAGCGTTAGTAGCATTTGTGATATTTTGGGATGCATTGATAAGAAGATTTTACGAAGACAATATGATTTTTTATACGTTGGTATGTCTTTGCGGAGGCATACATTTTAATTAGATACATTCTTTTACATATCAAATGAAGTTCTGACCTCCTCCAAAAAAGGAGAGTTATGTTTATTCATCTTCTTATTTATGTACACTCGGTAAAAATACAATTTCTCAAACCAAATCTATTATTTTAATCTATTATTTAAGTGATTGATCTTTTTCAATTTTTACATTGGAATGCCATCATTTATTTGTCAGTTAACACTGGAATTTGCGACAGTCACAATAGAAACTATTACATTTAAATTCACGGGAAAGGTTTTTTGAGCTTCGTGCTTACCAAAAATTATATTTCTTTAAGTTTTAAAATGAGCGTGTTAGTAATTGTGTTATGTAGTAACATTTAGTTACGCTTCCAGATAGTAGAATTTGCCATTAAGGAGAATAACATAGTCTTGTAAGGGAATATTTAAGACTGCATTTTAGATCTATTAGCTGTGATTAGATTTCAAGTTTATTTTTAAAACAAAAATTCATTTGTGAAGGATTGGAATCATAGTTATTCTTTGAAAAGGAATTTTTTTGCTTGATTGAAGCTGTTATCTTTCAAAAGTGATATAATTATGTATTATTCATGTGCTAAATTCTGAGAAAACTTTTTCTAAATAGGATGATTAGAGACACAGTTAAGGAATTCCTTTAGCAATATAAAGATTAAAACAACCCTTGAAATTGCTTTCATGATTATATGTATATTTAATTGGAATGATATAAAAGAATTTTAAATAAAGATTTAAAGGTACTTGTGAATATGTACAATATGTCAGTCTTACACTGTGGAGGAATTGGCATGATGCATGGGATTACGATAGTAATTATTAAATTATTTAAATAAATAACAAACAAAATATGTCTAACTTCAAGTAAGAGCATACGATTCATGAAACCAAGTAGTACAGGTTTGTCTTCCAATCCACTAGTTCTTTCTTCCTATCCCTGGAACAGATGTAGGCGCTCCAAACCTAAGAGTAGTTCGCTACAGGTATCTCCGTTTTGATGACTATCCTGGTAGTATTTGAGAGTTCCAATCTCCCCACAGTTCACTTGTGGTGTTCCTGTGAAATCACCTGACGCTTCCAGCACATGTGCGGGTTTTCTGTGTCTCCAGAGTCTGAAAAAGCATATGTGAATCGAATGTCTCATGACTTGGCGGGATAGATGGAATAGATCTACATTTCTACTCGTCAGAGCCATAGGACCAGTCTGCTACAATGTTTGGCGCCTATTTAATGATAAACTGCAGTTGGGATTACAAGTAGATTCGCCTTCAATACGGAATGCTTCTTTCGGTAGGAAGGACACTGCGCTCATCTCAGCCCGACTGCATAGTGATCGTCTTCCCTCAAACGGCAATTTTGAATGTATTGCGTCATACGTATCAATCTACAAACGCGTGGTTACTTGCAAACATGTTAAGAGGTATGGGCGTCGGCCCATACCTTCTTGAATTGTATTAACATTTCAAAACGTGTGACGAACTTACCTCTGGAGAGCTATTTTGTGTTACTTGGAGCAATTTCTTGTTTTTATTAAGACTATGTTGGGATGTGTATCTGAAGCTCATCTTTAATTCTGAAACCATAGTGGCACCTGTTCGTGAATTTCACAGAAATAGCGAGGGTGAACTTATTTTAACCCCCAATATTGTACAGTTTAGAAAGGAGGAGAGTATTATGGCACAGTCAAGCATTATGGAATACCGAGTTTTCGGCTGTGTTAGTTGCTGTTGTCATGTGGAAATACCATGAACTACTCATGGAAGACTTGCATGTTACAATTCAGTGAGAGTTCACCGCTTATTGTAGTCGTACCACTCGCTACAGAACAAAGTTTGTTTTGTGATTTTCAAGAGTTCTTGCAGATACGTTTTCAAACATTTAACTTAATCGTACACACGTGACTTGAACATTGACGTACGCATAATGTACACTAAAAGAAATGTAGTTTGCTGTACTGTGATTGTTTATTAGTTGACAGTGTTTTGCCCATCAGCTTAGAGGTTCATTTCCTACATGGCGTGTCGGGTATTATTGAATACTAGGTCACATCATTGTAACAGATTTCATGTCATCAACTAAAGAACCGGAAAACAAACGCTGAATATATCTTATGGAACGGGAAATCTCCAAAGAACAACGAGGAGAAATTAGGATTCAATGCTTCATCTGTTCTCTGTGAGCTCACCTAGACTATTTCGGAGCAGAGAAAAAATATTATATCTGAAACTCTTGTGAAAAGACGCGAAAGAGACCACCTTCCATGTTAGTTGACAGTTCCATATAACCTCCATTTGTAGATTTATTTTAAATAACTTTTTCTATAACAACAAAGTAAATAGTATTTTTCTTTACGAGTGACATTTCATTACTATCAATTATATTATGTATTAAGATGATTTTGGAGATTTTATTAAAAAATCTGTTAAGTTATATTTTAAAATGTAAATAGCATTTGATAATACACTCCTCTCCTCTATCTTTTTTAAATTCATCGTATGGCAAGTTATAGTGAAAGTCTCAACCTTAGATGCTCCTTTTTGTCAATGTACTATTATCAAAGGTATTCAATGTTCATGAATACCCTTGAAATCCAATAAAATCTGCAGTTCATTTTTTTTTCTCATTTAGAACGTACAAACTGAATGAATAATTTCAGACATGAAGTAAACCAAACTTTACTACGAACATTCAAAATTTGGATATTGCAATAATTTATAATTTTTGCAACCATATTATATAATTTTGAAGTAAATTGTACAGCATGTATTAGAAGAGAATATTTAATGCACTAAAAATATTGCACAGTTTTTTTTAAACTTTAAATATTGCATATTCATATTCCATGTAGTATTTTAAAGAATTTGAATAATATGAAATTTAAATTATATCTTAATTTTGGGAAATAAAACATTAGGTTGATTTATAATATTAAATAAATACAAAAACTATATTATAGGTATTTTTTCTGTTTTCATAAATTTAACTTTGTTTTGTTAAAGAACGTAAATAATTCGATTTGCGAATATATTTATTCCCTTAAGAAAATAGATGGTTTCAATTTAAAAACTGAATCAACAATAGTTTATTTTGTTGAAATGTGTCATTGATCATATTACTGAGCTCATCTGATTTTGGATGAGCTCATCTGCTCATCCAAAAACATACAAAAGTATCGTGTTTAAGTAATTTCAAAGTTTTAGATTATATTGGTATCGAAACAATAGCTGCAATTCTGTAATATATTGCAACTCATTGTCCTGTTTGTATCGCGAGTACAAATAGCCATTGAATCAAATATCTAACGATTATAACTAGCACTGTTAAATTATTTAGTGATGCATGTAACCTGGGCTTGAATTTAATTAGCTCTTGGAACATTCATTTAGTTTACGAAAGATTCTATTATTATAGAATTACTGATGTATATATATTTGTTAAATAAATAGAAATTAATATTTACTATCTCCATTCTATATCATAATTGTAGAACTAGATTGATAATTCTATAGAAATAGAAAGAATAGAAATTATAGAAATTCTTTAAGAAATAAGTCGGTCTAGCATCAAACTCATTTGTATTTTATTTTATGATTATAGGTTCGATTTTATAAAATTATAGAGACATAAAAATTAGTTTAATAAATAAAAATCGACTTTTAGCGTTTTGTTCATTTGCATTTTGTTTTTCTGGATTTTGCTTCTTTAAACATTGACGCCAAACAAGAGGTGTTCAAAGTCAATTTGTTATTCAATAATTTTTTTAGTTTATATTTAGATAGTCTACATGCTTAAATATTCAATTTTGAATTAGTATATATTTTCAAACTTTTTATTAAGAAATACATGGAATAAATGATTGAAACGTTTTCTTGAAGATGCGTGACGGTAGCGAAAATTTAAAGTGTTCGCATGATTAGTCATTTATGTTATATTTATTATTTTTAATAGGATTATGTTTGTGAAACCTGCAGTAATGAGTACTAGAGATCAGTAGAAGAATAGAAATATGTGTATTATTTAAGCAAATGTTTTCTGTATGCTTTTCTTAGTTATATAACCACATGATTATTATAAATGAAATACATTTATTAATGATGGAGATACATACATTCCAAAAATTACAATCAGAAACCCTTATTGAGTATTCAAATTTTGAAAAAAATTCGAGAAGTTTTTCTTTATGATTCTTATGTTCTTAATATATATATATATATATATATATATATATATTTGGTAGTGAGTTAAGTTCTTATTTCCTCAAAATTTGGAAACGGCTCAGAAATGAAACTGTATAAAGATCGTAAATTATTTTTCTTGGGAAACATGCTCTTGCACACTTAAATAATGAAAAGTGTACAGGGCTTTTTGAATCAAGAGAACATTACATAAATATTTCATGCATTTTTTCATTATATGAAATGATACGCATGTGAATTGTTTCGAGAACTCTTCTTTGTTATGAAGAAACAAGCATAAGCACGAAGCACAGCATTTCAAATAAGAAACATGCTGTTATTCTGTTATGTAATTTTATGAAAACACATTTTAAGCTAATGTAAAACATTGATCCTTGTGTATCTGGCTATGATGACTGGTGTGTTGCGCAATAAATCCGCTATAAATTATACACAGACCATTTTTCACATGACACACGGTGTTATGATCCTATATAAATTAAATAAATATCGTTGTGTCTTCTTTAAATATTCCTTTCATAAAAACAGCGCATGAAAATTATTATTTAACATAATAAACTATCAAGAATTTCTCCATTGCATATTATTTTTAAATATTTTATTTCTATGAAAAATATAAGTGATTATATGAAAAAGATGATGTCTATTACATCTAGACACTGCCTGCATAAATTACACAAATATTCTTTTGCATTTCAAAAATATGTTCAAATTATGTATAGAAATTAATGTATGTATTAATCTTACATCAACAAATAAAAGTCTATCTTTCAAGAAAGATTCATTTAAAATTTATCATATCTCAAAAATTTGATAGAGATTTTCGATTATTTTATTTATGAATTCTCCATACGGTTTTACTGATGTTAAAACGTTTTATAGTGTCACAATTTCTATTTATCCTTCTTTTGCATGCTAATGTAAGACTATTCAGCATGTAGAAAATAAAATAAATACTACTGTGTATTTTAGTTGTCAAATAAAGTGTTGAAACATGCTCGTTATATCAAAAGCTAAAAATAGCGTGCTATTTCACATTTAAATAGAAAAGTTTAGAATTTAGAAAGCAAAATGTTGTTTCCTTTTATCTTTTGTCATACATACATACATATATATATAAATGTTTATTTAAGGTGCTGAATCTTTATGAACTAAATAAAAAAGAACTTCAATATAATGACCTAGAGACTTAAGATGGCATTTTCTTGATCTTCTGTGATACATTCAAAGCTCTTGGAAGAAAATGCGATTCCTTTGTTGTTAGTTGCTACCGGAATTATCTGAATTTCTCTCTTATGAAATTATGATGAAAGAAATCGAATTTTCTTCCCGCGAAGCCATAAAAGAAGAGGACACATTCCCAATATATCAATATTTATTTCTCATCATGCAACAACGTATGACGTAAAAGCACACCAAATAATCAAAGTAGTACCGATTTCTTTATTTTCTTTATTGGAGAGATATAAGTCTCATAAAGGAGCGTTTGCCTCGTGGTTTTCTGTTTTTCTTCTGTATAAGCTCATTCTGTAGGATCGTGTCCTGTTAGAAGTCATAATGGAAGTTCTGGCAGCCAAGGGGTAGGATTTGTTGCCATCTACGAAAACTCCCATTTCTAATGGTTTTTCGGATCGAATGCACAGAACCTGTTGGAAATAATTCCTGAACCTGTTGGATGCATGTTAAATAAAATGTCACTGAAATAGTAATCAGAGTAAAACAAATATAAAATGAAATGTAACACAGGCAAACGTAATAAAGTATCATTTTGGCACTTTAAAAAATACTCTACATGTTTTCGTCAACCATCCACACATAATACACGGAAACACTGCGCATTTCTAAGCAACTGTTAGCAACGGGTTTAAATATAGGGTTGGGAGAATTAGAAACTGCGAATCGCATAAGGTTTTTCTGCTATTGAGCCTAAATCGCACTTTTTTTGGTAAGGGGATTATTGACGACAATGCTCCACGGGCCAACAAGAAAGTAAACGATATTATTTATTAACGTCATGCAAATAGATTTAAGAAATAAATGTAATAAGGTTGAATGGTAACTATTTCTATATTCGCAGTTCGTAACTAGTTAGTGCTAGCACGCATATATCCTACTGGTGACAGGCTAGTATTATGGCATTGTTATATTTCATTAAGTGCATTAAAAAAAGGAAAACGAGTTTGGTCTTTTAAATTTAATTTTTGGCATTATACATTATTTTGAGCATTTAGAAATGTTAATATTTATATACAAAAGAATTTGAAAAAGCGATAAAGAGCTGAAGTAATACAAACAATACCATTTTTTCAATTATTAATGTTATAGTAGAACCTAAGAGCACTCTTGAAAATTTTTGATTTTGTATTCCAGGATTAATGTATGCTAAATAACATATCACTTGGTTTCATTACATAAAAATCTGTTGAGTTGTTTTCCGCTGTTTTTGTTTTTTTTTTCCTCTACAGCTCTAAGTCTTAGCTCTGTGACACCCAGCCTATAAATGAAACGCTTTTTCCAGAATTTAAACTGTGCTTTTACTGATGATGATAATAAAGATAATTATTCTGCTATTGTAGAATTAACATAAAAATTGTATAATTGTATTTTATAAAAAATATATTCTTTTCATTAAAAAAATCTTCTTGAACATATGCTAATGCTACAAAATAAACTTATAGCTTTTTGTTAATTTTTTAAAATAACCAAAAATGTAATTTATATTTCTTTTCACAATAGTATTATATTATACTGCGTCCAAAAATATAGTACAATAGTAATAGACATTTATTTTAGGGCTCATTTTTATTTTAGAAATTTAATGAATGAATAACTTCGAAATCCCAAGAGAAAATGACATTTATAAATTAAAGAGTGTGCTAAATTTACATATCATTAATTTTGGAGTTTCTGAACAATATATTCCTGAAAATTTTGCTCAAAACTCGAAAGTGAAGACTCGAACATGAAGTACATCGTTTATACATTTTTATTGAATCAATATAATATTGTGGGATTTAAAATCCTTCCTATCATAAATTTCTAAAAGTTTTTTTTTTTTCAATGTCATAATGACCTGGATTTGTAATTGTTAAAAGATTGTGGAGGGAAGGTAACTTCTTTTATTTTACTATTTCTTAATTTCAACCTAAAACTTCCAAAGAATTCTTTTTCATTTGGAATTTGTCAGAACATCCAGTTAATCTACCTGCAGTAGAAAATGTAAAATACTTTTGAAACATTAACACTGTTAATTAACTGTTTTATATGCATATTTTAAAACATAAAGCTTCTTAATAAATTACTGATAAAATATTTTTTCAAGCTACATATTATCCATAAAAATTATTCTCAAATTGTTATCATACCTTGCGATTGTAATTATGGTAATGGAAAATTCAATAAACAAATTATACCATATTTATTTAAATTTTTCATTATCTGCTATCCCTCGAGTTTTGAGCAAAATTTTCAGGAATATATTGTTCAGAAACTCCAAAATTAATGATATGTAAATTTCGCACGCTCTTTAATTTATAAATGTCATTTTCTCTTGGGATTTCGAAGTTTTATATATAATCTTCAGCAGATGTTGAGAACATGTTTTCAGTACAACCAATCTATATTTATATTAATAGCAATAGATGGTTAAATTTATGAAACGACGAATAATAGATTATTTTTCAATTGTATTTAACTGTTCAATTGTAATCTGAACAAGAAGATATTATTATGCTTAAATTTTCGTGTTTTCCTGGCTATGTTATTTGGTGTCTAACACGGTATACTTTAAAAAAACTATACATATTTTAAAAGTTTTGTTACAGTAAAACTGTGAGTTTTATTTTACGGTTTAAATTGGGTGCAGTTTGAGAAAAAAAAAGCGTTGCAAAATATTCCAAAAACATTTTCTAAAAAAATCGCATAGATAAAAATAATGACACAGTTCTCAGATTACGTAAAAATTGTGTACCGACATAATTTTATAATTTGACATATAGTTGCGAATTCTGACTCTGAAAAGCTGAAGCAAATAAAAAACAAATATTTAGTTTAAAATTTAAAATTCTGAATAGAAAAAGGAGTTTTACCTCGCATTCATATTGTAGTATACGATGGGGTTGTAGCAAGAATTAGACATGGCCAACCAATATATTGCCAAATACACATGCTGAATGAAATGCGTCCGAAGTATGTCACGGTTGTAGTATGTATACAAGAAATATATATGGTATGGCAACCAGCAAATGGCAAATAACAGCATAACAGCAACCAGCATGTGTACCACCTACAAATAATAAAGATTACACATGTTTTTGAATGTAAAATATTTTTAGTGTAAATTATATGAAAAGGGAAGAAGCAAAAAAGTAGCAGATAAAATAATGAAATAGATAACTTTTTGCTAAAGTGTACTAATTTATCAAATAAATAAGAACTAATCTAAGCTATTTTACTTTCATTTTCTGCATTTTGTTTAGAGAAGAACTACTGTTACAAATTATTTTTTTAGTATCTAGTTACCAACTAGGTAAGTACAGGAGAGATTCTCTTTCACACCCGATATTTGAAGGAAAAATTGTACAGCAACAAATCCCAAGTCTTACGTTTGAAATCTTGAATCTCGAAAATTAATCCTTAAGTGAAAGATTATGAATAATTTTCCGTGCAGATATTTTTAAAAGGAACTGGTTAGTTTTCACTTTCGATTCAAAAGACATTTATGTAACTTCAGTCAGAGAGAGCTAGCTTGACGAAATTCTTTGAATTATTCAAGAAGGGTTCATCACAGCCATAGAAGAGACCCATTTTAAGCACAGTAAAAAATTCACATTATTAACAGTTTCTTATTTTTTGTGCTAAAGTAATGATGACGATCCATCCTTTTTTTATGTCAGAAATTTTAACAAAGTATGAAATGCACGAGTAAAATATTTTGCATCATAAATTGATGCGTTATACGAAGCCAAGCAAATTAGAGGCATCTATAAATGTACTGTGCAAAAAATTTTTGTAAAATATAATTGTTAGTTTTAATATTTTTGCAATTAAATAATGTGTGCATTTTCTAACTGTAGATATTATTGGACAATACAAGAGCGCATTTCTCATAGCGAAGACAGATATTTAAAAAAGTATCTACATCTACAAAACATTTCCGATTATTAAATCTTTCAATCTAAACAATGTACGACAATATTTTTTTCAGTGACGAGCAAATATCATGTAAGCATTGATCATTATAAAGGCCGGAATAATTAGCATCTTTATTATAAGGGCACTCAATAGATGGGCCAAGGTCGCTTTCTACAAGGGTTTCTAATTTTGAGGTCCCATTATGGCCAATTGGATAAGACATTGAAGATGGTAGATGTCTGATGCGTGGAGGTCTAGGGTTCTGGCCTACCCTTGGACTATCAATTTAACGATCTAGAATTTCAGGGACATCGGGTAGTTTTCTCCAGATGTAACATGAATACGCATCGTAACCCCTTAAAAAGTACATGTCTCAAGGAATCTCTCCGGGTAGATACCGATCGTGCAAGTTTACCTAAACACAACGCCTAATTTTTAACTACCGTATTTACCCGTGTATAAGTCGAGAAATTTTAGACAAAAAAAAGGCTTTGAAGTGGAGGGGTCGACTTATACACGGGGCCCTAATTTTTAATTTTTTTATCCGAAGTCAAAAATGCCCTTTTGAAAGAGAGTTGTTCTCATCCTGCATTCCATAACACAATGACGTCACCGATTTCCATACCAGGAGAGAAAAAGAGGAATTAATTGTTCTTTTCCTTAACAGCGCTGGAGTCTGAGTGATGTGATTGGTCCAGGCGACTCTTAGAATGAGATTCCGAGAATCTAGCACCCCTATATGTGCAATTGAAATGCTCGTTCTTCATAGTACACTTTTTCATTACTTCGTTTATGTTACTATACTTTTTCTCCTTGTTTCTACTGATATGGCTAATTTAGTTAATAGAAAACAGAAAAGTAAATTTTGTATCTTACTATACTTTTTCTCCTTGTTTCTACTGATATGGCTAATTTAGTTAATTGAAAACAGAAACGTAAATTTTGTATATAGTCATCTGTATTATTAAATATTTAGTACTTTCTTTTTGTTTTGCTATTCAGATAATTTTGAATAAATGTATTTAAAAAAAAAATTAATTTCTTGATCGAGAAAATGGGAGGATCGACTTATACACGGGATTTTAAAAAATTCAAATTTCTTGATTGGGAAGGTGGGGGGGGGGTCGACTTATACACGGGGTCGACCTATACATGGGTAAATACGGTAATTCTAGATAAGAGTCTGGACCTGGATTGCCAACCCCATAGATATTGGTTTCAGCATACAGAGTTTACGTGCAGCAGTTCTATTTGGCGTACATAGTACATAGTAGGACAATAAAATTAAGAAATTCAACTGGGTTAATATTTTCTATATTTTTTTTTCTCTATTGGAAGAACACCTCTTCAAATTGCTATAGAGACTTTCATAAAGAGTAATACTTTTAGAAATTAAAAAAAAAAAACAACTCAAAGCATCAAAGTAAATTGTATTTTAATTTGAAGATTCGCATTTCTTGTTCTGAACAAAGTATCGTTCAGAAGTATCACACAGCTACTGCTACACTTATATGCTGAACATGATGTTTGGCTGTCGGATCATATCAAGACATGGATTTGTGAAATATCCGCCTTTGTCGTATGAGACCTAAGACCCATAGCCTTTTTCTTTGAAGCTACAGTAAAGCCCTGATCTATGCTGGCACGTCATAAACTTCGGGACATTTGATAGCGAGCATTCATTAGGCCATCGGCTGTTGTAGACATAACGCAACTAATGTTGAACAGAGTGATTAATAATTGAAGCCATATTTCGCGTGTCCAAAAACGTGATAGACATTTGAATGATGTATCGTTCATAACAAAACTGCACGTATTAATTTTCAAATTAAAGAACAATTTACTTTGACACGTTGAGTTGTCTTTTTCTTTCTTTCATTTTTGAAATTTTAAGAAGTCCTACTCGTATTGAAAGACCCTGTATAATACAGTAGTAAAACGAAATATCAAACGAAAAATGATTGCAAATTAAACTTAACATTTTAAAATCCTTGCAAGTATGTTGGAAACATACAAACATTGTAGGTTATTTGCGTCTCATATTATTAGCATTGGAGCAAAATATAACGTATATCATCTTAATCATGCAATAAAGTCTGCTTATTTTAACTGTAATCGATTAATTTACGGTAAATTGTAGAAAGTTTTAGATTATTTTCCAAGTAAGAAACAACGAAAAAAAAACCTTTTCGCTAAATTATTCAGTAGTGCAATACTTACTATGCTCAGCCAAGTAAGTTAATCAACTAAAAAAGTTTATTTTAGTAGCATGTAAACTTCATGATAGTTAAAATACTTTGGAACTTTCACAAAGCTAATTACTAAAAGTTTTTAAATTAGCATTGAATAATTAAAAAAATTTCACTGCTTATGACTTCAAAACGCGATAACAAAAGATAATTACCGGAAGATCATCGAATACATTTTTATCGGCTCTTCCATGTTTTCATCAGCATAATCTAAAATATTTTCAATTCATTTGCATTGTTTCATATTTAGAACGCGTAATTCATTTCTTATTTTCTTTAAACGCACACTCTTAATTTGAATACATGATTATAAAATCAAAAGAACACTGTTGAGTATACTAAAAGTTATATAATTTTTATTTTTTAGAACTAGCTTAGTATTTTAATTCCACGCCAAATGCTGGTACATCAGATGAAAATAGGAGAGATGCCTAGTTGGAAGTATTTCGAAAGGAAGTTGGATCGTATGAGCATGAACCCCATCCCAGCCCCCCGAAACAGGAAAAATACCTTAAATAGCTATCCCATCTATATGTGCGAGGTTAAGGTTTCATATTTACCAACATTTTCCATACTGTTGCAGGAGTATAAAGATAAAATTTCAGGCGTACTCATTTCTTTGCAGGAGTAATGCGTAATACGTTAAAAATCACAAAATGTATGTTAAACATAAATATGCATGCTCAAAGGTCGAAAATTTGCTTTTACTTTTTACTAATATATAGGCATAGTGGAAGATAAAAATCTGTCAAAATGTAAGAAAGTGCAGCAGAGTACTGAACCGCCAGGTTCAAAATGAAACGCTAGGCCTCACTAGAGCGTTTAAGTGCCCAAGCTGGAAATGAACGCTTTTCATATGGAAGCACCTTTCCAGTGAGAAGAGCGAAAAGTTTGAACCTCAATTCAAGATTTCAAAATGCCGAAAAAAATGACCTATCCTTGATAAATTAGTTTTGAATTCTCCACTGCTTCAGCCTGATCTAGTATCGTACATCTAGTACACATTGATTTGTGCCAAATTTGTGAAGTTGAGAAGGATTCCAGGGGATACTTGTCAGCTACGCGCAGGCCTGCGTAGAAGAGGGGGGGGGAGGCAGGAGGGGCGATTATCCCCGGCCCCGGAATTTAGGGTATCCCGAAATTGAATGGAAACTTCGGGATACCCTAATGCATGTATCATAATGCATCAATCTTATGCATGTATCATGGATAAGATTTTGTATGTATGGCCTGACAGCAAATTCGAAGTGTACTAATTATACACTGTTTTAAAAAATATGAGACGAAAAGACTGAAGAATGTTTTTGTGGAAGGGGGAGGAGCGGAGAACCCGTCTAATACCTGCACTGGGGCTCGAAAACCTGGTCGTCGGGCCTGGCTACATTTAAAGCTCGGTTTTCACAATCGTATCTACTTCTTATTCGGAGCAACAGACAATTGCAATTCGAACAATCACATGGTATTGTTGATCTATCGCAGAGTCAAAATTTCTAGGAACAAAATCTGAATATTAAAACCCATTAAGCGCCAAAGCTCCCGTTACAGGAACATCTATTATGTATTTTTTTTTTCTTAAAATATTTTAACGCAATTTACGAAATACGCATTTTATATAAACATTTACACTATTGGGTGTGTTATAGAGTGTAAATGTTTATAAAAAATGTGTATTTCGTAAATTCCGTTAAAATATTTTAAGAAAAACTATATATAATAGATGTTCCCGTAACGGGAGCTTTGGCGCTTAATGGGTTAATTCGTCCTGAGTGACGCGTTTAGTTTTTTAGTAATAAGCTGAAGTTTTTAATGAATTATCAAAAATAGAATCATTAAGTAATAATAATTAATGCATGAAATTAGTTTTGACAAAATAAAAAATATTTATGCTAGTTTTTATTACTAAAGCGCAAATACAGAAATAATTACTAGCCTCCAAGGCGGCCCGTACCTTCCTAGTGCAGTGTTGGCCAAATAATTGCTCTTATTTCAACGAAAACCGTGTTTCTTTGTTTTAATAGTGTTTTTCATTAAATCTATTTAGTTTAGGGTTGCTACAAATTTTGGATATCATCATAAAAGCCGATGGGGGCCATGGTGGTGATTGGAAGTACCTGACATCTCAAAATGTATGAAGAGATATAATTAGTGTCATTTCCATTTATAAAATGATTGTAAAAGTACTGTATTGGATGATAACGTGTCGTAAAAATTCCTGCAAAGATACATCTTAATTTCAGAAGGTGCGAGTTTTCTCAAATTCGCGCGGTGCCCTTCTATTTATGAGCTTCATGGCTCCGCTGATGGGTACTTTTTTAGTTTAATAACAGCAGTGTCAATGTGTCAAAGTTAGAAACCTGGTGTTTATGTAGTATGGTTGCATTATTTAATACGTATTCTTGGTTACAATAATATAAAATAAATAGGAAATGGCTAAATTGCTCTAGCCCATTGTGATAAACGCGCCAAAATCTGTAAGTTAGGTAGTTTAAAGCAGTGAAAATATCCGAAAGATCTTGCATTTATGCATGTGTGCATTATTGTTATTTTGTAATCTAGTTACTGCGTGACATACGTAAATAAAAGTAACGAGTTACGAATATGCTTGCTCCATTTGTGCCATTGAACTGTTAATTTGAATTCTGCGCTAATTTGTTATTGCGCTAATGTTTACATCTAGTTGTTGACATTCCAGCGAAGAAATATCGTCTATTTTGGTACCGCATACGTTATTGATTTATATAAGTAGGTGAGTGCATTATAAGATTTAAACTCGCGTGATAATCAGTCATTCAATTATCAATTTTTTGGCATTCTGAAAAACATTTTTTCCCTACATCAATTTAATTTAGTTGCATTTGCTATGATTTATTTATTATTCGGATATTTAACAAATCACATGAATAAATGTTGTAAATAACTGTGTAATGATGCAAGAAAAAAACATTTTTGACCCTTTCTTTGTCCTCATTACGGGTGATCTTGGTGCATTTTACGCTTTCTAGACGTTTTCACTATGAATGCTCAAAGGTCGAAAATTTGCTTTTACTTTTTACTAATATATAGGCATAGTGGAAGATAAAAATCTGTCAAAATGTAAGAAAGTGCAGCAGAGTACTGAACCGCCAGGTTCAAAATGAAACGCTAGGCCTCACTAGAGCGTTTAAGTGCCCAAGCTGGAAATGAACGCTTTTCATATGGAAGCACCTTTCCAGTGAGAAGAGCGAAAAGTTTGAACCTGAATTCAAGATTTCAAAATGCCGAAAAAAATGACCTATCCTTGATAAATTAGTTTTGAATTCTCCACTGCTTCAGCCTGATCTAGTATCGTACATCTAGTACACATTGATTTGTGCCAAATTTGTGAAGTTGAGAAGGATTCCAGGGGATACTTGTCAGCTACGCGCAGGCCTGCGTAGAAGAGGGGGGGGGGAGGCAGGAGGGGCGATTATCCCCGGCCCCGGAATTTAGGGTATCCCGAAATTGAATGGAAACTTTATCATGGATAAGATTTTGTA
The DNA here is from genome assembly GCA_038373885.1 of Cheiracanthium punctorium. NCBI lineage: Eukaryota > Metazoa > Arthropoda > Arachnida > Araneae > Cheiracanthiidae > Cheiracanthium > Cheiracanthium punctorium. The sequence goes on from JAWZYV010013419.1 coordinate 295,060, forward strand.
TGTATGGCCTGACAGCAAATTCGAAGTGTACTAATTATACACTGTTTTAAAAAATATGAGACGAAAAGACTGAAGAATGTTTTTGTGGAAGGGGGAGGAGCGGAGAACCCGTCTAATACCTGCACTGGGGCTCGAAAACCTGGTCGTCGGGCCTGGCTACATTTAAAGCTCGGTTTTCACAATCGTATCTACTTCTTATTCGGAGCAACAGACAATTGCAATTCGAACAATCACATGGTATTGTTGATCTATCGCAGAGTCAAAATTTCTAGGAACAAAATCTGAATATTAAAACCCATTAAGCGCCAAAGCTCCCGTTACAGGAACATCTATTATGTATTTTTTTTTTCTTAAAATATTTTAACGCAATTTACGAAATACGCATTTTATATAAACATTTACACTATTGGGTGTGTTATAGAGTGTAAATGTTTATAAAAAATGTGTATTTCGTAAATTCCGTTAAAATATTTTAAGAAAAAACTATATATAATAGATGTTCCCGTAACGGGAGCTTTGGCGCTTAATGGGTTAATTCGTCCTGAGTGACGCGTTTAGTTTTTTAGTAATAAGCTGAAGTTTTTAATGAATTATCAAAAATAGAATCATTAAGTAATAATAATTAATGCATGAAATTAGTTTTGACAAAATAAAAAATATTTATGCTAGTTTTTATTACTAAAGCGCAAATACAGAAATAATTACTAGCCTCCAAGGCGGCCCGTACCTTCCTAGTGCAGTGTTGGCCAAATAATTGCTCTTATTTCAACGAAAACCGTGTTTCTTTGTTTTAATAGTGTTTTTCATTAAATCTATTTAGTTTAGGGTTGCTACAAATTTTGGATATCATCATAAAAGCCGATGGGGGCCATGGTGGTGATTGGAAGTACCTGACATCTCAAAATGTATGAAGAGATATAATTAGTGTCATTTCCATTTATAAAATGATTGTAAAAGTACTGTATTGGATGATAACGTGTCGTAAAAATTCCTGCAAAGATACATCTTAATTTCAGAAGGTGCGAGTTTTCTCAAATTCGCGCGGTGCCCTTCTATTTATGAGCTTCATGGCTCCGCTGATGGGTACTTTTTTAGTTTAATAACAGCAGTGTCAATGTGTCAAAGTTAGAAACCTGGTGTTTATGTAGTATGGTTGCATTATTTAATACGTATTCTTGGTTACAATAATATAAAATAAATAGGAAATGGCTAAATTGCTCTAGCCCATTGTGATAAACGCGCCAAAATCTGTAAGTTAGGTAGTTTAAAGCAGTGAAAATATCCGAAAGATCTTGCATTTATGCATGTGTGCATTATTGTTATTTTGTAATCTAGTTACTGCGTGACATACGTAAATAAAAGTAACGAGTTACGAATATGCTTGCTCCATTTGTGCCATTGAACTGTTAATTTGAATTCTGCGCTAATTTGTTATTGCGCTAATGTTTACATCTAGTTGTTGACATTCCAGCGAAGAAATATCGTCTATTTTGGTACCGCATACGTTATTGATTTATATAAGTAGGTGAGTGCATTATAAGATTTAAACTCGCGTGATAATCAGTCATTCAATTATCAATTTTTTGGCATTCTGAAAAACATTTTTTCCCTACATCAATTTAATTTAGTTGCATTTGCTATGATTTATTTATTATTCGGATATTTAACAAATCACATGAATAAATGTTGTAAATAACTGTGTAATGATGCAAGAAAAAAACATTTTTGACCCTTTCTTTGTCCTCATTACGGGTGATCTTGGTGCATTTTACGCTTTCTAGACGTTTTCACTATGAATGCTCAAAGGTCGAAAATTTGCTTTTACTTTTTACTAATATATAGGCATAGTGGAAGATAAAAATCTGTCAAAATGTAAGAAAGTGCAGCAGAGTACTGAACCGCCAGGTTCAAAATGAAACGCTAGGCCTCACTAGAGCGTTTAAGTGCCCAAGCTGGAAATGAACGCTTTTCATATGGAAGCACCTTTCCAGTGAGAAGAGCGAAAAGTTTGAACCTGAATTCAAGATTTCAAAATGCCGAAAAAAATGACCTATCCTTGATAAATTAGTTTTGAATTCTCCACTGCTTCAGCCTGATCTAGTATCGTACATCTAGTACACATTGATTTGTGCCAAATTTGTGAAGTTGAGAAGGATTCCAGGGGATACTTGTCAGCTACGCGCAGGCCTGCGTAGAAGAGGGGGGGGGGAGGCAGGAGGGGCGATTATCCCCGGCCCCGGAATTTAGGGTATCCCGAAATTGAATGGAAACTTTATCATGGATAAGATTTTGTATGTATGGCCTGACAGCAAATTCGAAGTGTACTAATTATACACTGTTTTAAAAAATATGAGACGAAAAGACTGAAGAATGTTTTTGTGGAAGGGGGAGGAGCGGAGAACCCGTCTAATACCTGCACTGGGGCTCGAAAACCTGGTCGTCGGGCCTGGCTACATTTAAAGCTCGGTTTTCACAATCGTATCTACTTCTTATTCGGAGCAACAGACAATTGCAATTCGAACAATCACATGGTATTGTTGATCTATCGCAGAGTCAAAATTTCTAGGAACAAAATCTGAATATTAAAACCCATTAAGCGCCAAAGCTCCCGTTACAGGAACATCTATTATGTATTTTTTTTTTCTTAAAATATTTTAACGCAATTTACGAAATACGCATTTTATATAAACATTTACACTATTGGGTGTGTTATAGAGTGTAAATGTTTATAAAAAATGTGTATTTCGTAAATTCCGTTAAAATATTTTAAGAAAAACTATATATAATAGATGTTCCCGTAACGGGAGCTTTGGCGCTTAATGGGTTAATTCGTCCTGAGTGACGCGTTTAGTTTTTTAGTAATAAGCTGAAGTTTTTAATGAATTATCAAAAATAGAATCATTAAGTAATAATAATTAATGCATGAAATTAGTTTTGACAAAATAAAAAATATTTATGCTAGTTTTTATTACTAAAGCGCAAATACAGAAATAATTACTAGCCTCCAAGGCGGCCCGTACCTTCCTAGTGCAGTGTTGGCCAAATAATTGCTCTTATTTCAACGAAAACCGTGTTTCTTTGTTTTAATAGTGTTTTTCATTAAATCTATTTAGTTTAGGGTTGCTACAAATTTTGGATATCATCATAAAAGCCGATGGGGGCCATGGTGGTGATTGGAAGTACCTGACATCTCAAAATGTATGAAGAGATATAATTAGTGTCATTTCCATTTATAAAATGATTGTAAAAGTACTGTATTGGATGATAACGTGTCGTAAAAATTCCTGCAAAGATACATCTTAATTTCAGAAGGTGCGAGTTTTCTCAAATTCGCGCGGTGCCCTTCTATTTATGAGCTTCATGGCTCCGCTGATGGGTACTTTTTTAGTTTAATAACAGCAGTGTCAATGTGTCAAAGTTAGAAACCTGGTGTTTATGTAGTATGGTTGCATTATTTAATACGTATTCTTGGTTACAATAATATAAAATAAATAGGAAATGGCTAAATTGCTCTAGCCCATTGTGATAAACGCGCCAAAATCTGTAAGTTAGGTAGTTTAAAGCAGTGAAAATATCCGAAAGATCTTGCATTTATGCATGTGTGCATTATTGTTATTTTGTAATCTAGTTACTGCGTGACATACGTAAATAAAAGTAACGAGTTACGAATATGCTTGCTCCATTTTGCCATTGAACTGTTAATTTGAATTCTGCGCTAATTTGTTATTGCGCTAATGTTTACATCTAGTTGTTGACATTCCAGCGAAGAAATATCGTCTATTTTGGTACCGCATACGTTATTGATTTATATAAGTAGGTGAGTGCATTATAAGATTTAAACTCGCGTGATAATCAGTCATTCAATTATCAATTTTTTGGCATTCTGAAAAACATTTTTTCCCTACATCAATTTAATTGAGTTGCATTTGCTATGATTTATTTATTATTCGGATATTTAACAAATCACATGAATAAATGTTGTAAATAACTGTGTAATGATGCAAGAAAAAAACATTTTTGACCCTTTCTTTGTCCTCATTACGGGTGATCTTGGTGCATTTTACGCTTTCTAGACGTTTTCACTATGAATTAAGAATCTCTTCGGGCATAAAACAATGTTACATAACATAATAAAATATCTATTTTTTGTGTTAACGTTGACTGAAAGTTTTTCCTCCATATTTTTTAAACTTTTTATTTTGTGCTTAACGTAAAAGGAAGTCGGAAAATTCGGTCGCTGACCACTTCATATAAAGCATCATGTCTATTTATAATAATAAATCTGTATAGTTATCGTCAAACAAAATTTCAAAATGCAACTCAGTGATTAATCAAAGCACCTATTACGTATATTGGGCTGGACAAAAAATGCGTCGTTTATTTGTCCTCACATAGAAATTTAAAAAGCAGAAAGTATTGGTATTTGGAAAAAAAGAAAGGGGTAAATACATATTGTCAAAAAAAGCAGAAAAAAATGAGCTTTTTGTCTAAATAAATTTTAACAAAACCGTTTAATATTTACATTGCTTTATAAAATATTTATTGCATAACAAGAAACAAACTTTTCATCGTATTTTACATTTTTTTAAATTTCAAAATAAGAGCTCAAATGAAATGAGGAATAAATTTTTCCTGGAACTGTGATCGTGAAGAACCGTGAAGAAGGTGCTGTGACTGCTGGAAATGATCTGTCCATGAGACTCAGTATATTCAAATGAATTTTTAAACATATTTCATGGAAGTAATTTCAGTTTTAAAAAGTATGAATAGACTTTCTGATCAAATTAATACTCAAAAATCTACCTCAAACGTGAAATATAAGAAAATATTATGCAAAGGAATTAATATTATGCAAAGCTTCTTTTTTAATCGAGGAAGCTCTTTTATCACTCTTGTAAATAGACTTACTCTTTGTTTGGACTTGACCACTTGATTCTGCAGATCCGTTTTTTCTCCAATCACTTTACTTCCCCATAAAATAAATCCTATCCAGGTGTACGTGACAGTCATGCATCCCATTGGGATTACATATGTGACGACCAGAAACACGATGTTGTACCTGCAATAAATTAAATAAAAACACTTATAAATGGACAATTAATTTTTATGTATGGAATAATAAATCAAGTTTCCAGTACAGTTTATTAAATAAGAGATTTTTATTCGAAGGTTGTATGCATATACAGGGTATTCATAAAAAAAAAAATCTCGATATATGAACGTCTAGCTGCCGTTCCGTTCGAGCAATCGAGACGAGATTTCAAGGTATAGTTATTCAGGGGTATGCTTTAGAGATTAGAATTATTTAAAAGAATAGGGTTTTCACGGTTAAGGTTACAGTGAAAAAAATTTCCAAGTTCTCCAATGGCAAAACCCACTTTTTTCCTGCGAAAGTTGATCAGTGCATTGAGAAAACCATAAATGGCGTTGGAACGATAAACGTATGACAAAAATTGGCGCTGCAAGGCATTTGCAAATAAGAGCATTGTAACGAACTGCTGACAGCCCAAGACAGGAGATCCAAAAAAAAAAAAAAAATTGAATTAAAATTTTCAAGCGGCCTACTGTGAGTTTAATATTTCTACTACTTATTTCAGTGAATTTATGCAAACAATTTGAATTCATTTCTCTCTGTATTAATGTGGTTCCTCAGAATAATCATGTTTGCAAATGTTTTACGACGCCCATTTTCGTCATTCGTTCATCTCTCTAACACTATTTTTGATTTTTCAATGCGCATATCAACTTTCGCAGAAAAAACTTGTGTTGACATTGAAACATTTAGAAACTTTGTAACTGTGACCGTGAAAGCTGTTTTGCTTTGAACAATTTCAATCTGGAGCGCATAATTCTGAATAACTGTAGCTAAAATCATATCTCGATTGGTTGATCGTAACGACAGCTAGAGGTCCATATACCGTGGAAGTATCATTATGACCTCCCTGTATGTACACAGTTTAGTGTTATTATTTATTTGAATGTATATACATATTAAAACAATTATGAAACAGAAAAAGGCAAATACTTTTATATCGATTACTCATTTTCATTTTTAACCCCCTTTCTATATCCTTTTGCTTTTATATGACTCTAATATTGAAAGTTTCTTACATTATGAATATTCATGACCGAAACCGCACAGCTTTGGTGATGTTAACTATTCTTAAGAGAGCTTGAAGAAGTTATTTCCCATATGAGTATTTTTTGGCACAAATACTTTCTAAAATAGAATAACTTGTCTCTCCTTCAGTTAAATGAAAATGGAAAAAAGCCAGCAGCATATTACGCTTTGTCCGGCTCATTTCATACCCACGATAAAGAGAAAAAAAAGACAGTTGCATGTGATTAATAAGTAAATGGCACATTATGTTTTCCTAAATGCAAGAAATGCTGTCTAACAGAATATATATGAGAGGTAGGTATTACCGCATACTTTTTTCGAAAAGTTTCAAAACTATCTTTTATCATAAGAAACAGAATTTTAATAGAAATAAATGTTGAAATTCTATCATTATAATGTGCCTGTTTCTTTTAAAGTTATGCTAAAACCTTTCACATAAAATTTAATAAGAGCTCTATTTCAAATAAGAAAATATTTTACCTATTTAAATGAAGTTTATGTTTCGTCAAAACGATTTTCAATAAATTTGGCATTTTAAAGGAAAATATTTAAATGTGAGATTATCTTTAAGGGAAGGCATGTAAAATTAAGATAAACGAATTGATCACAGCAGTTGCTAGTATAAATGTAGTAAATTAACCATGTCAAAATGGACTAAGTTGCGTAATGTAATGTATTTTTGACAAATTTGAAGTTTATTTATAAATATTATGTGGGTAATTACTGAAAGCTATGCTAAAACCTTTCACGTGAAGTTTTGTAAGAACTGTATTACGAGGGAAAAATGAGTGACGTTTTTAAATGAAGTTTCTACTTTGTTAAAATTAATTTCAATTAAGTTGTACGTTGAAAAAAAATATTTAAATACAAGATTATTTATAAGGAAAGACGGAGTTTGAAAGTTAAATAAAGGAATTGCTTACATCAGTTGCAGTTATGAAGGGTAACATGGATTTAGTAAATTAAACATATTCAAATGATAACAAAGTTGCGTAGTGAACTGTATTCTTCACAATATATTTATTTATAAATATGGGGGAAGATGGCCGAAAAATTATTCCCTTAAAACTTATATAAAATAATATAAGTGCTTGAATAGAACTTTGGCCCTTTGCTATCATATTTTACACTATATTTTGCATCATAAGCATATTTTAATAATATTTTAAAAGCACAATGGGTAATGAAAAAACTAGAATTTTTAGAAAACGTCTAAAGGATCATTTTACACTCGACCAAAGGTTAAAAAAAAAATTATCCTTCATTTGAAAATAATTTTAAATTGTTTTTATCGGCAAAGTAAAAGCTACAAAAGTAATTATGGCCATACATAATGAAATAAAATAAATTTCACAATCATATAGTATGCATGATTTATTTTATAAAAATTTTAAAATAGAAAATTGTCAGAAACAATGTAAATCGAATATTTTAAAATTACAATAAAAAAATTATGGCCTACAATAAACGCAGAAATAAATTAAATAATGTAATGCGGAGTCACTCAATTTGGGGAACGGTTCAAGGGCTGCCATGTCCGCTAGGACCCTGTACCGGAGTTTCTTCGGTCGGGGGATGGTTTTATCTGAAAATATGACTTTCCACTTTGGAGTTAGACACTGTATAAACTGAATCAGCTTTCTATGTTTACATTGGGTAGATTTTATAGTAGTATGTTATGAAAAAGTTCCAAAGTTACATAAAAAGTAAGTTAACGCCGGTTTATAGTTTATTCTCATAATTACGATATGATGGGTCCCTGTGTATCCAGTAGAAATGAAGGAACTTTTAATGAAAAGAAAATGTCAAAAGAGTATAAAAGTTTTCATATCATGAACAATTTTTTTCTGAAGATCTGTACCCGAACCAATCTAAAAACAAGTCAGTTCCAGATATTAGAAATACCGTTGCCATGAAACCAACTGAAATATGACTAAATAGTGTTTTTGCCAATGGATTCCATTATTTAATTTGATTTCTATTAAGAAAGCAAGTAAGTAGGTATTTTTAAGATATAATTTACTATCAGAAAAATATTGAACAACAATATACGAAGAAATTATCTCGATATTTGTGTCCTTTTGTCTACAAGTGGCTTCAACGTCAATTTTTTTTTCAATTATGAAGAACTATAATCGGCCCGGTAAATTTTGAAGACGTTAAATATTCTTAAAAATATACACGAGGAAACAAATCCTGAAACAAGTTTTCCTGGCGTAAATACCTTCTAAAACAAATCATGTGAAGTGGAAATAACGCCAGGGTTTCCCGCTAAATGATAATCGGAAAACGGCCAAGAAGCATATTATGCTTAAGTGCTTGTATCTTACTGTTATACATTTCTTTTCAGATCCATGACACCTCCCTCGAAATAAAAGTAGTTACAATCTTAGCAGACAGTTCAACGAGAGATGTATTGAATGTGACATGTGTTTCCAAAGTATAAAAAAAATGCTGTCTAAAAGTGTATAAATTTCCCTTATCGGGCAGACAGGTATTAGTGTATGTTTTTCATAAAACTTTCAAAACTGTTTTTAGTCATAGTAGAGGATCGTATAAGAAACAAACTGCGACGAGAAAAACAAGTCTGGAACTTTGCCATTTCAGTTTGTTTGGCCCGTGTAGGAAAGTTTCGAATCATCAAGCATTTTTCTAAAATGAAAGGTTTCATGTTTTAATGAAATATCGTTATTTTTATGTTTAGGTTGTTTGTTTTGTTCTCTATTGAAGACATTTATCTATGACATATGTTTAAATAAAAACATTTAAATGAGAAATAAACGGAAAATTGACGTACGTTACAGTTACAAAGAGTAGTAAAATAAAATTAATATTTGCGTATTTTTCAGAGAATTCCAAGTATTGCCGATATTTGATTGTTTTACGAACTCATGTTCTCAAAATAATCTTTAGAAAAAGTTTCATGATTTTCATGATAAGTCTCTTTGTTTAAGAATGGCCTAAAGCTGATGAACTGGAGAAAATAAAACTTAATTGTCTGATAAACACTTTTTAAACTCTTTATGTGCGTCTTGATATTTTTATTTGTTTGTTTGTTTGACTATGAGGGAAGAAACATTTTGTTAATATTGACCTTGAAAGGATTTATTTAAAAAAAGACTCGAAGCTTTAAAATACAGCAAGACACATGGGGAAATTATAAAATTATTAAAAAAACTAAAGGTAAAAAAGTAAATAGCAATTTTTTACTTTAAATCATAATATGTATTAGAATTCTTGAATATTGCTAATAATCATGATCTCATTTATCTGACCTAATATGTTAATTAAACATTGAGAAATGCAAGTTTTAAATGCAAATAAAAGTAAGTAACATTTATAGAACACACAAATTAGTATTAATAACTGTAATCCGTTTTAAGAGGGACATAAAAATTCTTTATCGTAGAATTCGCGTACCCACAGGTAGGGAAAACAGCAAAATATTGAAGAAAATCAAAGGAAAACGAGAAGAAATAGATTGTTTGCCATTCTGAAAAGAACTAAATAAAATTAAAATGAAGTATACAGAAAAGAAGCGAAAAGTTGTTTGAGGTAGAGTAACGTTGTATTTCTTCTTATTTTCTTTCTATCGTACATTTATTAAATTTTTTTCTCTCTCCTGCCTTTGTTTGAATTGGCAAATCAATTGCTATTGATAAGTAAGGGCATATTTTTCTCTCAAAATGTATAAATGTACGTGCATTTTTTATTGCTGTTATAGGTATTCTGTTTGAAAGAACTTTTACTATGACTTACAGTATGCATCGAAAATAAATCTACTTCAAAATGCATCAAGAACTATTGTTCAATATTACCAACGGATTTTGAAAATGGTAGTCGATAATTTTTATTATTGTAAAGGGCAAATATTAATGCAGAAATCGGAATACACATTTTATATTAAAATCATAAACTTGTAACACATATCTTTTCTTCAATTTCATGAAACAGAATATAGTAACACATTTGTGGTGGAAAGTTGCCAAACATTTTAAAGTTTTCAGAAAAGTCAAAGTACTCGAATTATATAAAAAGATCATATTGTACAAACGAAAATATTTCAAAATTATACTAATTGAACCCCTTGGGAAAACAATTGTTTCGAAGTACGTCAAGGTTTACATTTTAGTGAAAAATTTTCATGTAACGAGTTTCAGTGGCGTCAAATTAATTAACAGCGAACGAGTTTCCGTCACCCTGAAGTTAGTTGTTAAATTTGTGTTTATTTAAAGTCACTAATTACATTTATTCATGATTAGCGATATATTTCACTTGTTTGAAATAAAGTATAAAAAAGTGGCAGGTCTTTAGTCATGCATTTTGAACTTGATTGATTTTTTTTTCTCTTTAAAGTTCACTGTTTTAAAGTTTGCAGCAAGTTTAATTATCTTAGATATATTTTAAGTATTATTAAGGCCTTTTGTGGTTATTTTTTAATGAAAAATTTAAAAATTTCTAAGATCAAATAACGAAGTATAAATTATTTATTTTAAAACTACGTTAAGATATTAATAATTGTAATCTCCTGCCAACATGCCAACACAATTTTTAAAAAAATTAGAAATAAGTATGCGAAAATATTCCAAATTTGATGCCCCTAAATTTACATGAAAAAGTCTTCAATAAGAAAAGACTAAATTGAACACACTAAAATATTGTCATTGAATTTAGAGTAATTTACATTCCCTTTCACAAAAATATGTATTTATCTTTAGTAACAATAATAATTTATTTTAAATTGACTCATTTAAGCAATCTGTATTGTTATATTATTTTTATTTTATTATTTAACTGAATGTGTCATAAAAGGGATGAAAGAATGATAAAAATTCATTTACCCTCTCGGGGCTCAAACATTCAAACTCAGGTACTGCAGCTCAAAGCGTTTACAAATCCTACTATGATTGTGCAAACTGCTTTTCCTTAAAACTCTACTTAAGCTGTATTAGGTGATTTTCAAATGCTTAGAACGTGATTTCTTGAGGATGCCTGTATGTTTGGTCCTAAAATTTGCGTCAGTGATTGCATACCTTATGAGCTAGAATATGCGAAGAGTTCTTCTCTCTATTAAGACCTTGTCGCATATTCTAGCTAAAGCAAGCCTTAAGAGGGGAGTTCCGGTTGGATTACGTCTGCCGGCATATACAGATGACTTTGTTGCATGAGTCGATGCTCCCAACGATCGCCAGTGCAAACTTCGGGAAACTGAAGCGCTACAATTATGCAGAAATGGAGAGAGAGCCACAACTTGGAGTTCAGTCCGAGTAAAACGGTTGGAATATACATAAAAGCGCGAAAATTGAGCAACAAGTGGAACCCCAAAAACCGTCCATGTCATCGGATTTGGAGAAAGAATGGCTATGTTCATGACGGAAATGAGGTTCCTGGGAGTGGTGCTTAATCAGCAGATGAATTCTATAGCTCACTTGGTGCTCTTAAAAGGAGGTGCTGGCGAGACTCTTCTCTGTATTCATACCCTGAGCAGAAACGGCAACGGGCTTAGCGGAGAGGTATTAAAAAACATCAACAATGTGATATGGACCGTATCGTTTTCAATGACAGTGAGATCTAGTAGGATGAGGAACTGAACGGATATGATTGCATCTTAATCAAATGAGGAGAATGATTTTTGCTTGCGGTAACTAGAGTTATCGACGCAAACAGAGCAACTCTTTGTGTTCTTGTTGGCCTCCTACCGCTGGACCGACAGGAGGAGAAAGAAGTTCTGACATCGAGACTCCAGAAAATGAGTCTAAGGATACTATTCGGGGATACGAGCTATGATCATTCTGAAATACAGAGTAAGCTACTACGATGGAGAACACTCGAGCCGGTCATCTGCTGGGATAAAAAGGGCCCGAGGACGAAGGGTCTCGAACTATTCACAGATAGGTAAAAGCTCAAAGGCCAGGCGTGTGGGATACGCACTCTAGGAGGACTGATTGAAAGTGGCAGAAGGTTGCTTTCGAGTTTCGGATAACGAAAGTGTGTTTCAGGTCGGAATCATCGGTACCCAAAAAGGTCTGCAAGTTCCACAGAGTGAAGGTCTGGAAACGGTACATCTCTATACTGGCAGCCAGTCTTCGCTTCAGGATCATTCAAGTCTAAACAGCAGAAATACTGAGGTTATGGCAATTCAACTCGAGTTCGGGGATAGGCCGATTCGGTTAAACTGGGTGAAGGCACATGTCGGCACTGGGGAAACGACTATGATGCTCTGGCAAAGAGTGGTACAATGAAATCGTTAGTAGACGAAAGAGTAAAAGAGCTCCATAATGAGTGTGAAATACTCTATGACGGTTGTGCCCCGTAAGCTGTGTCAACAGCTTACGGGCAGGAACGATGCAGAGAATAGTCTTTCCGAAGGTAAGCAAGAGAAGAAATAGTAAGGTGAATTGAATTATACAAACCGTTGTCTCTTTCCGGCCTACTACAAAAAGCTCTCTGTGAAAGAGACGCGGAACTACATTTGCAACCTGAGAGCACTTGCTATAGGTAACATGTTGTAGCTCTCTGTTCGTAGTTAGAAGTACTGAGACATCATTATTGCCCAAAATTGAAGGTTATAACGTTCAAACACTACGTGTGGCGTGGTAAAAGGCGTAAAGCCCTGACCCAAATCATAGATGTGCCAGGAGACAAACTATATTGATCGAGCAACTTAGAGATGAGATTGAGCGTTTCGAACATTTCTGTTCAGGGGCAGGTGGACAAGAAGCTTTACTTCATGAAACTGGCGGTGCATATATTATGAGGTAACACTGGTAGTCCATGAGTTATCTTAAAACCTATAATACTGGTAGTCCATGTTTTATACAATAACACTGGTGGCGCATGTGTTTAAGTTTGAACTACTGATGGTGCATGTATTTCAGGGTAACAACGGCGTTTTCTGGAGTTAGGCATCAGATAATACTGGTGGTGCATATATTATGTAGGGTCCAGTGGATCACTCCTGAGAATGAACGCAGGATACATTCAGTGACCCATGAACCATAATTGTAACCTTGGAGACGTGCAATCTTTTGAGAAGTGTCAGAGAAATCTTAAGTAGTCGAGTGAGTCTCTGCGTCAAGTGACCTAGGGTTCAGGATTAAGAGGGGACAGCAGCGATGGGCAAAGGGGCGCCAATTCCCCGTTAGTGTGAGTGCCGAGCACTGCGAGGACTTGGTTACAGGCAAAGAAACAGGCCCGTAGCCAGGGGGTTGCATTTAGGGAAGCAGTGCTCTCCCTGAAAAAATTTTAATCCCCCCCCTCCCGAAAAATTGTACCTCCCCCTCCCCCAAATTTGCAAAATAGGTGAAAGAGTGTTGAAAATATAAAGAAAAAGTAAAATCTCAATTAAAGAAAATTTGACAATTTTAAAGTTTTTAAATCTTGTTTTGCCACTAGTGAAGTATATACGACAGAGTGTGGATTTTCAACACTAAACCAAGTTTTAAAACCTAAAGGATTATCGATGTTATATTACCGAAAAAAAGATATTGTCTTACTTACATTTGTCCGATTTCTTGTTAAAAATCTCAGACTACAGCATACTTTTGGTTTGTTGTCGACATACGCAAGCAAATTGTCCACTTTTTTACTAGAGTATTTTTTCTAGTGCTTAAAAATGTAGATTCACTTTGCAATAACTATTGATTGTTTAACTCTGAAGGGATACTATATATACCTTCAGGACCTACCTTCAGGAACGGCCTACCTATTTGGTTCTAAAGCCTGTTTTAGTTCCTGAAGTGTACTAGTGTCCTGCCGAACCCCAGCCGCAGGCTCGAGTCCAGCAAGCAAGGGCTTCCTTTTTTTTCACAGCTCAATTTTTGGATTACAATTGGTAAAATATATCACTGCAATACAATATAAAAGCAGCTAGTTTACGTTAGTATACAATAGTTCCCAATATCGTTCTTTGTAGCATTTCCCCATATATATGTTACGGTAAAAGTAATAAACTGGTGATTAGATACAATTACCGGTAATTATGCATAATCACCAGTAAATATGGTAAATATGATAAATTTTTCAAAATTTATCAAATTAACCAGTTTATTTGCATAATTCCCAACTCGTAATGGTATTTGTGATAAATATCATTACTGATTGAGCCACTAGAATAGAGTGCAGTTTTTTTTGTGTAGATACTATTCAGAAGGATATTTTTTAACACTATGGCGTAAGAGACTACGAATTACAATATTTTATATTTTGCAATCAAATCAAGTCAATAAATCGTTATTTTAAGTCACATGCATTTATTTAGCTGAAATGAAAAAAATACAATTTACAGGAACTTGTACAAAACAGCTGCCCATAAAAAAACAAACTGAAGTTACATATAAAAGGCAAACTAATCCCATACTCAAGAGAAAAAGAAACATTTTTTTCTAATAACGTAAAATGCTATTACTATAAATTACTAAATATTTTGAGTTTACTTATTTAAGCATATTAGACTGTTACGACATTTAGAATTACAAAGTTTGCCAGATTTTTACATTTGCACTTATCAGACCCCCATTGTCCCTTACAAACACATCGTTGATATCCCTGACCTCCAGAAAGATATGTCTTTCTAACGCATTCTCGAAGTGTTATTGCAAGATCTGGGGCATCGTCAAGCAAAATAAATGTTTCTTCTCCAATTGTGAATTGATTTCTGGTATACAACTGTAAAAGTCTTCCCTGTTTCGTTCCTAAATTTCGGGGATCTCTTCTTGCGCTGTCAACGTTTGGTAATCGTAGTTTCACCGTGTCACCAACTTAACCAGCAGGGAATTTAAGATTTGAACCCTTCAGCATTTTCTTTGCTCGTAATTCTAAACCTTCTTTAGCACTCATTGTATACTTTCTTACTTGCCCTTGCCTGCATAAAATATCTGTCTGGATTAGAGCGATCTCTGCTTCCTTCTCTTTCTGAGTCTTAAAATTAACTTCAGATGAAAGGTCATTTTGAGATAGATCGTTATTGTCCATATTAGAAACATTTTCTATTTCGCTATTGGTGTTTTCGGAAGCATTATTAACTGTATCGATTAATGCCTGAAGCTCTTCAGTTCTAAGATGCGGATTCGGGAAAGACGACGTTTTCAAGCCAAATTTTGCAGGCGTCCCAAACATTGCTTCATAAGGAGAATACTTGATGCCTTCATGAAATGCTCTATTTTTCATAAGTTGCACAAAGCGTAACCCTTCGGATTATTTACTAGTGTGATTGCTTTCCAACCACGAACTTAGCATATTTTCAATATCCTGGTTTGCACGTTCAACCGAATCTTGAGTCTGGCTGCACCTAGGTTTCCCGTGCACAATATTCAGATCAGGCCACATTGCACAATCTTCCTCTACGATTTTGTTACTAAACTCACGACCGTTGTCACTTTGCAGTACACTGAGGTCTCCAAATATTGTAAAAATATCTATTAGGTGATATGCAACCTCTTCTGCACGTTTGCTTTTTAGGGCACGCAACTGTACGAACTTCATCAAGTGGTATTTATAATCAAATATAAACTTAAAATCATTATCTGGTTGTGACTGCAGGTCAATTAGGTCCAAGTGGCATCTTGAGATCATCTCTTGAAAGACCACTGGCCTAACAACAAGTACTTTCTTAGGTACCTTGGTTTTGTTTTTTTTTCGACAAATTTCATTATTTAAGTAAATCATGACTTCTTCGGTAGTAATACGTTTGTACTTTTTTAAAAGATCTTTTAACATCCTGTTTCTAACACCTTGGACTATTGATAAGTGTACCTCATGAATTATGGTAAAATTTTCTTCAAAGTACATGTAAAATCTAACATTGGAGCTGTCTTTATTTACGGGAAAGATAAGTTTTCAACATTGCCTATTTTCATTGCATCGTATCTTTTTAGTCTTTTAATATCTTCCGTTTTCTTCCGACTACTTTCGTTTTTACTATTATTCACCTTTTTTAACAAATCATCATATCTTTCTTTCGTCAGAAAACTACTGTTTGCTTTCTTACTATCCATAATATTAACTAATTTAGAATTAAAACGCTCAAGCATGACATTCAATATTTTATAATATACGAGAGCGAAGAAACGTCTAGATGCAACGAAATGAGAACAACTACTGCAATCACGTGTTTGTGGCGTGGTTGATAGAAGCCAAGCCGTTCCAAAAACGGAACGAATTTTCGTAAAAATTAGGGACTTTTATCACATTTACCATTAAGAGTTGGAAATTATGCAAACAAACCGGTTAATTTGATAAATTTTCAAAAATTTATCATATTTACCAAATTTAGTGGTGATTATGCATAATTACCGTTATTATGTATAATCACCGGATTAATCACAGTTACCGTAACATATACATATATTTAACATAATCATTAAAAAATAATCTTGATAGTTAAAAAAAGTAACTTTCTCTGAAGGGAATGGAAGGAGGAAAAGAAAACAATTGAAAATGCATAGCCTTCTGGAACACTGTCCGCCGGATGGCTGTGCAATTTTCAATAGTTTGCCAGTTTTGCAATTCCTAGTCAAATTGTCTAAGTACGGGTCTTCAAAGGTTTCCATTTATCTGTCATGTTGTAGATAAATACCCTATGAGCCAGCAAGTTTTCCTTCCAACAGTTGACTGTCGCCAATGGCTGATGAATTATGGGTGGTTCTCTACTAGTCTGCAATGCTCATTGTTCGGATCGAGAAGGTTCAGTGTAATAATTGTATTAAATCGTTAATTTCCATCTTGATTTCATGCCTGTAATACGGTTTAGTATGCAACAATCCAAAATAAATCGAAACAAATGACTGTAAAATTGGTCTTGAATATAATTTGCAGCGTTTACTGATTCGTTTCATTGTATCTTTTGAGTATTTTATTTAGATGGTTTAATAAGATTAACATAGATTATACTGATATCGAATTGAGCATCCTTTAACACTGGTCATCCAAACATTAAATTTGTCATGGTAAAATTTTTCAGTTTGGATGGTCTATTGAACTAAAATTTCAATCTTCATTTCAAGTCTATAATTCTGTGCAGATACGAAACCATAAGCGTTTCTGTGTCGCTACGGTATAAGGCTTGCATATAGGGAAATTCTATCTTGTTGTGATGAAACCCAGAACATTTACTATCTAGAGGAATTTAGAACTTCGATAACTGCAAATAGATTTGTTGCAAACTGAAACTAAGCAGCTTGTGCTTGTATCAGACAGTGAGTCACTCCACACCCATAGTCTCATTAAAATGTAATGCAGTTAAACGTATCAATGGTTGACGTAATGATTGTATTTGAATGCACCTTGAACACGAAATTCTTTCGAAATAGAATTATTCGAAATTTTCGAATGAGTATTTAGTAATTTCCTTCACATTGTTGATTTAAAAATGATTCTCAAATATTGATGTGATCATCTGCATGCCATGACTGTCTGATATATAAAGACCGAAATATTTGATTGAATTTGTGTTTACTCGATTAATAAAAAATTGATCTAATCGACTAAAAATGATAAACTTTACTAATACTTCAGACCTTGATCTTGCAGTAAGTGCACAATCATAAATCATAATTGACTCATCTGTATTTTGTTTTCTACATAGTCATTTAAGGAATGTCAATTAACTGTTCGTTAAATAATCATCGGTATCCACAGTTTTATTAATTTAAATTTTAAGAGCATGCATATCTTAAAGCTTTTTGTGAATAACTTTTATCAAATCTATCTCCAATTTGTTTGTTTATTTATAAAGTAACGAATAAGTACTAGTGATGTAACGAATATTCGGCCACTATTCGGTATCCGGCCTATTCGGCTGTTTTGCCGAATATTCAGTAAACCGAATATTCAGTTGGCCGAATATTCGGTAGGCCGAATACTGAACAGGTATTCGGCCGAATACTTGTGGCCGAATATTGCTACATATTCGGCTGAATAATTTCAGAAAAAAGAGAAAAATATTTTCTTTAATGCATTTACAAATAATACTGCTTAGTTATACCTCAATGAGTTAATCTCATATAATAAAATATCCTAATTCATTGAATTTTAAGCTGAATGAAACATAATCTAATACAATAATACTATTACAGAAATGCAGACTTTTCTACTTATTGACACTAATTGACTTGATTTTTTTATTTCTTTATTGGGTAGAGGTACAAGGAATTTTTTCAGATCCTTAATTACAAGCATAATTTTGAAAAGCTGCTAAATATGTTTTGCTCAGAGTCTGTAAAACCCAAAGCATGATGTGATTATGTATAGTTACCAGATTAATGACATTTAGCATAGCATATTTATTAAATTATGAATATCTCAAAATATAATTATGCTATTATAAGTGTTTAAGTTTGTAAAAGATATTTTATCATGACCAATATTTTTTTTAGTTTTACGGATAATATACTGTTGTTTGTTTTTAAGTACCTACAAATAATATAAAAGGAATTTTAATTAATCTTTATTTAGTATTTAATTACAAAATTCAAAAGCAATATTTCATTTACAATTAAAATGAAATTTTAAACAATGCAATATCGCCTCCGATATCGTATTCGGCCTAAACTATGAGCCGAATATTCGGTATTCGGCCTGAGCTATTGGCCGAATATTCGGTATTCGGCTATTCGGCCAAATCACTATTCGTTACATCTCTAATAAGTACAAATGGGGCTCATATGACAGAAGAAACATTTCTTTGAAATTAAAGAATTTTTATGAATTTGTCGGCGATAATCAATTACCAACGACTTGTTTATCATATGACTTGCACTAAATGACATGAAACCAAAAAAATATTTCCGAAATAATATTTCTGTTTGCTTGAAATAAAGCGTCATTTCCAGAGGGAAACTGAATAATATTGGTCTTTTTATGATGTACAAATCAGTATTGGGAATGATGATAAAAATTGATTTCAACCATATTTCAGGCCTTATGGGGAAAATGCTTTCGACAGATTATTTGTCTCGAAGGTGTTTTTATAAGATTATGGATATGCGAGTAAAAACTTGCCAAAAATACATAAAAATAAATACTTTAGTGCTATTTATTTATTTATTATTTATTTTTTTTTGCAGTGAAACGCAAGGAAAACGTTAATTAAATTCCTTTAAAGGGTAAATATAGTTTAAAAACTATATTGTAAGTCAAATTGGTGCTACACTAACGGCACAAACCTTTGTACTTTTATAAGGAATAGTTATAAAATAAGCTGCAAATATTATTTTGAAACAACGCAATATATTTGTTCAATTAAACAACAGATTTAAAATATACCACTGGGCATTTTTGTGATTTACAAATATGTTGAAAGTATATAAATCTCATTAAACCAACAATTAATTGATATTCTTAGAAACATTTAAATAAAGCGTGGTACAATATTTAAAAGGAGCAGATGTTATGCGAATAAGTACACTAAAACATCTGATTCAAAATACTCAATACAATAATGAACCTGTAAATGACACACACAACTGTAAAGGTTTTAATATCGTGTGTTATTTACAGAGTTTTTTATAATTTTAACGCTTTCAGGTCTGAACTGTTCTGACCGAAAATCTTCCCTCTGTACTGGCAGTTTTTGGTACATTTAATTATTTTTTAAAGCTTAATTTGGAGGATGCACCTTTTGATTTTTTTAAATATAAATTTCAAACTGCTCCTATTCATAAATAAGAAAACTATTTGTATGCACTCAGAATTAATATTTAATAAGAAATTGTTGAAGAAAGCAAGTTTTAAAGTAAAAAAACATTTTTATCATAAACTATATTTTTATTCAGTAAAAGCTTTTAAAAATGGTCTACAAATACCTGAAAATAGGCTTCATTTGTAAATAATCATCATTCAATAAAATTTTCTTATATTTTGCATTTCAAAAGTGCATGATATGTAAGTACGTTGTAGTGCATCACATGAAAAGTTATCATATATTATTCTCTCTCTCTCTCTCAAATATTCATGTAATCTTAACAATTAGTAATTTTTTTTGAATGATGCATTTCAAAGGTGTATAATATGTTGAATAAGTCATCATATATTCAAATATTCATATAATTTGATTATATCAAACTTTTACTAAATATTTCGTAGATAGTTCTGGATAAGAGTTCAAGCGTATATAGTCGATTCTTTTATAGCAGAGATAAGAAAGTCAATCCCGAAAGACTCTCGGGATTAGTTTGTTTGGAAAAAAAATTGCAGCCCGAATGACGTTTAGGCTTAGACTTCGAAGTGTTAATAGATGTTACGGTGTTCTTAAATACACTGTTTCAAAAAAAAAAAAATCTATTAAAAAATGAGTACTTTAATATACTCGTACTTTTAAAATACATTTGCGTCATAAACGAGTACACGACGTGTTTAAATATATAAATTAAATTTAAAAAATGAGTACATTCGGTTCTTAAATTTAAGAATAAAGTACTCGGAGCTATTACAAGATGACAAAGTACTCAGGAATGAGTACATTTTGCTTATTTCTAAGTACCTCGTTCTTACAGTATATGTAATTTTAGGTTGATTATATCACTGTGGTATAGCTTCACTTTTATTCAAATGAGGGCCCCACTTTATTTCTTTAGTTATACTTAAAATATAAAGTTCTCAGTAACATATAAAACACTATTTTCCGAAAATATGAAGAAAACGTCAGTTTCATTTTACTCACAAAATTCCATAATCTGGAATGTTCATTCCACTAAATATTACTTTCTTTCATATAATATATAATCAAACATAGATATCGTTAACAACTCACAGGTGATCGAAGTATGACACTCCATCTTGTTCATCCGGCCATTGTAATAAGCAGAGAGTTCTTTGTTGAACATCGGAGTATTTGTAGGTAACTGTCGTGGCGTATAATAAGGAAGGGAGTGAAAGGAGTGAACTCAGAGACCACACCAGAATAATAATGGAGATCGCCACACCTTTTGTCATGCGTGGCCGGAGTGGACGAGTGACAGCAACAAACCTATGAAGGTAAAGCAACATAATAAATACACCATAACAAGGAACAATGCACAGATTTATAAATGGAGACAATTAATAACCTTATATAATGTGTTGGAAAGTACGAAAAAAAATCATAAAGCTATTAGAGAATTTTTATTGTCTTAAAATAGTTTTTTTCTATTTAAGCTAAATGTGTTGAATATATGATGAGGATGAACTAAATATCTAGAGATGACTGATGCACGGAAAATAATGCACATCTTTGAAAATCCAGTTCTTTAAAAATTTAAAGATAAACGTAAAATTTAGTGTAACGTTTTATTGTGACATACAATGTAATAAAAAATCATTAACTTAAAAAATTACAGCGGGTTTATTCCTTGGGAGCAGGATCACTTTAATGGTTCCTGGCACGTATTCGTGTTGCATCTGGAGAAAATTGCCCAAAGCTTCAAACCGTTAGATCAGCAGCCGAGGGATAGGCCCAAACAAATGATCTTTACACTCCAGCGAGATTTTAGAAGTAATCTTAAAAAATCTGTATATAAACTCTATTCGAAAGAGAATAATATTTAAAAAGTTGACTAGTCTTCAAGAATCAATTGTCCTTGTGTGTATCTTCGTCTACCGCAGCGTAAAAAAATTGGTCCATAAGATTCAAGGAACAGAGGACAAATCAAGTATTAGTATATTGTGGAACGTAAACGATTGTTTTACAAATTCGTGCAATACCCAGCAAACACACAACTGCCCGCAAAATGACGGCCGGGTACCCATCGAGCTGGCAAAGTGCCGTATACCGGAAGCAAAGTAGATTGCCATCGTCTGGAAGTCACTGGAGTACCAGTGCCTGAAAAGTGCATATGCGCCGGTACATAACTAGTAACGGCGAACTGCCATCTGTCTATGACATGCACAAAAAATTAACGGCGTGGTACTGCTTAAAATGTACCGGGCCAGCACTATTTGGCAGTAATGGGCCTGTATATATTTCGTAGTGTTGGCATAAAATTTTGTTATTTTAATTAAATAATATTGTTTCACATTCATACGGTGTAGAAGTGTTAGGGGATATAAGTTCCGGGCACCCAAAGGCACTGTCACTGCAATTTTTTTTTTTTTTGAAGGGGGGGGGGATGTAAGGGGAGAAGTTCATATTGTGCCTTCAAATATTTTAGTACTAAAAACTAAAATAATACAAACGAGTTCAGTATGCTATAAAAATGTTTACTACACAGACAGTGGAACCTCCACTCTGTATATGACAGTATATAACCCCCACTTTGTACAGAATTATGAATTTTAATCTTAACATTTTTATAATTTATATTAATTTTTTACAATTTTGCTAAATTTTTCCTGAAAAACATATTTGGAGACTTTTTTCTACGTTAAGCCCCTTTTAAAATCTACCGAATTAGGGTGCAGAAATATGTTAAGAGAGTATTACACGAAGACCAGTCAGGGTTTTGCATGAGAGCTCAGCTCCTGTAGTCTTTTTTTCTTCAGAGAATTTTAGATTAAATTAAAAATTTTAACAGCCTACATAATTGCTTCTATTGGCATTTTTTATTAAATTAAATATAGCAGTGGTAAAACAAAAGATTACTTAATTTTTAAATATAAATTAGGTAATTAATGCTCAAATTTACAATAAAACAAATTAGAGCTCCTGCAGCTATTTTGTTAGAAATTCAGCGCAATGAACCAGTATTTACATATTATTTCTTTCAATCTGATTCTCTCTTTGTGGTTTATGACCGCAGCTTTGCTAATTCTTATTCTGTACATTAAAAAGAATTTCTTTTGCAGCTGCTCTCTTTGGGCGAGGCTGTTAATTTTTGCTTTGTTTACTTATGTCTCCCAGAGATGTCATGATCGAGTTGTTCTTCACTGACACGTTTTGGTAACCCTTTTAAATTTCTGCGCCTAATTGTTTTTATTTACTAAATTAAATACATTGATTTATTCTTAACCGCTGTGGTTGCGTTCGCCTATTTTTGTATATTGGCATATTTTTGTTAGCGCTGCACTGCCAAGTTTGTAAGTTAAGGCTTTTTGTTTCACTCCGTGAGAACATCACTTTAGCTCCAGTTCTTATTTTTGGTAGGTCGCATAAAATCGGTAGTCTTGATGTTTCATTTCGTTTTGCAAATCTTGAAACGTTGAGCGGGAAGCCAGTTATGAAATATGCTTTTTAGGATGCAGTTTTTCCGGTTGTTGCAGACTTTCGAGAAGGTTATTACTGACTAGTAAGATATATCTGTTAGGAGCAATAATAATTATAATAAGATTTGCTTCTGCAGTGATATCTTGCTGGTTATGGATTTCATTGGATTTTACATTTTTTAAACAGTCTGGAAAATATTACAGGTAAATTTTTACTTTTACTGTTTTTATGTACACACGGTATCCACCGGTGAATTTAGCAACTAATTTAAAGATTAGGCGACTTTTTCAACCAAAAACCGCATTTTCATACTATTTTCAAGTTTTGGCTACTTGTACCATACTTCAGGCGACTCATTTGAAAATCTGGTGTTGGTTTTTATCAACTCCCTTTTTTTTTAAAGCTGCTACTGAGCTTTCAGCAAACATTCTTATCTGTTTTTTAATCGTGCTATAAAAATAAATGTATTATATGTTCTGTTATATATATATATGAAGTTTTTAAATTTATAATTTTATTCAAACCTTCTTAAATGAAGCTAAATTAAGCATGTTTATTTCTTAACTACAAAATCATTTAATAATGTTACTATTTTGGGAACTAAAATTGAGAAAATAGCTACTAAACTGGACTTTTTTTAAGTCGGTGATGTTACTAATGATACTAATTTTAGTGTATAAAAGTACTTTCTTCCATAAAATTTGAATCATGCAGTATACAACAGATATAGATACAGAAAATTTCTTTTCAGAATAGCTAAGATTTAAAAAATAATTTGATCTAAACAAAATGTACAATTAAGCAAAATGTTACCCTAAAGTTATGTGTGTAATCATAGTACAATTTTATTTATTATTACTTCCTGTAAGATTTTGATTAGTACACACACACACACACACACACACACACACACACACACACACACACACATATATATATATATTTATATATCAACCATAAAGTATTATAACTCATTTATAAAATCTGATATATTGAAATTAAACTGTTTATAAATGATTTTATGTTGGTTCTGAAATGTGTTAACGCCTCTCACAAACAAAAAAAAAATCTTTTGCGACTGCAAATTTGTAAGAAAATTGCAGTTTATGAAAACTGCACACAATTCACTAATGATAGGCGCACATAATTTGCAAACGATTGACCAACAGATTTTGCTGTTTTTTATCTTTCATTTTTTTGAGGGGTGGGGGTGGGAAGCCCCCTACCCCGCATCCGTCACTGGCTCGTATTTTAATTATGGCAGCATTACTGTAAATAGGCACAAATCCGGTACCGTGCCATTACATTGTAGTCACTGTTAAGGTACCAGGCCAGTGCCTTTATTTTTAATAATAGCCGGCACCCGGCTGTTTCATTTTGGGCATTATAAATTTAATGGGCCAGTGCCTTTATTGTGAGTAATGGCCGGCACATGCAGTATGCCAGCAGAGTGCCGTTGCCTTCCCGGGCTTCTGGCAAGGTACTTCTCGGCGACCACTTTTGGTACGATTCAGTTACTTTTTGCAGTGCCGGGCCGGTACTGGACGTAAAGGCAGAAAGGCACTGGCAAGGTACTCCGCCAGCAGGTGTGTGTTTGCTGGGTAATTTCTCGTACTCAGAAATTTACAATCCGATCAAATAAAGAATTTACCGGAGTAATCCAAGTTTCAAATACGAAGGTACAATTATCATTAACAACTTCCGAATTTCAGCTAAGCTTCTTAAAGTTACCAATTTGAGCTGCAACTTCTATTTATGATACCTATTTGAGCTGCATCTTCTATATTTATGATAACAGGAAAATACCTTTGCTCTTCTCAGAAACTTACTTGAGTGTGAATATATGTTACTTTCGCGTGAATTTTTAAAGCTTCGTAGATTTTTTTATTAAACCTGTACACTCTTACAGTATGTTGTTTTTTTAAATCTATTTGGAAAATATATTTTTGAAAACGCAACTAATGATTTCACATTTACAATAGGCAATCATTGAAGATTGTTACCATTACCATTAGGCAAATGATTCATATGAAGATTATCGAAATACCATAAAGATATGAAGACTATCGAAACAGAATTACAAAAAAACCTACGCCATTCTCAACATTTGCAGCATTAAAGTGCTAATAGTTGCAACACTTTATTCGGTATCCTAACTTGTAATTATTTTGAAATTGATAGCACCTTGGTACCAGAATTATAAAACTGTAACAAACTTTTTAAGAAATAAATTATGTCAGTAAATATGCTACAGTATAATTTTTTTAGTCATTCCAAGGATTTAGGCGTAGAATTCAATCTTATTCCATCTTGAATTGGTTTCGAAATTTGAAAGCATTTCCATCGTGCAGTAATTGAAATTGTATTAAACAAAAGCCTGATAATTTCGAAAATCACTGATCCTCTAATATACACTTCATATATATATATAAAGTGTTAGCAATAAATATTATATATATATATATATATATATATATATATATATATCCATTTATAACCATATCTCTGACAAATTTTTAGTATATAATTTTCATGTTTTGTAAATCACATCTCTATTACATGGAGCACATTTTACTAATTGGTAATTTTTTACAAGGGGGTCGTATAAAAGTTTAAAATGTACAACTTTCTGAAAATTTACGAGAGAATTTTTTTTTCACGCAGTCATTTTTCCAACCTCACTTTGAACTTTTTTTCAGTTAACGTTGTGTACTTCTTTCTCATTGATAAAGAAGAAAAGTGTGTTACCATCTTTTAGGGATACCCTGTATATATACACACATAGGTGTATTGTGTTTAGAATCTGAAAAGAAAATCTTACTGTTGTTTTATTCAAATTCTATGTTAAAACTCGTACCGTTGAACACATTACACAACATATTTTTAACATTTTCAATCTTCGTCGAAATTTTTATGGGACTTTGGTTTGGCTGTCACTGCTATTACTGCCATAAATAAAACATGAAATATAAAGAAATTTATATGCCTTATTATAATTTATTGTGCTATGAACAATACTTAAACACTACATGTAATCTTAGCAGTTGGTTTGTAGAAACACGCTAAATAGTTCAATATATCCAAGGACGGAGGGGACAACCTCCCCCCCCGAGAAAAAAGAAATTAATGTAAAAGATCCTATTTTACTTCCATAAAATGGGTGTATATGTCAATCTTCTAACTAACGCGCTCCGCCGAGATATGAGGATAGCTAATCAGGTGGGATAATCAAATTAAATACTTCAAAGCACGTGCACTATAAAGAATATATACAATAACTCGCGTGATTCAACGGAAAAATTTGTGCTGAATCTGCTTTCCGTTCATTTGACAAGATAAAATAAATGGCATCATTATGATGATTGGATGTCAGTGGACAAATATTAAAAGTAAAGTAGTTTGGAAAACAAAGGAATGTAATATTGAACTAATTCGAAGATTGTTTTTTAAGAAACATGCAATTCTGTTATAGGAAATTTAGTTTTCTATAGTAATTTCCTTTCTTTAGCTGCAAATTATATGCATTCGACGCATAAACTTACTAAGTTAAAAATGCTTCTAAAAATTCTAGAACATAGTCAATTATTTACAGACAACATTTTAAACTTGTTCAAGTTAGGTAAGAACTAAGTAATCCTTTGCGGAAGATTTATATATAAGGGAAACAAAAAAAAATTCCCGCCGTTTTTAAATCATCAAAGATTTATATTTAAGATGTCGGATTCTAAGTTTTTATGAATGCTTTTGAAACACCAATAAAAATCTAATTTTAACAAGGTCGCGTACCGTCTCAATTTAACGCTATAAATATTTTCGAAACAGCACGGAGTTTTTGAGTTGCTTGATATAAGATATATTCACACAGAAGTATACAAATTCAGAATTTAGAAAATGCAATCGCATTATAGATTCTGTCCATTTTTTCAAATTTCACTGATCTCTCACTTATATACGTATTTTAAAGGACCGATTTAAAATCGAATATAATTGAGAGCCACGTATAACTGAAAAAGCTTTAATTTTTTAATTTTCCATTTAAAGTATGACAGACAACACATGACAAAAATAATGCTTAGTAACATTTTTCGATTAAAAAGAGTAAAATTATATTTTAAAATATTTTACTATATCACTTAGTTAAACAATTAATTCAAAATATAATGAACATATGATTTAATTTTACAGACACTTTAATTATTTTAACATTCTTCTATCAAAATGTCATCAGCACTGCAGATTATTTTTATTTAGGCAAAGTTCGTTTCACGATCTCTTCTAACTCATTAAAATATATTAGTTTATTTGAAGTTTAGTCATGATTTTACAGATAACGTCTCAATTGTTCTAGGGCTCCTAAAGCGCAATAGCCTAAAATGGGACAAAAAGATCCGTTGCGTCATTATCATCTTATTTATCATCGTATTCACCCGTAACTCATCAAAACAGTTTTAATATCTTCGTTTTCTTGATATTATATTTTTATCAACATTCCCAGTATTTCCGTTCTTCAAACACGGTGTTTTCGAGGGCGACGGAGAAAAGTACATCTGTGTGACAGGATTTGTGAACTGCGCTGTTTATTTTGGCGTATAACTGAGAGAGACAATTCAAAGTGGCGCTTATAAGTGAGAAACTTGTACCATTATTTTCCTTATCCTCCTGACGGGACCTTCCAAAATCCGCGTTTAAAAGGGAGGCGCGTACAGCTGAGAGGTGCATAAATGAGAGGTCACTGTAATACCAATTTAAAACTTGTATCTGGACCTCAGAATAATATTTTTTACTTACATTCTTCTTTTGATATGTATGTACTAGCTGGTAATTATTCCATACAAATTCCACAAATACTATTTTCATAAAATATCATGGATATAAGCACCCAGAAAAATGACAATAAAGACGAACTGCTTACATTTGGTAGCATTTCTTCTTTTTACAATTCGCTTTTTCTTTGATAGCCTATAAAAGGGCTCATACATACGGAAAAAAAATGTTATCTTTCAGATTATACATACGTCATGTTTACACGTAAGAGCCAAGAAAAAAGTAACAATAGTGAGCGATTTTTGTTTTTTAAGCGTACCATCTTCAAGTATCGCCAAATTCTCTTCCATCTATTTTAAATAAATCAGCGATGAGCAACTTAATATTCAAGCGAGATGCATGAGTTTCATCATTGAGTACATGCGTGAGTTTTTACATTCTCCATTAAAACAATACAGCATTTTTAACACTAGGGTGCTGTTTCGTTCGGTCCCAGATTTTTGTCTACGCGGCTTTGCCAACATGATTTGTAGACAGGTTTTGCAGACATGAACTGTGACGGTGAAGATCTTTTGAAACATGTTTTCCAGATACCGCGAAAGGGGGAGGGGAGGGGAGAAATTTAAAATCTTGAAAGTCGCGCAATTTTTGATAACTAATCGTCAAGTTTGCTTTCAAAAAATAACTTTAAAACAGAACATGGTTGAAAAGTATTCTTAGAATATAATTTCTGATTTCAGTTAAATAAACAGGAAGCGGTCCGTGATTCGTGAAAAAGAAAAAAAAAATGAAGAAAATCTGAAACTCTTTCAGATTTTAAATACGCACCAAAGTGCTATATATTAAAAGCGTATCATAATTTTTGCATCGTCCCTATTTTCTTCCTTATTCCATAAGGTTGGAAAGTGTATCATTATTCATGAGGGAGCAGTATTTTTCTTCCTTGTTTTATAAAACCCATCTTATCGAAATTTTCATCTTTTCGGAATCGAAATTTATCTTGAAATTGCCTACTAAACCTATTTTACAATCTTCGCCAAGTATATTACTACTTCACCGTTTTAAATATTGTTTCGAATGAGCATCATAATCCATGAGTGTGCCATGTTTGTCTTTCTTGGGTTGATTTCTACTTTAACACCCCAACTCTCGCCAATGCGGCTATCATTAAACATATACAGCAACCATGATAATTTTTTGTATTTTTGTGGCAATTGTAATTTAGAATTAAAATGGCGATTTGGAACAACCTGTAAATACAGCATTCCGTTACATTTTCATTTATTTTGGGTTGCCAAGTAATGTAGTTTTAATAATTAAGTGTCTTCAAATTCCTTAACTAGTGCGTTTATCACTAATTTGCTCACTTTAGTTTTCATGTAGTTGTTTAGGGAGCGTTGAAACTTGTGCATAACTCCTAGAGACCCATGACTTCAAAGCTCGCCAAAGTGCGGGGAATTTTTAGGTTGGCGAAAGTAGGGGCGTTAAAATAGAATCAACTCTTTCTTGAACCATAAAGCACATCTTTGGAATCCAAATCCATCTTAAAATCGCCTACTGATACTGTTTTAAAATCTTCACCAGACATATTCGAACTATATCTCGTAGACATTTTAAATACTGTTTGGAATGAGCATCATAATCCATGAGTGTATCGTGCTTTCCTTCT
Organism: Cheiracanthium punctorium; assembly: GCA_038373885.1. Lineage (NCBI taxonomy): Eukaryota > Metazoa > Arthropoda > Arachnida > Araneae > Cheiracanthiidae > Cheiracanthium > Cheiracanthium punctorium. The sequence continues at coordinate 324,730 of JAWZYV010013419.1, forward strand.
TTGTTCTATAAAACACTTCTTCGGAATAGAAGTCTATATTAAAATCGCCTACCAAAACTGTTTAAAAATTTTCGCCAGGCATAGAAAAACTACACTTCACCTTTATAAATACCATTTGGAAAGTGTATCATAATCTATGATGTGTGCTGTATTTGTCTTCGCTGTTCTATAAAACACTTCTTCGGAATTAAAATCTATATTTAAATCGCCAACTAAAACTATTTTACAATATTCGCCAGGCGTTTTCTAACTATACTCAAAATATATTTATAATAAATTGTCGCGTTTTGGCACCCAGTTTAGCGATCATTTATCAAAAATATCAAACCTTGTGCGAATTTCAACATTTTATTAACGCCTCCTCCCCCCTCCACGTTATCTTGGCAAACATATTTGAAAAGTGACTCGACTCGCCATTTGTACCAAAATCGTGTCTACACAAAAAGCAAGGTTGAAATTAATAGCACTCTAGTGCTAAAAAGACGTCTGTGTTCTAGTAAAAATGATTCCCAGACTTTTTTGAAATATTTATATGCATAACGACCTTTCTCTTATCCCACCGGGATTGCCAATTTTATAAAGATTTCAAATTGCATTTAAAATTATATAAGCGATGGGAATTGTGGTTTTTTATACGGTTCAGAACATTTCTGAAAAATCCCTGAAAATAAATTTAGTTTCAAAAATGACTATTGATTCTGAAGATACCGGATAGTATGTTTAAATTCCGTCTTAGAACCACTATACAGGTATTCTTACACAAAACATTAGAATCCATATGCAAATATCCCAATTCAAATAGCTAAAGCTTCAAATTTTTATCTTAAAATAGCGAAATCTCATTCCTGAACAATTCACGCTATTTAATAACTATCTGTATTAATTCTGTAAATGAATTTTAAATTTCTTCTAAGAAACCTCACTGCTGTTGAACTTTTTTTTAAGTCTTATTTACTCATATGAGAAGATTAAGAATGACAAAAATTCTCTCACCCTTTCAAGTTATTACTCATAATAGTAACAAAGAACGCTATTATGCCATTTAATGCATTTTATTCGATAAACAGCCACAATTTTAGTACCAAAAATCTGCTCTATAGAGGAGATTTTTGGTACTATTTTTTGTCTTTAAAAATCAAAATCCCTTGGTCCATTACGTATGTCCAAGAAATTTAATTACATTTTTGCAATACTTTTCTCGATAGAAGGCTCTGAATACCTCACAATATTTTATAACCCCCCTGTAGATAAATTGTTACTCAACATTAAAAAAGTATATAGAAAGACATTGAATTACAAACAACATTTAGGATTTAAATAGCTGTGATAATGAAAGCTCATAAGATCGATTGCATTCGAATTACTTTTCTTTTTTCATATTAAGATGTTAAAGTGTTGATACCATTACTTAATCACGCTTAAAAATCTTTTTAAATAAATTTGTTCTAAAGCTAATTATTAATAATTACAGAAGTCCTTATGTATAATAATAAATATAACATTAATACCAATAATATTTTAACAATAAAATTAGTAATCGTAAAAGATTATATATGAAGTGGGTGGAAATAATTTGGAAGATCATAACATAAACGACTTCGTTACATAAATAAATAATGCTTCTTCAGCAAAATTATCTCCCATAATCTTAGTTTTTAAAACAAGCTGTAGAATGGAGAAAAAACTGTTTTGTAATGTGATACACTTTCATTCAGTACTTCGCTGTTTCATAATTTATTCGGTGGCACTCTTTTGGAAACAAGTTAGATAAGTCCATTTTTCATTTATATTAAATGGAACTAAACAAGTTTAAGTTTGTTATTATTTTTTATTATTCGTAAGTAAGTTTTTTTTTAAATTACGTCGGTACATGTTTTACAATTCAAAGCTTTAAATTTAAAAACAAAATATGTAAGTATTTGAAGTAATGTTGTATTTAGGATTTTATAACGGGAAAAGAATTATTATGCATTTCGCTCAATATTTGTATTAATTATCTAATGTGTTTCCTAAACATATATATAAATATGAATTGAACACTATGAAAATAAAAAAAAATTAAAAGAACACTATTTGTAAAAGGTATTCTTTTAAAAGTTTCCCGTTCAGTTCGAAATGTATTCCATATTTCAAAAAGATTAAATGCATTTTTCTATTTAAATGAAAAACGCATTTTATAACATAAATATTACATAAATTTATTTGCATAATTCAGATAGAAACAAACTAGAAGCCAAATTATTACTATTGAAGTCTTTTATGTAATGTGTAAAGAAAAAAATGATGTGGACAACATTTTGTAGGTCTATTTATTTATAAGCGATTTGATTCACTTCATTTAAACTTCACTAATATATATTGATTTCCTCTTTTCAAACGGATGAATGACTAAAAACTGCAATAACCTTTTAGAACGGTAGGATTTTTTAACTTGTGACCTATAAAGACGTGAAAAATCAACATGTCTTTTTCACTCTCCTTCTCTTAAATTGTCCTTTATTTGGCAAAAGATAATGAATGACTCTTTCTCATCCGTAACACCAGGGTTTAAAACCCATTTTTAAACACCCGCTTTCAAAAGTGTAAAACTTTTACTCTGCTTAGATTTTATTGAGAGTAGCACAATCATTGTTGCAGCAGTCACGATTTATTGCATAACTAGATGTTGCAACATTCCAAAATGGAAATTTTCAATATTTCACTGTTTTTCGTTTCTACATTATACCAAATACTTACTACGGTACGACCGAACCTCGTGAAATGAATTCGGGGAGGATCAAATTCGCTTGCACACAAATACGAACTCACAATACAGACATTCGTAAGTACCTGCAAATATCATGGCAAAAGTAATTCAAGTTTAATGTGCATAGATACATCTCTACGCACAGACGTCTTGCTGAAATGTGTCAAAATGAATTCACGAATGATCAAAGTAGATACTTCCGATAAAAACGGAATGCTACAACTTTTCGCGGTAAAAGTATCTCCTTTACTTTGTAAAAAGATAGATAAATGAAAAAAAAAGTAAATATCTTATTTATTTTAAACTAATAACGCACGATTTTTAAATTGACGCTTTCTTTATGTTAGACCAATGTATTTTCCCGATGATTTCTTAATAAAGCTAATTAAAATACTTTATAAATACTTTCATTTCAACAAAATGTAGCATTTTAATATATTTATGTCTTCAAGAGTTATGTTTGGGAAAATGATCATCAAAAAACTATTATTAGAAATATTGAAAATTATTTCTTTTTTTACACTTATGTTATTTTAATTTGTTTTCATCACTCGCATGCTTAAATTGCAAAAATATAGGTTTAAATAGTTAGCAAAAAAAGAAACGGCTCTTTATAATCTATTTTCACAGCTTTTAAAATCTTTCTTTATTTAAATTACAGGGAAAATTCCGATAATTGATAACTATTAATAAAGCAATATTTTTGAAGTCTGTCTATGCTTTATTAAATATTTCGAAATAAAACGTGGCTTAAATATTTTATATCGAAATATTTAATCATTTCTCATCCCTAAATACATATTATATTGAATTTTCAGTCTCTTGATAATGAATGCATTAGTAGAGCATTAAATATATACTTCGAACTTAAAACTATTTTTCATTTTCAAAATTAGCATGGATCAAAATCGTCCTACATTTCCCATTAGTCCTATATATTTTAAAATTTATCGAAATCCGTCCCTCTATAATTCCTATAAATCTTGCATTTTTAAAAATAATTCTTTACTTTTAGTACTCCAGGAACTATTTTCCAAATTTCACACTTACTATAATCCAAAACTGACATTGGTCGTTATTTTGTTGTATTCCACACACGTGTTTGCCGATTTTGCAAAAAGATGAGTCGGAAAGGTTGCCAGAGCCTGATTATGACCAACAGGGGCCCCGGACATTGATGAATTTGGGGCCCCACCTATGAAATTTGTTTTATTTTTCATAAAATTTTGATATAAAAAAGAATATTTCAGAACAACATTTCGTATTGGGGTCCCTTTCGAGCCGGGGGCCCTGGGCGAAGTCCCTATTTGCCCATGCGATGATAAGGTTCTGATGGTTGCGGATCGTTCCCATCGTGCATAGTGAACCACAATGCACTCTCTCATCTGAAAGAGAGATAGATAATTACATGACGTAAAGAGACGATCATCAGGCACATCTGTGTCTTACCAAAAGGATTAAATTGGAGGCGAACTGAGATGAAGATCACATTTTTCGAGTCTAAAAAAAGATAAAGCAGCCCTTTATTTAGACTAATGAAAATATTCAGCCTTCAGCTGAAATTAGTTTCCCCTCCGCTAAAGAGGTTTTTTGACAGAACCTTTTAATTTGTATTGGCAGCCATGTACAGGATGTATTTGCATGTAAATCAAACGGGGAGAAAGTCGCCAAGCTTGGCGACTTTTGGCATAGTTCTTGAGGGAGGCACGTGACCGTGGTCGGACCATTACCTAACTTATGTGGTAGGACGGTATTGTGCTTGAAATGGATGAATGCCCCTAAAATTGCCATTGACCGTAATGTATTGGAAATCTTTTGAGTGTTCCTGTAGCAGAACTGTAAATGATAAAGACACTTTTTTAATGGAGAAATTCATTTTCTAACTCTTTACAGCATATATCACTCCTGCGTCGTTTGAAATAGCCCAAAACCTCTAAAAAACGCTTTGATGAATGTCGGCCCATAGAGCTTAATGTATTTCGAATCTGTTAGGCCATTCTGTTGATAAACTATCCAGTCGAATGGAACCGAAACGGGAGGTGCACAAATAGATGTTACAACAATCCTAAATATAAAGTTTCAACATTCTACGCCTAATAGTTTTTGCGTTAGGCGAGTTTAATGAATTTCGGCTCATAGAGCGTAATGTATTTCGAATCTTTTGGGCGGTCCTGTACATAAACTATACACTCGATTGCGACCAAAAAGGGAGGTGCACAACTAGATCATAGAACAATCCTAAATATCAAATCTCAACATTCTACGACCAATAGTTTTTGAGATATGCGAGTTACATACATACGTACGTACGTACGTACGTACGTACGAACATACGTACGTACGTACAGACGGCATGGAAAAACTGACCACAATAGACTCTTTGAAAGTTACTTTGAAATTTTTCAAGTATCCATTATTCCAATCATGTGTCGGATCTTGGTGTGTTTCAAATTTCCGTGAGATCTGTAAGATTTTATTTACTATCAATTATCATCCACGACTTTTTTTGTCTGCCCAAAACTATTACCCTCTTTAGCGGAGGGTAATAATGTTCTTTTGTTTCGTCTTTTTAAATGACCATGTTCCGTATTCAGTTTTAATTTCACTCTCCAGTTAGCTTTTCTGCTTGATAAAATGCGCGCTGTTTTCTTTGTTTGCGACAGTGCGTCTGAGGTTTCCTTCTCAATTAATTTCGCTTTCGCGTATGCTATGTAAGTTCTTGGTGCCTCCCGATCGTACTTTCTCACGGGATTGTTCGCGGTTGGTTTGGCGTTCGCCAAATTCTGGCACTTTTTTCTTGGCTATAAGCTTTCGTTCCGTTAGTTTCAAATTTTTTCTATTTATTACGCCTACCGGTTACTTGTCGCGTGGGCAGTGGCTTACGAGTGCTCATCTTTTTCTCCCCAGGGTGTCAAAGCTGGCCAAGTATGTAAAACGCTTTTTAACTGACTTTTTCACATTTCTCCGGTTAAGGAAGACGTATTCTTATTATGGGATTCCGGCATGCCGTGTTTTCATTCGGATCAATTACATTTTTGAGCCTGTCGTTGACAACTTCTTGTAAAGAAATTCACTGATAATAACTTGTGTTTTTTAAACTGTTTTGCTTCTTCCTACAATAAAATGTAGCCTTTTGCATTAGTCTCTTCTCTCCTTTGGACCTGAAGTGTTTCGTGTGACTACTCAACTACTGTACATCATGTAAGCCGGCCAATGGATTGTTTTCTAGATCGAACACCGACAACTTCGCGATACGAACTGGTTTTCCTTTCTCTTGTGACGCCCTAAAGCCCGGTCCAGACAATCCTTGTTTTCGCTTTGCAAGATGGATGGCGTCATCAACGTTCGCTTTTTAAAGATATTTTTTTCATCAAGCGTTGGCAACTTTTGATAAGATTATTGAATTTGCTAAAACTGACGAACATTTGCTGTATCTATGCTCAGTGGTTCTTTATAACTTTTCTTCAGAAATAATTCATTTATCGAACGGTGCCGTTCTTACCCGATTTTGGGAAGATTGGTCGGATTCGTCAGATGGAAATGGGGCATAAGTTAGCGAATAATGCTTGAAAAGAAAGAATAAATATCCTGTCTATTTTGGTCCCTTTGTAATGCTTCTGTCAATATCGGAAACAGTGGAAAAATTCAAATAATGCAGCATTCCGATACGAAAAGAGACAAAACATTATGTTTAAAAAAAAAAATAAAAATACACAAGCACGTTTTGTATTTGCTGAGGGTAAAGGTCATCTGCAGTTATTAAAACAAAACCATGTTCAATTCTGAGAACATTTCTGAGTCTCAATTCTGAAGATTCTATGTAATAATTGGATATCATTTTGATAATCCGTTCAGCTCTAAATAATTATTCTTTTGTGTCTCACAGTAGAATAAAATCAGTGTTTCAATCATTTTTCTAGATTCCAAATTATGTACTAGTATTTCTTTATCCTCAACTAAAGTATCCTATTTCATATCCCATGAACGTTTCCCATACTTTTTTAAACAAGTTATTTATGAATTCATCAAAAAATCCTTACTATGCTAAGCTTGTTAATACTTTAAATGAACATAACCTAAAACAACAAGACATTCATGTTCGATTTTTGAGTACTAGCTATGATGGAATATCAGAAAGATACCTTGGTAAAGAACTGCTGTAGCATGCTACTGCTCGGGATATTTTCAATGCTATACTCAACATTATCTACGTGAATTGTCTTAAAGGCTTAAAGGAAAGGTTTTGAAGAGTCTAATAACGCTTGTGTTGGATGGGTCAAATGTTGATAAATCTATATTGAAGTTGGTTGTCAAGGAAGTTGAAACAATTAGAGACATGGAAAAGTGTATGTTTGAACACGCAATTTACATATAATCCATAATTTCTTTGGAAAAGGACTTGCGAATGAAGATTTTGCAAATATTGCTGATTTTTTCGACAATATTCATTCGTACTTTAACGAATTTCCTTCAAGAAAGGGGAATTCATAAAATCAGTTTTAGAGTTTTCATAGTGAATATTCTAAGGCTTTAAGGTTTATAAGGAAGCGATGACTCTCTGCTGTTTCATTGTGTGAACGGATGCTGCATCATTTCCCAGTTTGAAAGAATATTTTCTAGAAGATGTTCTTAATCAAAAATGCTTCCCGGTAAAGTTTGACTAGTATTTAAACTTTAAAATAGCCTTGGCATACCATTTACTGCTGGTCTACTTTTATTTTTAATTAATGTTGGATCAATGTTTGAAGACATATTATGAAGACATACAACTAAATTGTAGAAAATTTTATTGATTCAACAAAAATTTGGCTGGCGCTAATTTAAACGCATAATTTTGTTGGTTTAAACAAAATTTTTGTTGAATTACCAAAATATTTCATTGAATTAACGAAAATTTTGTTGATTCAACAAAACATTTTTTTCAGTTTAATCCATTTCTTGCCTAATGAATTAAGTCATCTTCTATTGAACACCATAGGCTGTTAACGGACGGAGCTGTTGAAGATAGAATGGGCGAAAAAATTGCTTGAAGTGTGTGTAATGAAAGAGTGTGTATCCTTAAGAGAAATCGGTGTGGGAAATAATACTCGTAAAGTTTGTCTTCCATTAGAAAGCAAATCAAAGGACGTGTTTTTTGAAAACGCGAAAGAGTTTTATGTTGCTGTTCTTAAGCATTTTTCAAAAGAAATCTATAACAGAGAAATAAGTTGTTCGCAATCCTTGCAAGTGTTGCATCTTATAGTTAGAAAAGAGCCACTTACATCTACGTTACTAATTGTAAAAAAAAAAAAAAAAATTGTTATGTTATATCAGGTGATACCGAAAGACTTTGTCGAAAAAGTTACCGACAAATGCCATGTACATATCAATGATATAAATGTTCATGGGAATATGACGGATAACCCCAACTATAAATACTGAGATTTCATCTTTAAACTCAAAACTGGAAATTTAAAACTGCTGTATCCTCATTTGACGAAACTTGTAAAGGTTGTTCTTGACAAGCCTTTGTTGAAATAGGTTTTTCTGAGAAAAAAAAAAATTGTAACAAATGACAAGCCAAACATGGGTTTGGATACTATCGGTGGTGTAAGAGTCATCTAAGATTCAGTAAAAGACCAAGCAGCAAATATAGATGTGAATAAAGAAATGTTTCATTAGTACCAACCAGGGCAACTTAAGGCACAAAAAGAAAACGAAAATCTTGAAAAAAAAATTAAAAGGTAAAAAAAGGTAAACTGAAAGCTCAATACGGGCTGAATGGAAAGCATTTCATTGGATCAAGGCATAATAAATGAGGGGGAAAGCAGATTGAAATCAGGACTAAAATGTAAATGCACAACCACTATTGAGGCAAGCGATGGATGCGAGACGACGCAGATTTTAACAGCCTTTTTGCTACACGAGACAAATATTTTTAACATTACAATATACGGATTTTGCGAGACGATACAAAGCATTTTGGCTATTTTGTGTGACGCGAGACACTTCTATATCCCTAAATGAGGCAGCTCAAGCATTAATAGCTGCTGGTAATAAAAAGATAAAAACCAACAGATCTGTGTAATTTTATCAATTGAAGAATTTTAACATAATTTTCGACATAAAATATTTGTATTCCCCGAGATTTTTTTATGTTAGAACTCTTTTTTTTTAGATGCTGGCAAAAACTGAAAGATCAATAAGGTATGTATGATAATTCTATGTTCATGTGTAACAAAGCGGTAATTGTTTTTACGTATTATGGTGTATGCAAAATTCAATAGTTATATGCGATAAGTATTTATTTAAATTCTTTTTTTGTCTTATATATCTGTAATAAGTGTCCCATATTTTCTGAATTGGTCGCTTAAATCCCTGAATTAAACTTGTATCTTAATTCAGGGTTGATTATTAGTTTTTTATATTGCTGATACTGCGTTGAACCTTCCGCAATACCAGCAATAGGAAAAACTAATAATCCGATTGCAAGTGACTTTCTGTATACTAATTTCCCTTCGACTTTTCCCCCTTTTTTCACATATCTTCCTTTAAAGAACAAAAATTTCCTAATTGATTCTTCCTTTAAAAGTTAATAAATGCGAATCCTATGTTTAGTTCCTGCTGTTTGTAATTAAAAACTTTTTGAAAATTGATTTGTGGAATCTAATAGTGAACTCCGAAGAAAAATTGTGTTCTGTCTAAAAAAAGCTCGATTATTTCTTTCCAGGGAGAGTAAAATTAAAACCTTTGTACATCAATTTTAGCTTAAGTGTATCTTTTATCTCTCACCGGTTAGAATATGACCATAAAAGAATTGTTGAAGTGTAGGGAAAATGTTTCGAATTGAGAGAATGATAAAAATTCAATTGTTATACGAACCCACGCTTGACGCATCTTCTTATCGCGTAATCTCTTAAATAATCTATAACCTTAAATTTCATAGGAATTTCCAGTATTCGAAAATAAGAAGAATAAATCTTTTAGTTTAATTTTTGATTAATAAATCTAGTTTGCAATAGAGATCAAAGTAGCTGAGCAAAGAAGTGTGATGAATGTCAACTTGATTAGTGAAATACGTTGTAGTATGAGAAAAACTATATAAATGTTTTTTTTTTATCGTATGTTGCTTCAATTTTCATATATTGGTTCAAAAAATTGCTTTTGCTTTCTAGTTTTCTTGATTTTAACAAAATAAATCTTTAAATAAAACTTTAAATAAAAATAAAAAGTAATCGTAATACATACTCTGAAACTCTGAAAATAGAAAAATAAAGTTATGAAATTAAAGCGAGAATTTAAGGTTTATTACATAAATATTTTATCATGTTTTTATCTAATAAACAGATCAAGTAAATCACAGTATCTGACATCGCAATCGGAAGCATACATACACTTCATATATACGATATGTAAAAATGTGTTTATTATAAGAACTGTTATTCAGTAGTATATATTTATAAAATCAATAAATTTCAAATTAATAACGTTTAAACCTCAATAATAAAGTAGCTTTCAGCGTCATTAATACTTAATTGAATTACAGGGTGAAGCTAAACTCTTGGGCAAAATTTTAAGGGGTGATAGGGCACATAAGAAATCAGAATCACACAGCAATGTGGGGTCGGCAACGTCGTCTTCGTGTAGCTGTTAATAATCACTTTGGATAAAAATGCCGAAACAACAGCGCACTTTCTGACCATTGTTCGTCAGAAACTAATGTATTTTTCCCCGAAAACAGAAGACTAAAATTCATACTTTAAAAATTCTATTTTATTTCATGCATGAAATTTTCGGAGACACGCCTATTGTTTATGAAAATTGGTTAAGAAATTAGATGGACACTTCAATGCTTTTCCAAAAGTGATTATTACCGGGTACGTTAAAACTGCGTCCCCCCCCCCAGATTGCTATGTGATTGCGATTCCTCATTGTCTGACCTATCACCTCTTAAAGTTTTGCCCAAGAGTTTAGATTCACCCTGTATATCGTATTTTTTACAAAACAAAAAGTTTGAATTCCTTTCGAAGTTAACCTATACCAAATATCCCTCCACACGCTTTAGCCCATAATGTTTTTACCAACGCATATAAATTTACCAATCGATGTTCTTTATATATTGATGGATTGGTCTATTAAGGATTTTATACCCCACATACTCACTGCTCAAGGCGGAAATCTTGTTTCTCTTTTTTAAAACATGATTGTTAATTTATTGATACCCTCATAGAAGCTAAAGCGGTTCAGCTAATACTAATTCTATCTTAAGATAGGCTTGTGTTTCAGAGAACTAATCATTTCGTTTTGAAGGAAAAAAATTCCGAAGATAATTCTGCAGAATTCAGTTACAGTTCGTTAACGAACGCCGTTCTACATATTCGATAGGTAGTTGGTTTCACAGCTGAAAACACAAACAGACTTTCACTGTGTTATTTTCGAAAAACTATATTTTCCTTTTGATAGTCACATTGGAAATACGAAAACTGTTTTCTGTTCAACCTCCTGTAAGAACTAATTATAACTATTGGGTCGGTGCGTAATTATCATTCATATGCAAGTTTTTTGACACATGATATATTTTAATAAAAAATTACAATAATATAATTAATTATTTTATTTAAATTCCCGTATATTCTCGTAAGAGAATTATTTATTTAATTTAATGAATTTAAATAATTAATTAATTCAATAAAAATTTACGAACGCCTGATAATTATACACCAACCCAATAATATGGTAAGACCTAACAATTTTATTGACAATTCATAACTAATATGGTTCGGGCCTGTCACTTAATGGGTGTCTTTTGTAGCTGTCCAAAGTGTTCTTTTCACATATACCTCTCAAAGGAAAAAAGATATCCATAAATTTCTTGCTGTAAACTGTAACATGCACGAATACCTAAATATTAATTTCAGGATATTTTCAGATTCGTCTTCCAAGATGGATGAGTCGTCACTTTCCTTTCTTGAAAGGAAAAAAAAAAAACTTGTGAAATTCTTGCTTTAAAACTTAACAAATAACTTAATTTATTTGTTTAAATTTAATGGAGAAATCGACTTTAATTTCCAGTATAACTAAGATATATAGGTGTATCTAACTGTTACCATGCTGGTGAAAAATAAAATACACAAACCAGATATATTGATTAAATTTCGATTTGTCGTACAATTTAATGGATTTTATCTGAAGACGGAACAGATGGTTTTTTTTTTTTTTTTATTTAACGGTCAGAACAAATGACAAATTTTATCTAGGCGAAACTTTACAGCATTTGTCGCCAGAACGAACATTAATTTTTATTTCTTGAAATAAAAAATTTTGCATATGAATGATAGCACTCACGCTATTTTGTAATTATAGATCCATGATGTTGAAAGAACGGACCTATCTGAATGAGTAAAAAATACTTTATTCGATTTGGATTTTCTCTAGGTATCACACAAATTGATAAATATCGACAACGGGAAACGAAAGTTTTGAAAGCTTTATATAGAAATTTTTTTAATGTCCCCGAAGGCTTAAAGTTATTCATCTTGTTACGCTTTTTTTACACTTCTTATGAAATATCATGCATTTATATATATATTTTTACATTATAAATATAAAATTCAGAAACCCGCTTTTAACCACAAAATTACCTTTTAAAAATATTACTGCATATGAAATTGCAAGAAATATTAGTTAAAGTTTCATATATTCATCTCTTGTTTTTTATAGTGAATTTCATTTCAAATGTGTGAAATTTATCTATAAAAGTGGAATTCTTGAAAAGCAATTCAGAGAATTTAGAAGAACTTCTAACGTGTTTTCCCTTTTTAGATTGCGACTTTGTTTGCTTATATAATAAAAGTAAAGTTTCAAATTTAAGTAATGCTAAAGAAACTGAAATTTTTCGTGACCTTAAAATGTTTAGAGAAAAGTACTTTTCCCATTCAAAAGGATAAAAGGGGGTTCGTAAGGTGGCGCTGTGATGAGAGAAGCATGCATAATATAAATGCATGTAGAAATTATTTCCAAGAAAATTTTCATCCCTTATATCAGCGTAAAATCATTATAAGTTTCCTCAAAAATATTTATTTTGAACAGAATTTTTTTCATGTTATTAGGAATTTAGAGAGCATCTTCATATAGAATTAAAAATATTTCTTCAAAATTTGCTGCGATATGTTTAAACACTTTTGAGCTCAAATAACGTATTAAACACTAAATTTTTCCATAAATAGTTAAAATAAGTATTTTATTTTATTAAAGAAGCAATATTAACAAATAGTTAACAAAATATAGTAATTTACTTGGAAAATATCAAAAAGTTTTATCTAAATATAATTTTAAAACTCCTTCTTTTTAAACAATATATGGGAAAAAACATCAAAGAAATTTACACATTTATTTCACTTTACACACTTGGTATTCACTGAAATAATTAAAAAAAACTTTATTTGAAGTATGTCCTGTAATATAAAAATTCAGTAAAACATTCATAAATAATTAATCCGACGATTTCTAAAACATGTTGAAGATTATTAAGATAAAAATGACTTCCTATATATTTTCTTTTAATTTTAAAGCACAGGTATTTAACGCAATAAAAATGTTTGGAATTCTTATTTATGTTGCATTTTAATTAGTGTAATTTTATTTTGCTTTAATTTAAAGTATCGAAAGTAAGAAAAGTGTCGTAAGTAAGAAAAAGTTTTAAACTTGTTATTCAAATTCTTTCTTAAAACCCTTTCTAAACGGAATTTTAAATATCAAATATGTGTTTGAAAAACTCTTGTCTCATTTATTAGGTTTATTTATTTCTTATAATGATTTATCATTTATTTCAATTAAGAGATGATTAAATTCAAGGTTTGATAAAAGTACTTTCCTTAATGTCTAAATAGATAAAAAGAATATAGGGGCGAGTGGAGTACAGTAGGTCATTGAAGATATTTTGGGTTCAGTCAATTAGAATATTTTTCCAATGAGAAAGTATTATAAAGTAGGTATCGAACAACTTAATTCTGTGAAAAAAGTTAAACATCTCAATCTGATTGTGGCGGGAAGGAAGGTATTCTTTGTCTTAATATCATCCGCATGAAATTTGAGGAAAGTAAGACTTTGTGCAATTGCTCTTGAAATTTATCAAGTAAATATGAGTTATGTAGTATGTTTATATAATCTAGAATTACCTTCTTTTCTATCATGTTGTATTTAAATGAAAAATTTAACAATTTGAAATTTTGAGGTGAAAAATTTGGTGCACACTGGGACACCTGAAACGGGGTACAGTGGGTCAATGACCTATTGTGTGTCCCCATTTTTATATTTATTATCTTTCTGTAAGTTTCTTACTTTCTAATGTTTGAATGATCTAAATTTATCTAAATAACTCTACCACATCAGCTAAAGAACCTTCACTTTCTCAAGAAAATTATGTAAAACAAAAAATGACACCAAAGGTTGTAAAATACTTTTCCTATCTCAGATGCAAAAGAGAAAATCTCTGAGGAAACTTTAAAAAATCAGAAATTTTTACAGATACACCTGTGAAAATCACAATCCAAAGTGAGATGACTGAAGGAAAGAAGACTGAAAGACCTGTTGTTGTTGTTGTTGTTTCTTATCCTCAAATTGACTGACTCCATCAGACAAGTTCAGATAAATTGTTGACCCTTAGAAAATCGATAACAAGAAGCAAGGTAAGACCCAAGCAGTCCAGAAGATGATCGGCAGAGGCCTTCTGAGTGTTACATTTGGAGCAGACTACAAAAGTTTTCCTGCCCTCAAAGTCAGAGGCTCTCTGCGTGTCCACTATCCAACCTGGATACTGCCGTTTGGGACGCTCTGTCACAGTTGAGAACAAGTTAAGAGTCCGATTCCTTGACCGCATACCAGCGGTGGGAGGGAGGGATCTTCCACTCCTTAGAAAAATGACATTTAACTTTAGACTGAAGCTCTGAGTAGGTAAGGACTGAAGAAGAAGGTGTTGAGTGACTACAGCCCTCCTTGGCTAGGCGATCCGCTTTCTCATCGCCAAAAATGTCAACGTGGGATGAAATCCACTGAAAATGTTGAAAAACTCATGGAGCTTGGAGAAAACTTGGAGTTTAAGAAGGATGGAGATGTTTTATTTGTCTCCAATTTTAGTCCAATTGTGAAGGTGTTGAAGGGAGATGGGACCGCCTGAAAGAATCCAGAGGTCACTAAAGTCACGCTCATTGATTATAGCATCGATGCTTTGTTGTATTGCGATTAATTCGCTTCGAAAGACTGAAGTGAAATCAGGGTTACGGAGACATATGGACGCTTTTTGCCCTAGTTTCTCAGTATAGACATCACTACCAGCATGTTCATCCAGTCTACTACAACCTGTATAAATTTTTATGGCGTCATGGGGATCTCACTAATAACTTCCAATGCAAGCTGCCTAAGATGAGCTGGTAAAAATTCTTTCTTTGTGACCCTAGCAGAAAAGCCGAAGAGGAAATGGACTCTAGGGAATCCATTTGAGGTACTCGGACAACATTTTAAGGAGTTGGGCTCGATGTCAACAAAAGGCAAATGCAGAAGTTCAGCATGACTAAATGGACTGTTTTTCTTCAGTCGCTGGTTATTGAGCCAGTTGTTAGGGTATAGAGAGGTTTTTTTATGCTGGCCATATCTGGAAAGTTTGTTGAATTATTTGGCAAGGTTAGCTTTTCTTCTAGTTTGGAGAGGTGGAAGTTCAGCCTCATAGAGGACAATTTCTTTGGGGCAACTACGTCTCAGTCCAGTAATTAGTCTTGCAGCACTGAGTTGAACTCTCAGGCTGGTGGCAGATACGCAAACAGTACTCAGGAAAACCATATTCCAGGACGGGTCTAATAAGAGACAAATAGGTATCTCTCAATGTGACTGCGTCGGATCCCTAGTCTTTGTCCGCTATATATTTAAGTATATTTAAGCTTTTACTACATTTTGAGATAGTATGCTCTATATTCTTATGACATGTCCATTCATGATCAGCAACATATCCTAGATATTTTGGGTGCTTTTCGTAAGCAAGAATCTTGTTTTCCATCCTTAAACCTGGCTGGTAATTGAACAATCTTTTGTTGGTGGTAAAGAAAGTGACGATGGACTAAGCAGGATTAAAACAGAGTTTGAACTCCAAAGCGTAATCTGAAAAAGCAGATAAAGCATTATTGAGATTCCAGTTTATTTAAACTAAATCATTTCCAGAGCACCAGAGAACAATGTCGTCAGCAAACAAACCAACTCCCACAGTAGTGGGAGGAATTTTCTCAATGCCAGCCAAATACAAAGAGAGGAGCGTAGGACTGAGCACTGAACCCTGAGGGACGCCCTGTCCAAGCGCAATGTATCCGAAAAGGTGTTGCTAAAATTCACTCTGATGGATCTATGCTGCAGGAAATCTGAGACCCACGCCAAGGTGTTACCACGAACATTAAAAGTGTCAGGCAGTTTAATTAACAGCTTGTGCTTCCATACTCTGTCAAACGCTTTCGTAAGAACCAGGAGAGCAGTAATTGTGTGATGGGTAGGCTTAAGATTTTGAGCATCCCTGATGTTCTGGCAAAAAAAATATTGATCGACAGTACTATGGCCTCTTCTGCAGCCAAACTGTTCACGTAGCATTAAGTTCTTGTCTAAAAAAGGCTGAATTCTGATTAATATCATTTTCTCCATTATTTTAAAAGCTATACTTGTTAGTGATATGGTTCTGAAATCTTTTGGGGCCCAATTCCTTTTGCCAGCTTTCTTTATGTGGATAATAGTGGCTGTTTACTAATCAATTGGTAGAAAGCCTGTTTTCCAGGAGAGATTGATAATTTCTAGAAGTCTCAGTTTTCCCCTGTGACCAAGATTTTCAAGCATTTGTCCGAAAACACCGTCTGGGCCAGGAGATTTAGTCATTGTCTAAAAAGGCCATAGCAAGGAGCAGTTCTCGCAGCTAGAAGACTCTAGACATGTCCTGAACCCCCACATCAGAGGTTGAAGCCATGAATGATATTTTTTGCTTTTTCCAATATAGATTTATTTTCGCTTGTGAAGATCAACTTGCTAGTTGTTCCACAGTAGGCTTCAAGGCCATTTGCAGCTGCTTTATCGTCAGGAAAAACCTGTCCGTTTGTGTTGATTACCGAGTTACTCTCTCCGCACTACTCTTGCTCTTTGTTGATATTCTTAACAATTCCCCCAAGATTCGAGTTAGTAGTCCTGGAGTCGGGATTTTTTGCACGTTTCTCTCCATCTTGATCTCTTAAGTTGTGCATAAAATATCTTGATTTCCTCATTGATCTTATTGATTTCTGTCTTAAGACCACCAGAACTGTCATTTGAACCATTACTGTCATGTATAAACTCAAACAGTTGTTTTCTCCCAACAAAAAGTGGTTTTAAAATGGAGCAAGACACATACCGCTTGACATTACCTCTTGGGATGTAGACTGAAAGACCTAATGATATGAAGCAGGACGGAAAAAAGAATTGCAAGCAATTACAAGAATAGCTCATATGAAGAAACAGAAGACTGAAAAGAGTCTTCTAGGGAATTGGAAGATGTAGATTTTAATGTTGACGTTACAGATTTCATATTATTCAAGGTCTACGGCAAGAAAAAATGCAGTTTTAAACACTAATTTACTGAAGTTGCTCAAAATTGAAAATGAATTTGAAGTGCACTACATGAAAGGAATTCAACCCGGTTATGCACTTATCTTTGATGAGGCAGACATTTATGCAGCAAACAGGAAAGATATTGTGAGAAAGTTGCCAAAATCAAATGTATTATATGGAAGAGAGAACAGTGACAAGTTGACTTTTGCTGTAGAGTTTCAGTTATAATGCCCAATAGTAATTGGAAAATTGCTTTAATATTTTAAAAATAACTATAAAACTAAAATTTTGTAATCTTAGTAGGACAGAAATTGATATTATCGAACAAAAGTTTCTTTAAAAATTTTATTTACAAATTTAGTGTGTGTATATTTTAGATAATAAAAAGGTAAATGTCATAAAAATAACATTTACCTTTTAAAAAACTTTGAGCTAATTTAATAACTAACTTAATTCTAAATATTTTCAGGCAATAAAAAATTACTTTATTTTTTCCTGTGCGTATTATACATCAAATATAAAATACATTGCTTGGCATAGCCTAAATTTACTGATGCGTGTTATACGCTTGGATATACGGTAGTTCATCGTTTCACCATACAATGGAGCTAAATTAGCTGCGTCTTTTCTTATTAAAATCTTTCTTCATTGAACAAAATCTTACTACAGTATATGTCAGAAAAAATAGGAGTCTGATATGCTACCAGTTTCTAAAATGTATTTAAAAAAAGTGAAATTAAAGTTTGACTTCCTAAAAACATAGGAAAAAAGATTTAGTATTGATTTTTCTCACTATACTAATGCAGAGAATTTCTATTCATGAACTTTATGATTAACATTTTGTTATGCTTACCATTCATTGTAAACAAATAAATTATCTAAGTTTATAAAATAGTTTTCATTAACCCTTTCGCTCTCAATTCGCCCGTACCGGCTCAAGATGCACGCTCCCAGATACGGCCTTACGCCAGGACAAAGCTTCCCCCCCGCCGTGCTTTGCAACATCCATTTAAGAGTGTCAAGTGTGAAAAACCCCTTTCTCGTGTTTGCTATTATAACCCCCTTTCCCCTTTGGGTGATCACATGGTGATCAGTTCCATTTAAGAACGGGTGCTTTTGAAATCCTTTGGGGGTGACATGCCGACTGATTCTTTGCACTCCTGTTTTGACAGAGATATATCTACATAGGTACAAAAACGTGTTTCGTGGGGGAAAGCATACAAAAACATTTCTCGGGCGTTTCCGGGATTTTGAGCAAGCATTCCAAATCGAAGCTTGGGAGTGAAAGGGTTAACTGTAATTGATTGGAAATGAATGAATGTATTCAATTAAAGGCTACTTTACCAAAGTGATAATAAAATAGTTTATGAAATATTTTATTTTTAAAAAATGAACATGTTTAAGTAAGCGAACATATTAAAATCCTAAATACTGGCGAGTTGTTTTTTTTTAAATCCAACTTTCATTCAGTGACGTTTTTATCTACTCAAAAATCAACAGCCATCTTTAAATTATACATCATGCACACTTCCTGAAGTATTTTAATTGTTTTTTGATTTCAAGATTCATATTTCAAAAATTGAAGCGATTGTTGATTTATTTTCATCAATTAGATGTTAGGATAACATTGAAGTGTAAGATGCTAGACAACGTTAAATTCACAAACTTCGTCTAAGGGTTTGAAGTTATCTTGTTTTTTGTGACATTTCTGAGTTGAATGTATTAGATTCGCACTGGGTATCAGGTATTTTGTTGAAGACTTAGCAATTCACGATTTCTGGGCGTTTAGTTCATGTAGTTTCATCAATTAATGATTTTTAAATATCCTCAAGTCTGTGTTGGAAATCCACATGATAGCCGACCTGCATCCTCAATACGGTATTGCTGCAGACGTTCACAAGTTTGGCACTAAGAACAAACTATTAAATTGCATGTTTATTCAAAATGTGAACGAGACGTCTTTAGCCTGCCTGCCTAATTTTTAATTTTCGTGGAAGCAAGTTTATGTTATTCCCGAAATCCTTGCTTCTTGCTTTCGCATTGTAGTAGTTGTTGATACTCATTTATACTTCCTTAAAAATGACAACAGGCCTTGGAATTACTTTGAGAAATGTCATTTATGAAGTAATTCGTGAATGTCTGTTGAACGGTCTATACTTTCAATATTTCATATAATTAGTGTCATGATTAATTCATCTGCATCTATATTTTTTTTCTCTATAGAATCTGTCTTTGGAAATATTTTCATTAAAAAATGAAAAAATTATGTATAAATAATGAAATTTTTCTTTCAATCGTATTCAAGTCTTTCTAATGCCAAGGAAGACAATTTTTCTTTCAATCGTATTCAAGTCTTTCTAATGCCAATGGAAGACAATTTCTACTTCACTTGAAAAACATGCTGATAATGGTAATTTCAAGATATTTCTGACAAAACTAAATGTTTGTCTTCAGAATCTATACAGCCGAGACACACAAAATATGGGTACATAAAATACTCTTTGCAGCAGTTTATCATGTTACCTTGTTCAAAATCTAATTAAATACTAAAGATAAATCCAGTAACCCTTGAAGCAATCAATTAGAATACCAAAAGGTCATAACTCAACAGAGTAATTTAACCGTCATAATATATTTTACCTTATTTAATTTGTGGCATCTTTGCACTGCCTTGATAAATTAACATTAGGATGTCAAACATATTCATTATGAAAAGTCATCTTTCACGTGTATATGTTTTTCAAAATATTATTTTTTCAACTATCCTATATCGGAAATACATCGATATTTCTCAGAATAGCGTTTCGTGGAAAGAAAAATTCAACGGTAGCATATCTTTGACCCAAAATATTCGTTGAATTCATAAATTTTTACATTAAAATAAAAATAAAGGAATACTCATATTTACTAAGCAAACATTGTTTATACGGGTTTTTTTTGTTGTTGTTGTAGGCAAATATTTGAAATTCGATGAAACATTTATTATGTAGCACTTGTTTATTATAACAATCAGTTCTAGAGAATGCATGAAGGCGTGGAGTGTAATACTACTTTGACAGTACAGACATTCCGTAAAAATATAGAGCACTTTTATCTATTACCACTAACTCACGATCCCTAAACATAGTAGTAAGTTACAAAAAGATTTTAAAATGAAGCTTCTTGTAAGGTTATAAATTGAGATAATTTAAGGAATTTTAGCACAATGGAATTTGATAGTTAAACTGTTAAATAGGGTAAGAGTTTCCGAACTCCGCGGAAAGCATTCCAGTAACAATTACCTTAACTCTTGATAGTTTAAATTTTTAAGTTCCAGCGTGACATCCTATCCTAACCCAAGTGATGTTATTTACACATGATTTTAATAAATGGTATAGAGTGGTTTATCCAGCTCATTAATCAAATCCAAAATGAGTTCAACAGTGTTTTAGGATATATATTAAGAAAATGTATTTAATATCAACCTTAGCAGGCTGGTAAAGGAAAAGAAATAAATTTTGCTCCGGAAAGTCAAAAATTCATATGCTTGACCATATTATACATCGGTTTCCAAATATTAATGGAAAATCATAAAAATAACGATTACTTAAAAACTAATCTTATAATTAAATTAAATTTAGCTAAAGCATATGCAGTGCGAAGTAAGGTATAAAATAACATGAAAATAAAATACCGAACCTTTAGGATACCTGAGAAATTAGCCCGTGTATACAGTTAACAAGGTGGACGTAGACGTTCGGTACAATAAAAGTGTCTTTCATAAGGTATATGATATCTTAGAAGCAATACAGCACATACTGCGATACGTGCTACTGTCGATTACGCGCAAATGTGACAAGGATCAGGAGAGGAAATTATAAATACTAGCATGTCTTCTTAAAGGATTCCAAACAGGCTCGATGAGATTCGTGTTTTTAACTTGCTATTCTATTATCTGAATTATTTGGTGCTGAAGACGATCTTTCACAATGAGTGGCGTGTGCTGTCTGGAGGTTTTATATTGTAGATTGCTGTCTATTGTGCCGCCCGGTAACAAGAATTTATTACTTATTGCACTGGAAAGTGTAAAGAAGCATTAAGGATGTCACCTCTATTGACGAGACAATTCACCGTTTTATGTAGAATAACATGGAGGTCTGTGCGCACATTCAAAGAAATACCACCCAAACCACAGACACTGCCATCACTTTAACAATATTTTTCACAAATTTTTGGTGAATGATAGCGTGTAACCTTACTCTCTCCAAATCAAACAACACTTTGCTATCACTTCAAAAACTGAAGTGGGATTCATTCGTGAGAAAAGTAAGCCTTCGTTGACCACGTGTCCTGTAGGCATCTTTATGTACCAGCCACTAATGTTACTTTCTGTGATGTTATCAGAACGGATATTGACGCCAATAATCCGATGACTCCAGCTAGGGCCCTAGTAGCACAATTAGTCCAAAAGACGTTTAAAGCACGTTTTTTAACGTCAAAAAACGTGTTTCCAACGTAATTTGAACGTTTTTTAAACTAGTTGTGCTACTAGGGGGGATAATTAAATTAGAGGGAGTTCTGTTTTTTTCTTTCGTGCACATAACCATAAATGTCGGCCATGGGTGCTTGTCGTATCGCTTGGCCGTTCTTAGCTTAACCTTCTGGATGTTAAAATTGTTGCCAAAGTGTAAGAATGACAGAGGAAATCGCATTTTATCATCTAGCTTTCTTCGTATGTTTTTAACCTCACTGTAGTCACCCAGAGGCTCTAATTCGCAGTTCAGTTAATACATAATGTTTCGGGATCATTGTAAAAAATTGGCTGTCTAAGATAATTTATCTTACTATTGCTATGATATTTACAGCCTTCGTCTCTCCAACGTACCTTCCTGTTCTTCTCACAGATAACGCAATCGAACTATTGCAATACTAATTTTCATACGGAAATTTTATTTGACAGCATATGAAAATTTCCTGTACTTTTTTTTCTTAATTTTTGAAAAGCACAGTATTTAAAAAAAAGTTTTGAATGCGTTCATTTGTTCACATAATTAGAATTTCTTCATTCTAACTAAAATAAAATAATGACAGTGATAAAATAACACAGATTTATTTCCATAGTTATTCTTATAAAAACACGCCTTATGCCGCAAGCGCAGTTGGATGAGGGGTGGAGAGAGCTTTTGCGTGACAGACAAAGATGGTCAGTTGACAACCGGAAGATGACCGTTAATGGTGGCTGAAATTTTTTTGTTGTTTATGACGTTTAATTATGAATTAATGATGATTTTAGCGAATTTTATGGTGTGTTTTAATAAGCTTTTTAAGAAGTTATATAATGTACGACATTTCGACAGTTTTTTATTTTTTAATTTAAAAGTTTTACAACCTTATGTAGATAGAGAGGAATTTATTGTCATTGTTTTATCAATAAACTTATTTCTTAATTTAAAAATTGAAGTTTTATATTTCAATATATATACAACACTAAGGTGGATAAATAGTTATTTTTCGTGAGATTGTCAGTCAGAGTTCTCTTTTTATTTATACTTACGATGGAAAAAACAGTTGTGAACTGAGAAAAGTATTTTATTACACAGTACAAAAGTGCGTTTGCTCATCCCCAACGACATACTTCTGCATTACTTATTTATTTACGTTCCAGTTCATTTCTCTTCCGTTTAGACGGTTAAAGGCTATGGAGTTATAAATGACTAAATTTGTAGTAAGAGATCGAAAATCTTTCACAGGATACACCGAAAAGAATACTTTACCAATAGTAAAATGGTTAACTGAATATTTATAAGCACATGAGCATAAATGCTATAGTGTACGAATACCATCGCAAAATATTGCAAATTATGATTACACAAGTAAGAGAAAAAACTGTTTGGTTTTATATATCAAAATGACATTTTTAATTTGGATAATCTAGAAAAAAAAATTCAATTTATAAAAAGTAGTGTATAAAATTAATAAATTTAACGAAATGTCCGAAAGCTGAACAGACTGACATATTCTTCATGGGTTTCTAGGCAAATATAATTGTTGATATAAATATCCTTAAATGTTTCAAAATGAAGGTACTTTATTAAATTTATTATTTTATACATTATATTATAAACTAATTATTACTAATACCGTTAAAAAATCCATTATAAAACCCTGTTAGAGCGAGCATACAATGGTAAAAGTTATGTTTAGTCGTTAATGACACATGGAATGACCAAAGAAGGAAGTGCACGTGCTCTAAAAGAACCGCCAAAAACGTATTATTTCCTTTAACGCTAAGTTTTTTTCCTGAATCAAAAATAAAATTGTGTTCTCACATAAAGCTTCATTAAAATGTTTTCAGATTTTTAAAATGTTTATCTACGGCTATGTATTTAAGATATGCAGATGAAATATATACTTAAAACTTTTTATACTTTCGAGACTTTTTTTCAGTAATTAAATTGAAAGTAATTTAATTGGAAAGAACTTTAAGAGAAAATGTATATTTTTAATATACCATCTGCAATCCTCATTCTAAATTCACAGTCTCTTTCATCATATTTTTACTCTGAGATGCTTCATCGCATATCTTACAGTAAACATTTTACTCGTAGAGAAATACTACAATTCAAATCAAATAAACAATGCGTTATACTTAATAATTTATTACTTCGCTTGTTATATCAGTATTAATTTTTATTCTAAAAAAGCTAGCCTCATAAGAATGTATATTTATTCACAGGTAAAAAAAAAGTACACTTTCCACGTTTCATTTTAAAGAGTCGAAAAATGTATACATTGTATGCCTTACACGTACAAATAGTTTTCCTTTCCTGTGTTATTAAATTTTGTTATACGGTAGTATTATTTTTATCTGTTATTATACTTTATTCATGCTGCCGGTGATAAATATCGAAAAACTTTTCCTTTCATTATCTTCAATGCTTTATTTCATTAAGTTCATTTTCCATTAAATCCATTAAGTTTTTTTGTTGTTTTTACGTAACGTAGCTTTCTTAGTTTATCCATCATATATTTTGCATATACAATTCTAATAATGCTTTTTTAGATGTTTTCTTATTGCGTGCGTGTATTACTTGTGTTTATATTGAGAGGAGAGAGAGATTCATAGAAACAAACAACATAACTTCCCTTGTGTAACACTTGCTATATGAGATTCTCTACATAAATAATGAATAATTCATGCTTACCATCAATGAAGAGCTAATTCTTCTGAATAGCACTGCTTAAATTGTGAGATCAGAAACCATTAAGTTTCATACCGATACTATATACCACATAAGCGTACAAGTTCGTGACATGAAGATTAAAAAAATATCATTTTCATGGTAAACACGCGATATTTCTCACAAAAAGCATATCTCTTCGATTATCGCATGCGTTCCATAATAGATAAAAATAGCTTTTCTACATAGCAAAGTTATCTTCGCCAAAGACGGGCACGCCGAGAAGCGATTCGCCACTACAAATGCCAGAATACTTCGCCATTTTCTTATGAGTGCATGCAGTAGGAGATCAATGTTACACCCTATGAAGTAACATATGAATTAATAAAGAAGCCCAAGCTAGGAGTTGAAGCCAAGCCCCTAATCGTAAATCTTCGGACATACTATCTGGGACACCACTTGAAACTTAAAGTGCATAAATTGATTGAATGAAGCATAGAAGTTCTTTTAAGAATCTTATAAATAAAACCGCACAACCAAACAGCTTAAGTGTGATAAAGCTTGGAATGTGAAAAGAAGTGTGCCGAAGTATTTCGTAAAATCACTAAGCACATTTAGTGGAATACAGTAACTCTCGATTGAATCTTACTATTAATATTTTTTAACCTGAGAAAATTAGATATAATTCTTAATTATAAGTTAGAGCATAAAAGAGTAAGAGCATAAAATTATACCCTGGGAACAATTACTCTACTCAATAAATAAATGATGCTTTTAAAAAATACATTTTCTGCAATAAAATCTTAACCTTTATTCGCAGTTTAATTTCTTAATCTAAACAAGTTAACTGTATCCTTCGTTCTATTAACAAAGATTTCGTTATAGAAAAGATAAACACTAAATAGGTAGTTTTAGTACTTCCTTCGTGTATCGTTTAGTAGTTACTTTGAAAACTATAAAAACTTCCAATTATAATCCAGATAATGAAAGATCCTATGCATATTAAGACGGTTTTTCTAGGGAAATGAATTCTTGCATATAAGCAATTAAGTTAGTTAATTAAATGCAAAGTTCTTCGGACTAAAGAGCTTTCAATTTGTGTGTAAAAAAAAAACAACGCAGATCATGCCTTTTTTTTAAAAAAGAATATTCCTAAAGTATTTTTTTTTCCGTCTGCAGAAAGGACACTGAATAATAATAACGTTTTAATGGGGATTATTATCGCGTTTCTGTATTTTGAGACCCTTCAAAAATACACTTCTAACTTGTAACATTTAGTTACAGCAGGATCTTCTACAAATATGTCAACTTACACACTGACATACTATATTTTGTGAGGTAAAATATAGAAATTTTAAATAACGAGGAATATTTCCAAATGTGTCCTTCATTTACTTATACCATAAAGTACTTTATTAAACCAGGATGTTATTTCCTCTTAGAAAGATTTAAAAATTGAAAGAAAATCTATGAAGAAAATCTGAAGAAAAAAGAAAATTTATGCACAGTAATTTGATTTGGACAGGTGTATTTTCCTGCCTTAGCCAGTTTTTGACACAAAGTCTTCAGTATTATAATATTTGTTCCAAAATATATATTTAGCATATTATTTTAACGCATCATATTGAGTGAAAATATGGTACTGTTCAAACATTATCTTCAGTTTGGAAGCCTCTGAGAGTCTAAGGGGAAAAAAAAAGTTGTTTTTACTTCAAAACCACAAGGTAGTTTGAATATGCGAAAAACGCCTTTTTTAAGTTAAAGCCACTTTTCCACCCTCTCTCTTGAACCCAAGTACAACCTGTTTCCTCAAATCTTTGCAAAAGCCATAACGACGAATAACGGTACAATCTCGACATTGGTCTCTACGGCATACCTTTATAGGGGGGAATCAACGATAGATAGCAAACAAGAATAATACTAATCATTACATCGTTTCAATAATGACAGCAAACATTTTTAATCTAGATTCAAGGTTTAGAATGAAAAATTATGATCTGAACTCCATGGAAGAAAAAAAAAATAAACTGTGCACTCTTCTAACTTCAGACGTTTTTAAAGCAATAAGATGATAAATTTGGTTAAAAATTTAGTTAGGATATTAGTTATAAATATAATACTTTATATTTTAAAATCAGCTTGTACTTTAGTTATCAAAAATTACAGTTCCATTGCAGTGAGAACTGGATTTTATATAAATGGAAATTTATGCGTTCTCTGCTCTAAAAATTCACTAAGTAATATTTTAAAGTTATTGATGTAGTAGTAAATGAAGAGATGTATAGAAATATTTCTTCTTCAATAGATCGGAAGCTATTGGCATTTAATCACATTACTCAAAATTTTATCTAATTGACATCTTTTCTTCCCATGGAACTAATCATGCTAATTTCACCTAAGTTAAAACATCAGTTTTGACAGCCCTACGCTAAGTGAAAATCTGCTTCTGTTATTTCAGTTTTTGCTCAATCTTTTGGGGAATGTTTTGGACTAATACTACATTTTGAGGCAAAACAAATGCAGTATGCGGTAGTGATAAAATTTGCTAAGACGTTGAGGTAGTGATAAATTCTTTACAACGTTTAACAAATTCCCGTTGTTCTGTGTACATTGCATTAAAGCTTTCGTCTAGGATCGAGTTATTTCCATGCTTTATTGAATAAGAATTTTGAAACGTTTCAGTAAAATTTTTATTCATAATTTTTATTTATAGTAATTTTATCCATAGTAAATTTTCTATTTCATTTTTGTGATACTATCTATCTTATCCCAAAACAAACCTACCAATAGAAAATTTATTTCCTCAGGTAGTATCTAATATAAATAAAATTTGACTTTTGTCTGTACATTACTTGGAATTCAAAAACTTTACGATTTCTATCCGTTTGAAGCACCTGGGAATCCACTTTCACCCTCAAAAAAAGTTTGTCTGTGTGTCATTCTGCCGTTCTCTCGTTCTGTCCGTGATGCTGTTGTATGTCCGACCATCACGTAAAAATGACTGAAGCGAATGAAATGATATTCGGTGACATGGTAGGTGGTCACTCAACCTGAACTACAGGCGTCAAAGTTTTCGAAAATTTTGATTAGATTTGAGATTTTTCAAAAATTGTTTCAAACTGCATACATTTGTGTTCGCGTATGGCCTAACTAAACGAAAATGAATGGAATGGTATTTTGCAATATGATAGGTGGTCACTCAACTTAAACTATAAGATCTAGTTTCTTTAAAATTTTGATTAGATTTTGCGATTTTGCGAAAATCGTTTCAAACTCTGTGAATGTTTGTTCGCGCATTACGTAATAACTGCAAAAGCGAATGAATTGAAATTTGTTTTCATGACATGCGGTCACTGAACTTTAATATAATCGTTGAATTAAAAAAAAAATTGATAGATTCTGAGATTTTGTGAAAATTCTTTCAAAATGATATTTGTCCGCGCATCACCCAATGCAGACTAAGGTGAATGAGATGAAATTGAGTGACATCATAGGTAACTGCTTAACTACAGGCGTGAAATTTTTAAAATATTTTGATTAAATTTTTAAATTTTGTCAAAATCTTTCTAAATTGTGTAATTTGTTGTTCAAGCAACACATAATAACAACTAAAACGAATAATATGAGATTTGATGACCTGATAGGTGGTTCCTCAACTTAAACTATAAGCCTCGAAATTGAAATTAGTTTGATTATATTTTTAAATTTTGTGAAAATGTTTTCAAAATGTGTAAATTTTTGTTCGAGCACCACGTATTAACGATTAAAACTTATGACATGAAATTTGGTGGCACGGTAGGTGGTAACTCAAACTATAGGTGTCGAATTAAAAAAAAAAATTGATTAGAGTCTGAGATTTCGCACAAATTTATTCAAAATGTGAAGACATTTGTCGATTACGTATAAACCACGGAAGCGAATGAAATAAAATTTAGATGCGTTACAGGTGGTCATTTAAACTACAGGCGTCAAAGTACTTTAAATTTTTTACAGATTTTGAGATTTTGCGTAAACTTACTCCATGTTTGTTCCATTTCTGAAAAATGGCGATGGAATATAAGAAATATGGACTTATATTACATGCAAGTTAATTTAAACTCCATATACCAAAGCTGCCTTAAATACTTCATGGATTTTTTGTTCTCGCATCCCTTAAAATGGTTTAAGAGAATACAGTGAAGTTTAGCAACAGGATTAGAAAGCAACAAATGTTGGATATTTTTGAAAAAATTGAAAAAAAATCAGATCTTTTAAAAATGCTTATTTTCTTTTAGATTTTGTAAAAAATGTGCAATTTTTTTTGACGCATAATGTTAAAATAGTTACAGTGAATCAAACAAAATTTAGTTACAGGTCAAGAATGACCTCTTGATTTAAAAAACACATTCAACAGCAATAAAAAATCAATTTTTAAAATAAAATGAAATTCTCTATTGTCAGTTTTACTCATCACTTTGTTATTCTCTGACCTCCAATCTTTTAGCAATACATGGAAGCTGTAATTTTCCTTTCTATACTATTGACAATATACTAATTTCAATCTTTGTACGCCTACAATGCTGACGAAAAGTCTGCCTTTATGGAAAGTTGCATTATTTCCTAACTGGTCAACGACAGGTACTTCAGTTAGTTGAAAGAATAAAAGCACTGAAATATCAAGGAATGTTCATGAATTTTTTCAGTTAGCATTAATTATATTTTATAGAATGATAAATAAAACCATTGGCTTGGTTATTTCATAGTAGTAATATTGAGAGTATGGTAATATAATGAGGTGCATGGCATAATACCAATAAAAATAGTGAGAACTTATTAATAATGATAGTACTAAAACTTTTTTTAGAACATCAGCTGGAGGACAATACTACCAAACGAAGATAAGAACATTAAAAAATATATGAAGAACTTAAAATTCTCAACTTTTTGACTCACAAATGACGTGTCCAATTTCCGCCTAGTTAATGCCAAACTATTCAAGTATACAGCAAACTCAATAGAAAGTTGTATTGTGGATTTCCCTTAATACGATTAGTAATTAGAAAAATGTTGATCTCTTAATGATTTTTACCTACACGATAAAGCTCTTTTCTTAGTATAATTGCGCCCTGGATAACTTTTAAGTTGTTTTACCTTTCTCTTTTTTTTACCGTTTCATTGACGCAATATTTTTAGAACTTGACGCAACTTTTGTTTCGTCCGTGCAGTGTAGGGAACAAGCATATGCTGAAATTATCTATAACCTGTCTGCATTGTAGTCGCTGAAATATACACATTTTAAAATACCTTTGGGGGTATCCAATTTTCTCTTTCACGATACACTGAAACTTTAAACATAAGGCTTAAGAAAAACAAACCCCCAAAAAAAACAAGTTTAAAATATATTCTGTGTAAAATCGATGTTTTACAGGAGCTTCACAGAACATTTCTCGACTTTTGTTAGCTTCTTTTAGCAGAGGAATCTGTTGGTAACAGACTGCAGTAGTTACTATTTCTTTACGGAGACATACACCTGTAGGGAAATATAATTTTTTTCTCTTTCTAGCAAAAGAAGCTTCTTAGTAAAAGTTATGAGAAAAGGAATCTCAAAAAGATTTAAGATTCTACCTTAGTTATAACATAAGAGGGTCAGTCCGATAAATAAGTTTCCCCTTCCGAATGCTGAAAGAGGTGTATATGAAAGTAATAAATTCAGGGTGTCTAACAAAGAACATACTGATTTCAGAATTAAAACTATCAAAAGCAAAGGCAATAAAAGAATGCGGCATGCGGTATGTTTATTATGTAACCTGTAAAATATTTATACTCAAGTTTTAAAATGGATAGCTAGTGGTATAAACAGTATTGTAGTTTAAACAGACAGTGGTACGTACATAGATTTCCTTTAAAGTAGAAAGGCGTTATGGACGTAATCTTATTTTTAAAAGGCGTAATTATGCTGAAAATAAAAAAAATGGACTTTATGTTAAAACACAATGTTAAAACACTTCGACAATGGGGATTTAGAACCTCCATACGCCCCCCTTGCTAAAGAATCAGAGGTCGCCATTGGTGCCAAATTATAAATTCTAATCCTTTATCACCCCAGCTGTCAAGATAGCACCCGGTATTTGTCACGGTGTTTAAATGTGAAACAAGCCTTTTGGATTTTTTAATTGAATTGCCTTTTGATAATGGCTGGGATATAATCTTTCAAGAGGTATTATAATTATACATGGTGCCCCCACAGGTGGTATCGGATTTAAATTCTGTAGACATAAGTGAGCCGTGTAAATTGAAAAAGCTTCCTCGGTAAGTATTTCGAATATTACTGGTCCTTGTTTAAATTTACGAATTTGATGCTTAAGAATTCCATCCTGACTTTTTATAAAAGTTAATCATGTACACAAATAAACCGTGATATATTGGAACTGTTTTGCGTATTTCTACAAGCGAACTGCTAAGATTACATGCACTGTTTAGGTATTGTTCATGGTACAATAAATAACAATAGGCACATAAATTTCTTTGTATTTCATGTTGTGTTTATGACAGTAATGGTAGGGACAGTCAAACCAAAGTCACATAAAAATTCCGACAAAGATGAAAGATGTTAAAAATATGTTGTGTAATATGTTTAACGGCGCGAGTTTTAACATAGAATTTTAATAAAATCGCACAAATAATTTTCTTTTCAGTATTTAAACCTAATACACCTATCTATGTATATGTACAGGGTGTGTCAAAAACATGGTAACACGCTTTTCTTCTTTATCTATTAGAAAAAAGTGCACAACGTGAACTGAAAAATTGTTCGAAATAAGATTCGTTAAGAAAAAAATTCCTTTCGTTCATTTTTAAAAAGTTACACTTTTTAAATTTGTATACGACTCCCTACAAAGAATCCCCAGTTAGTAAAATGTGCCCCATACACTCATGACGCGACATACTAAATTTGAGAATTATACTTTAACCCGTTTACGCCTAGTGTCCATTTTTTGGGACGGCATTTTCACTATCAGTCGAAAACGTGATTTCTTTTTTCCTAGCCTTTATTCACGATTATTGAACCTCAACTCCATATATTGACATGACGAAGTAGGATGTTGACATTTCAATTTTTATACATAATGATTTTAAAACAAATTATCCCTTGTTCAAGAAGTTGACGTCAGAAATTTATGATTTGTTGCTAGTATTAGCAAAAATAGAAGAAAGTCGCAAAAATATCTGGGCACAAAAGGTTTAAAAAGTGTCAGAGATATAAGATAAATATAACGCTGACTTAAACCACTTTTCCATGGCAATCGAATATGAAAAATCACGTCGAATGATTGCGTTTCAGGAGTTGTATAGAAATTACGAAAGCAAATCTTTTTTTTCCACTCTTGCTATAAACGTCTACAGTCAAAATGATGTATTGTCCCAGATCATCTTTCTTTAAAGGTATCTCTGCGACGTCGACGTTACATAATGAAAGGCTCAAATTTGGCACATCACCACATGAGTGTATAGGAAACATTTTACTAATAGGGAATGTTTTTGTACGGGGGTTGATATACAAATTTAAAACTTGTGACTTTTTGTGAATGAACGAGAAGAATATTTTCTTAACGGAATTTTATTCCCGACCTTATTTTGAATATTTTTTCAATTTACACTTCTCACTTATCTCTAATAGATAAAGAATTAAAGCCCATTACCACCTTTTTGGGAGTCCCTGCATATTATCATAATTGAAATAACCTTCTTTAGAAATTTTCAACAATATATTGACTAAAGCAGATTCGTAACTTTCTAAACAAACATCCCAGTCAAAGGCAGCTGAATTACAGCGAATTTGAAAGTATTTATCCGATCATATAAATCGTCTTGCAAGTCTGAGCAAGTAAGCATTGCAAGACAATCTAACTCCGAATGCTAACAGCATCTGAGAGAGATAAAAATAACATATTGGGATTGAGAAAGGGAATATGGAGGTGAATGATGCAACATGTACTTATACTTGTCAATCCGGGTGGGCTAGCTAATATTAAAAAAAGTATTTTTTTTTTCTTTTTCACTTTAAAGTGGTAATCGAAGATATTATGGACCGGTTTTATAAAATTTTCAGTGTTGTACGACGCTGAAAAAATTTTTAGAAGAAATGCAAAATCAAATTTATATTATACACTTATATATTTAAAATTTTAGAAAAATTATACTAATAGTTACATAAAATTACACATCGAGTGTTTAAAAACTTCCAGTATTTAAAGTGGGTCATTATGTTTAATCGGTATGTTAAAGCTTTAGGTGATACTTTAAGTAAACTTTATGTTAAAATATAACTATGATACTTTATTTAACATTTCTAAAATGATAGATAAACTTGCATCTATCTTTTAACAAGATAACATTGTATCTATCTTTTAACCTATTTTTGGAGAAAACAGAATTTTTCATTTCCAAATAGGCGGTTATGTTATTGAAATCTACTAAGAACAAAAAATATAATATTTCTAGTGGTTTTAGTTTATTATAGCAGAGAGTGTGTTTCTAAATATTTATAGATCTTTTATTTGAAAATACGTGCTGTATGTAAACTTTCCAGGGCATCGGGTACTATTTTTCAATCTTTCCGTTTAAACATGTTCTCTATAAATCATTCTATTTTAGTCTTTCAAAGAAGAAAAATACAGAGAAATTGGAATTTATAACCTCAGTGGTCTCTTTTCAGCAATAATCGATAATTCAAAAGTTACTACTTTGGTGCATCCTATAATCCTATCACAGGTCTTCAGGAACTATGTAAAATCAATTTCAATTGACCAAGCGTCATGCTTATAAACATCACAGACATTGATAATAGAAATTAATAATCTCCATATGTTAACCTAGTTCCTTCACCAAATTTAATAAAAGCATATAAATTCTGACTGGAATTGTAATAGATAAACATTGTATTCCACGGTTTATTGTGAAACGTGATGCACATCAAATTCCATGGTTGTAGGGGTTCATGGCTTTTATCTCCGTTTCTGCAATATGGACATAGTAAAGCGTACTTTTTATATTCTTTTATGGGCAAATGTTCGTGAGAAAGACTTTAGAAAAGTATTATTCTTTACCTGAACCAATCTACGAGTATTACTTCCTCAATGATTTTTGTTATATTGTTCTCGTCTCTAATATCTCAAAAAGCATAGTAAGATAACCTTTTTCAGCTAATTTTCAATACCTTCTTTATAAAAAAAATATGATCTATGAAATATAAAGGAAATAAAAGACATCGCAAAATATACTGAATCCTAACTTAATTATTTGTCATGCTTGTTACATGTGATAGATTATACGATATTTTTCTACATAAGGTAAAAATACCATAACCTGACAAATTAAAGAATATTGTATTCTGGCTATTATCAGTGGTTTGTAGGAAGTTATACATCTCTTATAATGTCAAAAAAGTTGATAAATTTTTTTTTCACGTAAATATTAATTTAAAAAATATTTTATACCCTGAAATGCACCTAAAGCTGCTACCTTCATTTTGATATCAACCTAAACCTAACACTTTAAACACCTGAACATGACACACGTATATTATTAGACTTTAAGCAAGCTAGCTGAATGTGTACTTATTCTATTATTTTTTGTAGAGAAAATCTGTCAGAAATTTCAGTATTATTTCCTATAAAAATATGTAAATATAAAACGTATTTAGGAACCTGAAAAATACTTAACATCAAGCATCTTCATATGCATCTTCTGATGTATCTAATTTTACACTGAAGTTTAAATCTGTTTGAAGACTTAAAAGATTTTTTTCTTATTTTTACGGAACTTTCGATTTTATGAGTCATTAATTCTTCCTTCTTTTTTTTTCCTCTCTTCTTTTAGTCGCTGCCTCTTTCATTCTTCTCTCTCTCTCTCTCTCTCTCTCTTTAACTATACTTTTTTCGACTTTTTTAGAATATCCCTGCCATAATTTTGAAGTAACAACAGATGAATTGTTTTCAAATCTTATTGTAACTGTAGGCTTTTCCCTTGAAAATGGGAAAAAAAATCCAGAGATTTTCGAAATTGCAGGATTTAAATCACATTAAAGTCTCAATATAACTAATTTCAAGGGATCGAAGATCAAATCTGCAGTTCTGAAAAATTCGTAATGTTGAAAATTTCTTCATAATTGAATTTATACTCTGCGATTTACTTTTCATAGATATATTCTGTTCGCTAATATGAAATATGAAGACAAGTGAAGTAAATCCTAACGAAATTTTTCTGTACATTAAATCAGCTTGCAAAATTATAAGCGTATATTGTACAGCCTTAAACAGAACATTTTAAAAATGTGTCAGGTTTCAGAACAGGAAACAAATATAGTGCTCCGAAAGCTGACACAATGTTTCAGGTTTAGGGACAAATTAAGGGACTATACCTTAGACATGGCACCTCTTGTAGAGCCCAGTTTTCGAGGTTTTATGCCTAAATAATAATACAAGTTAGTTCACTCTAAAAATAAGTAATATCAATACCTGAAGTTTGGTCAGCAGATTAACTGTATAATCCAATTCTCGTTAAAAATGCAATCACCACTTACTGGTTTCGTTAAGGATAGCACAAGAGTTCAATAGCAGCAACACATCTACTATAAGACTCTTTTTTTTTTCAAAATGATAGTAGTTTTGGCAGTCACCAGTTTACTTGACAAACATTCCGTATAGTACATTGCATGAAACAAAACATACCAACAAAATAATAACGACATTTAAATTGTGCTATTTCTTTATTTCAAGTGAATTAAATAGTAAGTGTCAGCTTTGGGCTCAAGAATAAACGCGATTGCCTTAAGTGTAGATCTTACAGTGTTCCTTTAGGTGTCAGCTCCTACTGAGTAATTGAGTTAGGTAAAGGGGACGGTTAGTTTTATGATGATTCCGAAATAAATCTGCTCCTGAGATGTGGGGCACGGTTCCCTTAAATGTCCAATTAGAGCTTACTTCACGATGCACAACAGAGAAATCTATTAAATTAAAAAAAAAGCCTCCGCGACACTCAACAATGGATGATGAAAAAGTTTGTTTGTTTATTTATAGGAATATGGCCAGGGATCTAGGCCGGTGGGGGGGAGGGGGATGCTCCACATGAGAGTCTTCCTAAGGGGTCCTAACCCGTATTTATGCAAAATTTCAGAGAAAACCAAGGTAAACTTTGAACGGCTAGACGGATGGGCAGGACATGGGTTTGAACCAGGCACTTTCTGGCTCCCAATCGAGAGCGCTGTGCGCTCGGAGACTGTTGGGGCAGTGATGGAAAATTTTCAAAACCGACTACTTCTAAAGTTGATTACCTGAATGGAAGTGAAGATTATATGTTGGGTGAAAAATGCCGTCACAGCTATATCTTAAAGTAGTTGAAAATACTTGTGGAGACTCTGTCATCTCCTCTTATAAGTTTCCAGGCAATTGAAGTTCTTTAAAAATAGCTTTGGAAGCCAGAGTATAAATCTATGGCAACATCGCTTTTACCAGCAGTTCTCTTCTCATCTTGGAGTTGGACTTGCGAAGCACAGGATAGTAGCATACCCTTAACTCCCTACAGTTTTCACCTGGTTTCAGCAGAATACTTTTTGTGACCTGAATTAAGGTCTCTTTAAAAGACGTCCGTTTCACAGTCCCTGATGAAATCGAAATATTTATGTTTAAAAGTTTCTTTGGATATATATATGTGTGTGTCTGCTAGTAATTTATGTATCCTATATATTTAATTTTGTAAACTCCAGTATTAAATTGGATAGATACAAAGTCTTTGTGTCAACTTTTGAATTTGATTTTACCACGCCATACGTTAAAGAAAGAAATGGGAAACTAAATTAAGCTATGAATGGGACTGTCCCATTCATTACTAAGAATGATTTTGTAACCAAGAATGTTTCTGTACATGTTTCGCATATGCTTTTGAAAGTAAAACTGATTTATAAAGCTTAAATTAGAAAAACTATACCAATGTTCAAAATTAAGGTTATAAACACAAAATTAGTGACAACTGAAGATATATTCGGTTTATCG
Organism: Cheiracanthium punctorium; assembly: GCA_038373885.1. NCBI lineage: Eukaryota > Metazoa > Arthropoda > Arachnida > Araneae > Cheiracanthiidae > Cheiracanthium > Cheiracanthium punctorium. Next base: position 361,251 of record JAWZYV010013419.1, read on the forward strand.
TAGCGAAATTTGTTACAGAGCTTTATTATCAAGAAAGGCGGTATATAGCTGCATGGCAATATCAAAAAGAGATGAGTTGGTATTTAACATGCAGGGTTTATCAAAAATATACAGGCATGATACATGACATCTCAGGAAAGGCTCATCGTATAGGGAGCGTGATCACAGTTCATCGGCCTACAAGCCTCGCAACGATCAGTGATTCTGTTCACAAAGGCTTCGAAAATGCTTGCGTTAATAAATCCTATTTTTCCAAAAATGGGACTTTTAGCAACTGTAGGTTCCCAGAAATGGCGTTTGAGCAATGGCTTTGTTGGCAACGGCAACGGCAACGTTGAGCAATGGCTTTCAGAGACCATGCCAAACATGTTCTTTAGGATTAAGATCGGCAAGCTTCGCAGGCCAGTTCATGCAGCGAATATTCTCCGATTCAAGAAGATTGTCACCAATGTGAACTCTGTGCGGCCTCACATTATTGTACATAAAAATCCGGACCCACAGCAACCCAAAAAATTCTCACATAGACCGCCATTAACGATTGCTTTTCCAGAGAGCTGTGTGGTGACGCAACCCAAATAAATATCGTGCAGTGGTGCCTAAGAGGATGTCCTCCTAGACAAGGATTTCTGTGCCCCATATTGGTCAATTTCAATTGTGTTTGAGAAATGATGGAGAGCTCTTCCTGACTTAACAGCGAATCTTCATGTGCAGAGAACGAAGAGCTCAGTATCATTCTTCCAACGGGAGGGAAATTGATCAGTTTGATGGCAGAGAATTCGTTGTTTAGGGCATCACCTTGTTTAGAATTCTACTCCATTCCAAGACTTTTATTTGGGCTGCGTCAGTGTACAGCTCTTTGGGAAGCGATTTTTGAAGGCTATGTGATTTTTTTTATTTTTTTATTTTTTTTGTGGACACCAGATTCGTTTTTAATGGGCGATGTTATAAGGTCACACAGAGCTCACATTGTTGATAATCTTCACGCCCGCCATGCTTAGGGCTTCTATTTAACACAAGATCAAAGAACTCATTGATCCTTCCACATACTGGAGATAAGCACCTCGAGTGCAGGTACTCCATTGTATACCCCTCAGTCAGTCAGTCAGTTTGTTGATAATCTTCTTGAATCAGAGAATTTTCATTGCATGAACTGGCCTGCAAAGTCTTCGGATCTCAGTACTAAAAAACATGTTTAGGATTGTCCAGGAAAGCCATGCTCGGATTCCTCGCCATTTCTAAGACGTTTAAATCTCACCTTTGAAAAAATAATGAGGTTCGTTGTCTTAGGTGTTTTTCGTCGCCCTAACTAACAGTATGGCGGCTCGTTGTGACACTTGTATATCAGTTCACGGTGGTGGTCACACTCCATATAAGATGAACCTTTACTGAGATATGATGGATGGAACTAAAAACTCATCTTTTTTTGATATTGTTATGTTGCTATATATTTCACTAATGACAGTATATCTCAGTGCCAGATTTTTCTACAGTACATCTACTACTATTTGCAACTATATATCGTAAATTGTCACCTATTTTATGCTTTTAACTTTAATTTTGGACAACAGCATACTTAGTATGTAATATTATAAAAGATTAGTATTTGTATCAAACTAGATGAACGGTATAGGTATCAAATTACATCAAAATATAAATAGAATTTTTATATTTTAAATAATCTAATATATTTTACATTATTTTAACACTTCAAGCCATACTTATCCAAATTATTTAGGATAGAAAATCGTGTTAGAAAAGAATCTTATAATGAAATTCATAAAAATTATGATAAAGGAGAAATAGCTTTCCAGTATGCTAAAGCATTGTACAGCTGCGGAAAAAAAGTCCCACTTGTACTTTTTTCGGCCATCGTTCGTCGTACAGCAAAGTTTTTCTCAATAGTAACCCCTAGATTTCCCTTCATATTTCAAAAATTTAGCTTATTTTAACACCGGATACCCATTTTCAAGATATTTAAACTGAAATTGGGTGAGTTATGAGCTTCCAAAATCCCCCTCCCCATATGTTAAAATATTTTTTCATACTTCAATTCATATCTCATATAATATTGATAATAAGAAGGTGATTTTTATTCGTACTATTAGAACCAAATGACCCAAACATAATTTAATGTTATTATGATTTTAAATAAAATATTAATATGAATTATGAATTATTAAATTAATATTAAAAAAATATGAATAGAAACATAGCCACATTTCGATGGAAATAGATGCAGAAATTAATATTACATGGCTGTGCAAAATTTCAAATTTTTACGTGCAGTAGTTTAATTTATATTAAATAAAATACGTTATTTTCACGAGTTAAGGGACCATATATAAATTTATTAAGTGACAATACTTTGAAAATTGCATAAAATAAACTCAAATTAGATTTATTTTGTGCAAAAACACAGTAAAAGATACCGGTATAAAAAAATATCAAATTTTGAAGCAATTAAATTAGAGGATTTTAGAATTTGATAGCGATTCTATAAAGCGTCTATTGTTGCGTCCTCTACCATAGTCCCACAAGTAAAATATTTTTCAGCTATAGAATTAGATTTAGTAGGTGCATGTCTTCCAATACAGCATCCTATTTCTGAAAAGCTAACATCCTCAACTTTCCAGGCATGAATGTGACCTTTTTTTAATATCGGAAACATTAGGTCTTTGGACTTCCCCATACTTTATCAAACATTCAAAATCACGTTTTTCTGTCTAAATTTTCATCTAACTATAAATTAAAATACCGCCAAAAGTCTTAAGAATATTGCACATTGCAGACGATTGTATTAAATGAAGAAAGTGAAACAACAAACACAGTGATAATATTGGGTTGGCAAAAAAGTAATTGCGTTTCTTACAGGAAATTCAAACAAATAAATTTTCAATCATGAAACCATTCTTCAAGTTCGACCATAGCTGAGTAATAACCATGCTTGTAGTCAGAAGAGCAGAGAGCAGCCTCTAACTCCTGCGAACATTTCAGCTGTCTAAGGGAAACATCAAGGGAAATACTGAATAACAAATTCAAAAATAGAAATATTTTTAAAATCGTGAGCAGTCTTTTGCATTTTTCCCTTAAATCATGGGTACGGACCAAGAAAGTTATGAACTCACGGGTCATTTGGACCACAGACTAAACATTCTAATTTCTACCCTTGATATTCTCAGTACAAAAAACTTTGACAGATGGAAACAATATTTTCCTTGAAAATAATATTTATTTCTTTTAACGCTCGCGAGCGAAATTAATGAAAGGCGAAAAGCTCGGAACCTACAAATAGCGTTTTTCAATTTGCAGAAAGTCCCTTAAAAACGCGCAAAAATTCATTCGCAATATCTCCGAAAATTATCGTAGAAATATGATGAAAATTTATATTTAGGGAAACTTAAAGGTTTTCTTTCGTTTAATAAAGTCAAAATACGGTGTTGCCATTGAGTAAAATGAAGTTGATGCAGAATTAAATATGAAGACGGGCCCTTGTGCAAATTAAATTAATAGTAAATTAAAGTATGCGTTATTTGCAAACGAATGATATATATAACTTTGCTGTACGACGAACGACGGCGTAATAAAGATCAAGTGGGACTTTTTTTTCCGCAGCTGTACATAGAATGTACTTAAACTTGGAAAATAGATCAGAAAACAGGAATAAATTGGAATAAAGGTTTTATGAAGCATTATTCAATTATCAATTTACAAAACACAAGCAACTAGCTTAGCGACAGCTACAGCCTCTAATTCATATAACGTAGTTTTCTTAATCATATATTTAAATATATTAGCGAGCTGTTCTTTTCGCTCTTTAAAAATATATTTCAAAGTAAATTAATTATGCTGCACGTAAAAATAAGGTTGGAAATAATTTTACAAATATTTTATTATATTATTATTTCTCTTTCATGCCTTATCTTGTCTCATTTATAAAAATGTCTGGCATGAATGGTTAAGTTATGAAACTTTTTATTTTTACTTTTAATACTTAATAAACTTGTTTGAGTATTTTTTGTGCATGCTTCCTGAAATGCAAGATGCGTATTACTGAAAGCGATAGATGGAAGTTGTATACAAAAAGCTGATGTGTATTTTCAAGCAATTCCCATCAATTTAATTGCAGAAGATTTCTTTTTAATCTTCTAGAATACAAAATGTGCCATTTATGAAACTATTCCCATACAACATGTAAAAAGAGAAAACAAAGCAGAAAACATATCACTCTATAATGGGGATTAATTAGCCATATTTGTTAGTTGTTGCAATGTACTTTATTTTACTGCTAAAATGTATATCATGTCTGAACAGTTGATCCTCTGTCATATAGATGTCAGCCACAACTTGTTGGTAACATGTAGTAGACCATTTGAGCTCAATTGCATATCTTAATTTGAAGATCCTGATATGCTCAGCATGATACTCTGTATGTACTCACTTGCGTTAAAAATACAAATTTAGTATTGATATTGGTTTTCAAACAGTTACAGTATAGTAAGATCTAATAAACAAAATTGATGAGGGTTCAGGTTCAGTGTTCAGTTCCAGTCCCTTTAGTACACCTATTTCCAACTCGACATCTCCACAAATTCATTTCAACATGAACATGCATCACTTGTATGATATCTAGAGGATACATGTGAAATTTGCACACGATTCATAATCGTAACTGGTAGCAAGAGATTTTCCCAACATGGTATGCTTACTCCCAGTAATTTATCAAAGTGCAACACTATCTGCATAACCAGATGATATTATTGAGTTGTAGAACTTAAGAGCATTCTATTCATTATAGGTGCCATGGAAAAATTCATGTAAATATATTAAGTTACTACAATATATAAAATAAATGCTAAAACACAAAAATTAACAAATAAATTTTACAAAGTAATGTGATCTATATTAAAATCCTTCGTTGTTTCTGTTTTGAATTCCTCTATGCGATGAAGTATGCATAACATATCGCATCATTATCATACAGTTGAAATTGAACATTAATGCCTTAGCTCATAGAAATGGTATAAATTAATACTACGTAAAATCTAAACGAAAAATTTATTCGTAAAGAAAATAAAATTGTAGAATCGTAGGAAAGATTTCGAAAAATTTGTTTAGATAGGGCGTTATGTTAAGAAGCTTTGACTGTGATGAACCCAAAACATATGCTAGTTACTATATATATATAAATAACTAATAAGTAAAACACAAAACATACTGCAAATAAGACATACCTCGCATAAAAATATAACAGCTATAAGCAAGATTTAGAAACCACATTTTGAAAAATTAATAAAAGCTAAGTCAAATAAAATTAATTAAAGCTAAGCAAAATAAAATTCAATAATTAAGGTGAAAATAGAATGAAACGGAAATTATAACCACTGTCACCATCTTCAGGGACCACGAACAGTGGATTATAATTAAAAGCAAACAAAATAGTAGGGTTTTGGTTGTGTGACATATCAAAAGAGATATTAACTCCACACGTTCTGGGCCCTACCCTACTATATAAAGGAAAATGGTGTTGCCAATAAAAATGGTGTTGCCACAAAATAAAAGTGGAAAAGTGGAAAGAAGAAAGTATAGGTGTTGCCAAATACTAAAAGGTAATATTATTATACTTTAAGAGTATCCAGGTATATTAATATAATTAAATATATATAGAATAACAATAAATTAAAACTATTGAATAAAATAGATAGTATAGCCAATTAAATATAACATATTGCTTTAAAAAATATAATGATTATTATTAGTGACAAAGTATGAATAATAAGTTATTGTATGAGAGGAGATTAATCTAATAAATAAAAAAAAAATGTTTAGGACAGAATAATCACAATATAGGAGCCCCGTTTTGTTTTTTGTTTATACATATATATATATATATATATATCCCTCCAGATATATATATGCATGCATATACACATCCAGATTGTTTTTATACATATTACTTTTTTTTAATATGAGAAAAACTTCCTCCGCCCGACCCATCCATCCAATTACAACCTTAAAACCAAAACTCCACCCAACCTCCAGTAAATTAACAAAGCCATTAGACACATCATTATCATGAATTGTATATAATAGATTTTAGGAACTTAGTAGGAAAGTTGTATTGTCCAGCTGACAGAAAAAGTGATTTAAAATTGGAGACTTTAAAACCTTCAGAACAATGAAACTTGATTCTACAGCAGTGATTATAGATGATATTGTGGAATACAGATTTATGGAAGCAGGAGGAAAAATGAGTAAAGATATTTACTTTAAAGCTAAAATCTTTTCTCTTATATATATTGAAACTAAGTTTATTTCTAGGAGTGATGGAGATACTTAGATATAGAAAACTAACAGAATTGTTATGCATATAATTTTTAATTAATTCCAGAGCAGAAGGATTATATATATATATATATATATACGCATTTTTTTTTACCACCATAGTTCTATTACATAGCGATACAGTGCAATTCACTTCAGAACGTTTTGCCTGTGTTTGTGAGAGGAAGAAGTAGAGTTTGTGACTGTTAAGGGTTTACGGTGACGATTGTGAATTATTAAACAATCTATTTCAATCTCATTAAACTATAGTAATGGGAGACCTTAATGCCCATTCTCAAATTTCGGGTTATAGATATAAAAATGTAACCGGAGACATAGTTGAGGAGTTTATGAACTCTACTAGCTTAGAGCTTGTGTATAATGACAAAGACCCTAACACTTTCCTCCACTACAGCGGAGTTTCTAGCAATCCAGACTTACCAATGGTCTCCGCTGACTTCTACGATCTCACTCAAAGAGACATTCTTGAGGACTGCGGCAGTGGCTACCGTATGATCTTAGCTGATATTACTATGTCGAAAGAAAAAAGAGGCTCTCGTCCTTGTGGCAGAGTTTCGTGGAATTTCCGCAATGCAGATTGGACGTCCTTTAGAGACTATTTGGAAACTGAACTTGACTAGACAAGAATAGATTTTGACAACCACCCTGAAAAAATTTCTCCTCGATCAACACCACGAAAATACAAGCTGCTAAAATTTACATTCCTCGAGGAAGACACAAAAACTATCGCTGTTTCTGGAATGGCAGTCTCGCAGAACTAAAAAATAAACGTCACGAACTAAGAAATAAAGCTCAAAGCCACAAGGATCCCCAGGTAGTACAAAACTAGAGGAAAAGGGCAGCGATCCTGGCTAAGGTAATAGCTGAGACACAACGTTCTGTTTCAGTCCTTCGATAAGTTTATTTCTAAATTAAATTATAAAACAAAGGCCAAAAAAGCCAATAAATTCACACACAAACTCTGTTCAAGGGAAGTTAAGGTGAAAAAATAAATGCCTTTAAAATAAATGCTAAGATTCTGTGCGATGATAATCAGATTGCAAATGCCTTTGCGAAGTACTTCTCTGCTAAGGAGAGGAAGTCGACTGAAATGAAGAAACGGGAGAGAGTTCTAAATTTATTTATTGTGAATAGAACATTGAATGCCACCGAAAGTGACGTATGCAATAAAGATTTCACTGACTCCGAGTTGGAAAGGGCAATTGCTCAATTGAAAACTGGAAAATCCCCGGGTTATGATCTCATCTTTGCCGAATTCATTCTCCATATGGGAGAGAAGTCCAGAAGAACTCTACTATTTAATAAAATCTGGAATGGTCTCTATGCAATTCCCTCCTTATGGAGGAAGGCTACCATTACACCTATTCTAAAGAAAGATAGGTCTGTTTCTGATTTTAATGACTAGAGACCCATCTCATTGACCAGTGTCATGGCCAAGGTTATGGAGAGACTCGTAACCAACAAATTTAAATGGCTTTTGGAAACCAAACATTTTTTACATCCTGCACAGGTTGGTTTTATAAAAAATCGCTCCACTGAATAGCATGTTGCCTACTTCTCTCAAAGCATTAAGTATAACCTAGATAGGGGCAACATAGTGTGTGCCGTCTTCGTGGACTTTAAGGGAGCATACGACACCGTCTGGAAGACAAAACTGATAAATAAGCGTGTTTAAAGACGTCCTTGGTCAGCGATATATTAACGTGTGATATGGAACAGCAACTTCTGGGTTTAGGCAACTGCATACTGATTTACCCCAGGGATCAGTGTCGAGCTGTATGCTCTTCAACGCATATGTAGACGACCTTATACACACCCTGAATAATGAGAATGTAGAGGTACTTATGTATGCTGATGATCTGGATTTTTACACATCTAGCACCAAGAAAAATGCGGCTCAAATATTGAAAAATAAGTTGAACAGTGTCATGATTAAACTACATTCATGGTGTGCTGATAACAACATGTTTGTCAATGCAGAAAAATCAGTATATCAGACTTTTTCATTGCCACAAACCACTACAGCTTCAAATAATGTACAACAATATCGCACTTCCACGCAGTGAGAGCACTAAATACCTAGGAGTGACTTCCGACCGCAAACTTACCTGGAAATACTATAAAGATGATATGAAAGAAATAACTGAAAAACGAACGCGCCTCCTCAAGCGCCTGGCGGGAGTCAGATGGGGCTGTTCAACCTCAAATCTACACACCACATACAAAGCTTTTATTAAACCTGTCAGCCTACTGCGCTGCACCACTGATAACGGCCTCTCAAAGCCAAATTGATAGATTAGAGTAAATTCAAAACCACGCTCTTCGGCTGGTTACTAGGGCAGTGAGATCTACGCCAATGTATGCCTTGCTTCTTAACACGGGTGAAATGGGCATTGAATACAATATTAAGAAATCTGCATTAAAACTATATCAGAAACTAATACGAATGCCACATAGTATTCAATGGACTACCTCTAGTAGGCTAAAGACCCAAGAGGGTTTCCTCCAGGATGTCTTGCGAGAAATGACTAATTTCGACTTTCCGGCTCATGCTGAACCCATGATGCCCCATGTTAACCCATTAGAAGTCAGGGGAATTCCCTATTACCTAGACCTATTACAACCGGTTTCAAAGAGATGGAACTGCACAGATGTTTTGTTGGGTGCAGGAATGGAGACAATCCACGTCCATTTTCCTCCAGATAATTGGATACATGTATACACAGATGGCTCAAGACTAGATAACTATGGTGACGTGGGAGCCGGCATCCATTCAGATTATTTCTCTCACTATCTGTCCTTGGGAACAACAAAAACAGCATTTGATGGAGAAGTTACAGCAATTGAAAGCACCCTACATCATTTAAATGCTCAACTATCTCTTTTTGGACGGGCTGTCATCTTCTCTGACTCGCAGGCCGCTATCCTTGCTAATGCTAGATGCTACCAAGCTCCTCATTCTGCCTCTATTCAGCAGTGCAGATCTCTTTTCTGGAGTCTCCATGAAAAAGGCAAAATAGTGGCTTTACAGTGGATACCGTCGCACTGCGGTATCCCCGGAAACGAAGCTGCAGACAAGTTGGCCAAAAAAGGGTGTACAATCCTACAGACCCTCTCAGGGGATGTCTGCTATAAATCAGTATCCTCAAAAATTAAATTGGCCCTGAAACACCTATATACATCTACTAAATTGGAAGAAAGAACAAAGGAGAAATCTTGGAATACAACTATCTGCAATATTCCGAATTACCCTAGATACAGAGCTGTCGCTGCCTTCCGAATGACGACAATGCACGACTGTCTCTTTGCCCATCTCCACCGGCTCAAGATTGTGAGTAGCCCTGCTTGCCCCCTTTGCAGTGGCAATCGGATGATGACTGCGGATTACCTCCTTCTCTGCCCCGCATTAAAAGAAGAATACATTTACTCCCGCTACTGGGAAGCGAGGGAACTTTTATTCTATTCATTGCCTTGATTCTGTATAAATGTTCTGCCTTCACTTTTCAGTTACTTTGCCTGTATGTGTGCTTCCCTTTGCAATTTGTGCTCTGTATCCACTTGGCGTTAGAACTGTGTTCATTACTCGCCTGCTGTATTAGAAAAAAAAAATTATACCTCATTAAAGTAAAAAATTAACTCGAACTTGTTACGACACAATCCAAAAAGGGATGTTTTGAAGACACTGAAGCTGAACTTAAATAGATTTGATTTTTGAGTTTCAATTATATTTTTAAAGAGATGAAATTTAAGAAATCCTAATCATTTTCTTCATTAGTTCACTTGTTTTTTCATTTTAAATAGAAATACCATCTGCGGCTAAGGAAGACAAACAACAATTTCATTTTGGGGAAATCATGAATACATTGAAATTGCTTTTTTTTGTATGTGTGCACGGATAATGACTTTTCTGACTAGTAACAGCTTCGATATTTTTTTCCAATGATTCTGTGGTTATACCTTTTCCGTGTGCAAATAAATTTCGAAGGAAGCTTAGACATTTTTAGACTCGTTGTATTTTTTCATCGGAAATCAAACACAAAATTATATTACCAGTAAATTAAATATCGTAAAACTAATTGCATGACTGTTAGGAAGGCATATTCAACCATTTAGAGCGAAAAGAGAAGAAAAAATTATGGAAAACACCTCGATTGTAAAATATTCTTCAACATATCTATTTTATTTGTCTACTTATACCTATTTATTCGAACACACATAAAAGTAATAATTTAACCAGTTCACTTTTATCGCTACAAAAACCATTCAGATTAATGGACTAATTTTGTTAATTGATTGATTAGTACACAATAAAATATTTGATATGTGAAATATTTTTTTTCCATTGCTGCCTTTCGATTATATTTTATATGAGGATTTTACAAATCCAAAGAAAATATTTATAAATGCGACTTCCATCATTCTGTTTTCAAACGCTCAGTCTCAAACCTAAAACACTGAAGCTGAAGTTGTTAGATACTAAATTGTAAACAGATACTATGTAAATAGATTCTAAATTTTCTTATTTGAATTCGATGAAGTATTGTCTACCGTGAACGTTAACCAATGGTTCCAAACAGATCGTCATGTATTACAATTTTTGTCTCAGTAAAAAAAAAAAAAAAAAAAAAAAACTATAAATTCCAGACATACCGTTCTTAACGGTGATAACATGATATACTACATACCAATAATATAATGTATTCATTAACAACAACAATCGATGAATGTTGACACGACATCGGATAGCAAGGCGCGCATGGGTAGACATACTGACAGAGAAACAGAAATGAGAAAAAAAATTTTAGCTTTATTAAATTTTGCTTTCTGTGCGAACTGCTATCAGATAAGCTCTGCCGTTTCTGAAACTGTTTGCCCCAGAGGAAGCAAGATTGAATTACTCATGTCTTTTCCGAAACGAGTAGTGATTATCATTTCTTTTCTTCTTGATTTTCTGAACTTCCATGAAAATGTTAGATATATCTGTGTCTGTACCTAGTTTAGTCTATAAAACACTGGGGACTATCAATTGACTAACTGAATGGTTTCACGAAGATAAGTGATATTGCCACACATCTCTTTAAATAATATAAATAATTTTAAAAACATTTTTCTTTGGATTTGTGTCTGTATTGGTCTGAAAAATTTTTAACTTTTCTCTCTGTATCCTATACAATAAAGACTTCTGTAAAACAACGATTCTCCAAATGTTCAAAGCGAAGGAATTTGTAATTCTCTAGGAAAACAAACCATATTTAATATAATACGGATTTTTTAGTTAAAATTTTGTGCTTTGTATCATTCCTTCTGACTTCTTTGCCTAAAATATTTTAAAGCAAACTTCTAAGGTAAGAGCTCTTAATCTCCGGTCAGAAAGAATGGCTCGTGGAAGACATTCAGAAACGGACCAGTATTGATTCTTCCTAGTAAACACTTTTACCATACAAACTAATGCGCTTTCAAAATCCTTAGAATTCATAGATATTTCCGAATTCGAACGTTAATCTGTTCTTCTCATATGTTGAAGGAATGATATGATATTTAATCAAATATTTAGTTAGTCCATTAAAATGATTTAAGGCTTTGGAAACAGAATTAGTATGTTCATGTGATTTGTTCTTAACATATGTGTTTCCAAATATAATTATTTATGAAAAATGCTTGTATTTTAACATGCAAATATTTAAATGTTAACTTAAATCCGAATTTACCAGCATAAAAATCAAAATAAGTGAATAGAAATCTTTGATTGTGCCTGTTATCCTTTACGGTAGTGAATGCTGGACTCTTTTAAGCAACAGAATTGTTGAGCATTTTCGTTGCAAAAAGTTTGGGACGATCTTCGAAACGACAAAATAAAATGAAAGGTGAATAAATCCCTATAAGCATGAAATTAAGAAGTAAAAAAACATGATGAACCCGACATTGACGAAATCGTCAAAGCAGAAATGATGACATTTTTCAAAGAAAAAAACCTTTTAAAAAAACTGATGGGAAAAAGTCGATTAGAAATTCCACCCATTAGATGGCTGGATGATGCTGTATAGCATTTGAAGCAAATTGGAGTGAACCGATGTAGAGCATTTGTCGGGGGTGTGTCAGAAGGAGAAAACTTGGTGAGACAGTCATGGGATTGCCTGTAACAGGGTGTAGTGCTAAAGAAGCAGAATATTTCATAGTCTAGGAGGTCTTGTATAACATACACCACTCTAAAAGTGTCATGAAATTTAAAAATCAGTAACCAGGCAGAACAACAACGTTCTCTTAACGTCTTTTAACGTTTATAAGACCCGTGTGTGCTGCTTGGATAATTTTCTTTTCTACTAGATATCTTATTTACTCTACAGCAACCTTTGTGGCTTCTCATTTGATTAAGTAAAGGTGATTTCCAATTCATGGTACAGACTTTGACGACTGCTAAAGGAGACTGTAACAATCACATTTTGTAGAGGAATGTATGGTCAAAAGTGAAGCGTCGAAGCACAAACACAGGAAAGAACAAATGCAGGAGACAGAGGAGAAACGGAGTTAGCAGTTGCTTCTGTTGCCGGTAAATGGCCAGTCAGCGTTGATTTGGAGAAGAGAAGCCATTCTCGTTTCAGTTTTCGTCCATTCAGCATTAGAAACAGAATGTAGATTCAGCATGATGGGGCGCCAGCCACTTCTCCTAGATGCTCGTCAGTACTTGAATGCGACAATTGGCATGTGATGGATTGGACGTGGAGGATCTACGTGGAGGATCACTTCTTGGCTACCCCGGCCTCCCTATTTGAAGCCCCTCGATTGATTTTGATGGGGGCATTTGAAGAATGACGTTTATGCAACTCCAGTAGACTCCGGTGAAGATCCCGTTGCTCGAGTATCCGTCGCGCTGCTGCACGTCTGCGTGGAATTCCTGGTATCTTTGAAAATGTTCGTCAATCGCTGCGTCACCCAGCAAAACTTATTTAGATTTACATTTTCCGCGCTTTAGTTAAAATAATTCATCTCCCCCCAATCCCATCAATTAGTGTAAAGAGAATGCATATGTAACAATTAATAATGATTTGCTTCAAACACAATAACATAAAATTTGATCAGTTCATTTTGACAGATTAGGGGAATAAATCTTTATCAACATGCACAAAAGCCGTAAGTTTAGAGTATCAACAATTAAATTATGAAAAAAAATTAAATTTCTTCCACTTTCAGCTAATGCATGAGATTTGAATTAGAGAAAAATATATTGGAATGATATCTTGAGATTGAGGAGATTAAACATAGATAAGTGATATTTGCATACATGCATTTTTACAATTAAATAGAACTTAATTGTGAATATGCACGTTAATATGTATAAATAACTTGGTTATATTTTCATATTATATTTTTAATTTTCATCCTAGCAGTTATGATTAAAAAGCCGTTTTTCAGTATTTAATAATTTGGTTTTGTGTTGTTTCTTATGCCTTCTGGCAACTGAAAAGCCATACCAGATCCTCCACATAGGACAGCAATGGACGAAAGGGGACGGCTTCCATTTTATTGTGCCCCAATGGGAGAAAGTCGAACTTTTCTCGTGGTCTCCTAATTTTGAACCAATTCTATATGAGAGACTAAGCACCTGTAATCGACATCCCCAGAGACATCGTTTAAACATGGAGAACGTGAGAGCCAGGAACAGATTTTAAGTACACCAGCTGCAGTTAGCGTACACGGTTCCACAGCAGGGCAGCCGAGAGAGGTCTTCACCTTCCCAAGCGCTGGCCACGCCGGCGATGCTTAATTTTCCATTTTGTTATCAGAACGGAGCTTAGCGACTAAGCCACGGCGGAAATTTTGTTTTTATATCTAGAAAAAAAATTAATTCATACTATTTATATTTTCTAATATGTTTCCTTCTGATAGGTATAAAAATGATGAGTATATCACATCGGTAAATAAAATTATATAAAATACTACATGGTACAACAAATATACATACGAATAAAAATTTAAGGATAGATTCAAATACATTCATCACACACACATTTAATTAAATTTAGCCACACACATATTTAATTTACTATATCGTTGAAATTTTAAAGCATTTTTATCGAACTGTAGTCATTAACATTTTAGTGTTTTACATTATATTTATAAGTTTACCAAAATTAGCATCAAGGAAATCTTCTGACAAAGTAAAATTAAACAACTGAGATATTTTGACACTTTAAAAGCTCTACTTAATACGTTTGTTCTCGTACACCTTTTAAGATGGTTTTATGAGCGAATTAAAAATCCGAATTTTATTCGATTTTAAACGGTTAAAAAGCTTAAATTTAAATAATTTTTGGAAAAAAATTATTTAAATTTATAAAATGAATAAAATTCGGATTTTTAATTCGCTCATAAAATAATCTTAAAAGGTGTACGAGAACAAACGTATTAAGTACAGCTTTTAAAGTGTCAAAATATCTCAGTTGTTTAATATATTCAAGAAGAAACACAAAATATTATTAAAGATGCTATTGTTTGAAGCAAATCATTATTAATTGTTACATATGCATTCTCTTTACACTAATTGATGGGATTGGGGGGAGATGAATTATTTTAACTAAAGCGCGGAAAATGTAAATCTAAATAAGTTTTGCTGGGTGAATGATGCTTCTTTAATAATATTTTGTGTTTCTTCTCCAATATATAAAAAGGGTACATTTAATAGATTCCCTAAAATCTGAATTAAAAAGAAATAATAACTTCTGAAATATATTATTTGATTTCTGAAGTACTAATATCTCCAAGCTTTCTGGAAATAAAAGGTAGTAATAAAAGTTAACAACAAGAGAAAGAAACAAAACCTGAAGGAAGGATAAAAAAAATGGTGTGTGTGAGATTGAAACGGAGGACAGGCAAAGGTCTGATGACATTGAAGCTTTCCTCAGTTTAGCAGATTTTCGATGGAGGAAAACCTCAGTTAGTAAACTTCTGAAGAAGATGAAATTCTAATCGATGCACTTACTAGTTGTATAATGTGTGAGCGATTTTAAACCCATATTTAATAGACAGGTTCGAATCAATTTATTGAAGAAACGAATTCGTTGCTGCTTAAAACTACTCAATCTTTAAAACTTACATTCTTGTACGATACAAATATATTTTTTTTTTTTTTTTTTACACAAACATTGCACAGGAAGAAAGGAAAAATCCAACACAATCTCATAAAATATTCAAAACAAAAATAAATCAAGACTTACCTGTCAAGACTCATGGCTAATATAGTAAACACGGATGTCGATACCGTCAGATTGGCCACGACGTTACTGATGATACAGAACGTACTACCAAACGGCCAGTGGCTGTTCAACATGAACACAAAGTTGAAAGCGGCGTTTCCGCAAGCCAGAAGAAAATCGGCCACGGCCAGATTCAGTAGAAACAGATTCGTCACGGTCCTCATGCGCCTGTGGGCCACGATAATCCAAATCACAATCAAGTTTCCCACAATGGCAACCAGGATCATCACAGAAAACACCAGTGTCCACGCGAGCTGAATGTACCCGGGTAAAATGTAGGGTTGGGTGACGATCTCGTCTAAAAGAGTCTTGTTGAGGCACTTATCCATGAATTCTGTTAAGTTGTCGTCCTGGTCAGCAGCATGTTGTTCGTACGCAGACGAATTCTTACCTAGCATTTCTTTCCAGATTTCTTCGCACACCGAAGAATTCTGCTCAATTGCTCCAACCTGTAAATCGATGTAGGCTTCTAGAACGTTGATTTCTTTCTCCTGTGAATTTCCCATAGTGTATATATCAGTTAATTGTGCGGTACTAATAACTGTTGGAATGACACCATTTTAAAATTTCACTTTCTTCTTAATTGGGTTATTGCAAGTAATGTATTGCATTTGTCAAGTTATACTATAGAGGCTACTCGCCTCTAGCAGTCGTTGAATATTATTTTACACCGAGCATTTTTATTTCTTTTTAGTACAGGAAGTGGTTGTTTTACGTTTACATACAAATGATTAAATGATTTTGTTTTTCAAATTTACAATTCGAAATTAAATTTGAGTCTATTACATAGTTTAAATGAACGAGAGGAATAAATTATTACATTATCATCAATTGTATTACGTTTCAAAAATCGCGTCTTAAAATTAGTTTTGTAAATATTTCTTTAATCTTTATTGTTCAAGTAAAAATATATCATCGCTTAAATATAAAATACTAAAATAAATTCGTCTCGTTAAATATATATATAAACTCTTTTTAAGTAAACTAAATATAAAGGAAAGTTTTAAATTGCTCACATACGTTACTAAAATCTTACAATATGATATAGTGATTTATATACTCTCAAACAATTACTTATACAAGTTCATGCATGCTGAATTTTAAAGCTTTTTTTCCTAAAAGTTAAAATTTAAAAGCTTTACTAAAATTTCTTTGATTTATTACGTTTATCTGAAGAAATTTTCCTTCAATAAATAAATAAAAAATATATTTAATATGGGGATTACCTTCCTAGCATTATTCAGGAATTTTCTTCCGAGTGTATTTAATATTTAACATATTAAAGGCATCTATTATAAATAAGAGCTAATTTTTTCAAGTTATAGTTATGAAATTTAAAAAGTATATTATCAGTAAAATTATAATTTAATATTAAGTATATTTGAACGGTTTATTATTTAAAATAATTTTATATATTTAGATTATTATATACATTTTGCAATTTTATACGTTTATTTATGTATTTATTTATATAGCTTTTTAACTGCGTTTCTTAGCATTTAAGTAAAATTTTTACACCACTGATATTTTGGGTCTTTTTCAGACTCGTAACTACTGTATATTAATTTCCTCAAAAGTATTAAGAAATTGAAAATCTTAGTGATATACTTCTTATTATTACAAAAGTATATCCTCATCACAAAACGAATGCCATTCTGCAAAGTTAGATCTTCCTTAAATCATCATTGCACGATAATTCGTTAATCACTTAACACATATCTTAAAACTTTCCACCTGTAGATATTAAAAGGCAACAATGCTTCTTCAAAAACTTTTCAGAAATTAATTAAAACTGCTTCTCCTTGTTCAATTCCTCGAGATAAAAATACAGGTGATTGATTTATTTTTTTTCATATTTCACAGATGGGAAAAAATGAATTAACTTGAACACGAAAGTTCAGAGGTAACTTCGGCTCGAAACTCTACACCAACCGCACGGCAGGGAAGTTGGGAAACGAGTGAGAAGTTATCCTGTGTTGATAGCTTACACCGCTCCCTCTATCGACCTATCCCGTTTTTCCTGCTTTTCATTCGGTATTTGGAGATAGCAAAGCACTCGCAATCAGTGGGGCAGCGTTCCTATTCTCTGTATAATGTCGTAATGTTCGTAAAAAAAGACCATAAAAGATGCTCTTTTCCCATATAGATTTAAGCGCGATAAAGAGAAGCTGCAGGAATATTAATGTTCTGAAAATGTGAGTTAAAGCTGTTTTTAAAGATATTAAAAACGCAAAGGCTAATGCAAAGTTTGGTGATGGGGTAGCCAGTTAATAAAAAGAAAAGGTACTGCAATATAGAGTTTTGCAAAAAACAGGAGAAATAGATAGAATTAGTTTTTTTCCTTTTATCTTCATTATTTAATACGTTTGTTTTTGTATAGAAATTTCTTTTTGTGAAAAGTTTTATTTAAAGAAGATTACCTTGCGATATTAATTGAAGAAGAAATTCTGTTCTTTTTTATTTATTTATTTTGCTGTACTTTATTTATTTTTAGGGGATAAGAAATGTACAGCTTTCTTTTAATGTATAAGTTTTCTCATTCTTTTCCCATTTACTTAAAACGGAATAAAAATTAATAGCTTAGAAATAAAAGACTTTCCCCCCAGAAATAGCCTATAAAACATACAAGCATGCACAAGAATTTGCTGAATGCTTAATAAAGAAAATAGATGTTGCATAAATTTTTAAAAAGCCTGAAAGTAAAGAAGTGATACTTTAGTATCTCTAGAAACTAACTTCATACATGAAAAATGTTACGATGTATTAAATAATTTATGAAGAGATTCTATGTCAAAATATTGAGTTCATCATACACATTAAATAATTATATGTGATTATATGCATCTTTAGCAACTTTTCTGCAAAGATGAATGAAGAAAACTGAATGTGTATAATTTTTCAAATGATTCAAATAGTCATCAATGCTTGGTATGTATGGTGCACTGGTTAAAATTAATTTAATTACTTTGAGCTTTTATACATGAAACAAGACAGTAAAGTTTGTAGCTCAATATTAATATTGGACATTTTACTCATGATAAAAGTAATGATAACCTGTGTGTTTTGTTTTTAAAAATAGCTGGTGTCGATATACATAAATATTGTGGGAGTTTTTAGTTATATTACAAATGCGGTTTAGTTTTCCCTGAAATATCTTTATAAAAGTATTTACCCGTACGTTTTTCTCTGTGTTGCAAAAGTTGGCTCTGTCTTTCGAATTGCAAAATTTAAGGACTAGTTTTCCATACAAAGTACGTAAAATTGGATTTTTAAAACTTTTTCTGTATTCAAACGGCACAACTGGCTGAAATAAGATGCATTTCATAATTTGAAATCTTTTATATAAATTTCAAGAACATATAAGACCGAATACCTCCTACTCTTCTAAGCTGTGTAGTATACGCATGCCATATAGACACTGCAAATGCATATGATATGTGACGCATTCAACAACAACGTACACAATGAACCAAAGAAGATGATTAGTACAGGAGCTTAAGTGAACACAAACTCGGCCATCTTCAAAAGCAGGATTTTTTGAGAAAATCATCTTAGATGACACAATGAAAATCTCCTCGTGCATTAAATAAAATTTTTCTATGTCTGAGAATCTAAAGGCCCTATCAAATAAAAGAAAACAAAAAAAATTTGTAAAATAATACCATAAAGGTTACTTGAACGGCCATACAGCTGTTTCAATCAGAAAATTTTTGATCTTCTTCGGTGGCCATCATTTACCTGAAGCTATAGATAGAAAACTGTAAAACCAAATGCTTTCAAATGTCCAAATAGTCACTAATCATTCCGAAATCCTTACATTATAAAGGATTATATTCTTGCTCCTTAACGAATTCAATACATTCCTACAGTTTTATGTTCTAAGATTGATAATTAATTATTTTCGTTCGGCATGTATTCTTTAATTCGTATATTCGTTGTTAGTTTGTATGTTCCAGGATCTTAATTTATTTAGTAAACTTTTTTGAGTTAAAAAATGCTATTAGATTTCAAAATATGATTCAAAACAATAAATAAAGGTTCGAGGATTGAGAATCATACAGTCAGGTATTTTTCAAAATCGACCTGATTATAACTTCTATTGGTAATTGAAGACTAGCTCGTTATAATATAATGTATTCAAGATAATCTAGGTTACTTCGAAAAACACGTAATGATGTTCGATGCATGTACTTAAAATCAATCAATGTCTTATGGTTTCCCCCAAAACAATGCTCTTAGTGAAATTTGATTACCCAGGATTGTTCTCCTATTTGTTCTCTTTTCTAATATTCGTTTAATTGCTAGAGTTCTAACAATGTCATGTAAATTATAACTAATGGCTTCAGTTTATTTTGAAGACAAAACATTTTAACTTTCTTTATAAAATATAAATACAGGTATAACATGTTCTCCTTACGTTTAATTTTTTTTTCATATACACGAAAAAAATGAATATTAATAGAGCCTAATAGTTACAACAAAAATTTATGCCTTCATAACCTGATCCGTTCATAACGAAAGGACTACAAAAAATAACTATCGATAAGCTTCATTTATTGAGCAATAAAGAGACACGTAGGTGTTTAAAAGTAACGTAACAAGATTTCTCACGGTTGCACATATTCTCCGGACCGGAGAGAATAAAATTACATGCAGAGGACTAACAGACGATCAAAGCAATCAAATGCCACTAGATGGAGCTAGTAATGCCATAATGATTCGAAATTTGAGATGAAAAAGATGGAAGTGTTGACGAATACTTGGTCAGCTTTTCAAGTGTGAAGTGTAATACAATTCTCGTGGTTAAAGAAATCCTCTCCAGCAGAAATTCATCATCAATAGTGGAACTGTCTTCTTGTTATATGACTTTGCCCGTGGCCTCGGTTAGATGCGGTTGACTACAGCGCTACCGAGGAACGTATTGGGACATCCTCTGTATTACCCGAATTAGAGGATGTCCCAATGATTTATATCTCTTCGGGTCTTTGAAGAAGCACCTGGCAGGACATCATTTCCAACCCGATGCCACAGTTGAGGGCATCGTCTTTAAGTGGCTCCGCAAAAAGGGCTCCGATTTCTTCAACGGTGTCTTCAATATACTGGCAAAGAGATGGAACAAATGCTTTGTTGCCCATGAATGCTATGTTGAAAAAAATTCTGTAACAAATGCCTTGCAGTTTTTGCGTATCTCTTGAATTTCGTGAATAAGTTTTTTTAAAGGATTTGTCGTCTTACTTTTTCAGCCACCCTCGTAAATTTGTGTTTTCTTTTTATTCAATAAAAGTATAATCCAACTTTTTACGACGGAAATGATTGTTACTAGATCTCTTTTTCTACTGCGTACAAGACGTATCCAGATTTAGTCATGGTTTGCAGAGTTAATCCTTAAGGTTAAAAAAAAAATTAAACAGCTCAGAAATTCTCATTATTTTTGACCAGATAATTAAATATCTCGTAGGCGTTTTTAAGCTTTTAAGAGTATAAGAAGTACAGTTGAAATATAATTTTGAGGTATCACAACCATTTTCTACCGAAGCACTATTAAATAATGGATTTGTGGTATGCATTTGCTCAATTTTTATAAACATTTGTCTTTAACGGCATTCCTATCCTGACAGTGCCAATGAACAGTACTGAGAAAAAGTAATTAGGCATGCGATTAACTATTGAAATTTAACTATTAATATTTAATCATAATTAATGGTTCACGATTTAAAGTGTTTAGTCAGTAATCACGACTAGCAATATAGTTAACCATGGTTACTTAATTAAAGTTTTAAATGACAGCCATTAATCGGGATTACTAAAGAAAATGTTTTTTCGACATTTGTTAAATGTTATTAAATATTAATCATCCATTTTCACAAGTTAATCAGGATAACGTTTTTCTTAACATTATCAGAAAGAAAAATGAATTAGCTCATCTATTTCATCGTAAAAGAATATTAGCAGTGCAAAATATAACTAAAACTTTAGGAATAATACAAACAGTGTACATATGCATTTTTTCTGATTACGCAGCATCATTTCCGGTTTAACGTAACTAATCTGATTAAGAAAACTGAATAATTACATTCTGAATAACATTTTTTTTCTAAGTAAAGAAATGGTGATGACTTGATTCAGTTTAAGTGTCAGAATTCCGATTTAAAAATTTTTCATGACGTTTGGCATATGTTTAACAGAAAAGCGACTTTAAAAAAAAAGAACGGATAAAAAATACTCTTTTAAGATAGATTTTACTCGTAAAGCATATATCCCTTAATTGCTTTACAGTAAATTTGAAAGTTGATTTAGTTACATTCATTTATGTAACTAAAACAAGTTACATAAATTTTTAGATGTTTAATCCAACGGAGGAGATTGATTTTATACTGGAATACATGCTTTACTTGATCAGTTGGATAGTTCAAATACGTTTTGTATTACAGACATTGTTTTAGTTTACTAGCATACATCTGAAAGTGAAATAAAAGCAGAATGCAATGCTTTGGCAACCATCTATGATCATTTTGAACTTATACACCTTCTTATTTTCAATTTTCTTTATTCAGTGACTTATAATGACAATATAAATATTTTTTCACATTAAATATTGTGTTATCTACTTATTCAAAATTACTTACTTATTCAAAATTTGTGCCATCAGATATTGCGAAATAAGTTTAAAATGAAAGATAAATCTTTGAATTTAAAAAAAGCATAAGGGAAGGCTGATCAAAATGATCCCCTGAAGGGGGAAAACTTGCATAAAATTACATATATGTTAAATAAAACTTTGATTCTTTAGTACAATATTTTACACTATATTTCACATCATAAACATATTTTAATAATACAGGGTGTCCGATAAGTCCTTGGCACATTTCAAATTTCACAGAAAAGCAGCAAATTGTTGTATGAATATACAGTTGGCACAATAGTGCTTCACAGAATCAAGAATTTATTTTTCCATCTCAAAACAAATTACTTCTAAAATCTGTTCATAGATGACGCTGCATCACCAGTTTTCAGCAGTGCTAGCCAGTAGGGATTTTTTGTTGAGTTTCAAACGGCATTGCAGGTGCGGGAATATGTATTCTAGTTAAGGCGAATGCAACTGAGAAAGCGCATTGCTTAAGTTGGTATTCCGAATCAAAATCCATAACTACATTTCAGAGATACTTTCGTTACATGTTTAAGAAAAACCTTCCGAGTCGAAACTGCATTTTGGCCTGGCATGGAAAGTTTTGAGAGAATGGAAGCGTTTTAAACAGGGAAGAAGTGGTTAGCCAAGAAGATTAGATGAAACTGTACAAGACATTCGGGAAATTTACTGTGGCGGTACAGTGCAACCTATGAACACAATTTGGAAGTAATTTTTTTACGATGTCAAAAAAAATCGTGAACCTATGAAACGCTACTGCACAAACCACATATTCATGCGATAATTTTTTTGTTTTTCTATGATTTTTTTAACTGTTACAAGGAATTTTCGGACTCCCTGTATATTAGGGTGGTGCGAAAAAAATTTTTTTTTCAAATTCGAAACGTCACCATGTCCAATAGTTGCGATTTTGATAGTAAATTTAAACCCTGAAATTTGGATGAAATTGTTTAATATATTAGGCCTCCTCAAGATCCACGAATCTTGAAAATTATAGGGGGAAATGCTTGAAAATCAACTGCTCTTTTCATTAAAGAAATAAAAATATTATGAAATGTCGCCTCCCCAAATCCCTTGAAGTTTGCCATTTTTACTCCAAAAGTAGCTCGATGAATTGAATAAACAAACTCGTCTACATCCACTCCATTACCATCATGAGCTTGATATTAACAAATCAGCTTCTCAGCTTATTAAATAAGAAAGTTTTTGATTTATCAGAATCAGCCATTATTGGAAGTGATGAGGAATTGACTAATACCGGTGTAAATGCACGTGTAATTAGACGCCTTGGAGGAAAGCTGAGTTCTCCCGTGCATTGGACAAATATGTCAATTTCATTTTAACAAACTACCTTTATGTCACCTTACAGAAGCAGTCGATGGGAAAACATTAAGACCAACAGCATTCATTGGATTGATTGGTCAGTCCCTGAAGACGTATTGGTATGAAGATTGGTAAGTTCCTATCATGAAGTTCCAGGAAATTGAATTTTCATTTGAGTCCGATATTGACTTTGGAGATCTTAGCACGGATAAACGTTATTTGTGGGAAATTTGTAGGCTGTTTCCTCTTGTTATTGCCCACAAGATCTAGCAAATAGAGAACCTGGGAAACCTTTCTCATTCTCGCTGGCAATCGTTCGCAAATCGCACTTTGCGTTTGTATTTTGGAACATCTTGTAATGTTATTTGGTTGGGCTGATTTAAATTTAAAGACTGCGTTGTGATACATGATAATCCAGGTTCGAATACACTTATAGTTGCAATAAAATAAAAAGACGTTAAATACTTCAAACTATTTTATTCAACATATACTATTGAAACATTATTATAACGGGCGGTGGTGGCTCAGCGAAAATAAAATGACGTCCTATATGGACAGTGAAATTAAGGTGGAATGATTTAAAAATTACGCCAGCACAGAATTACACATTGGAGAGAACAAACACTTGGCTGATATCAATAACGCCAATTCCAGAGCAACCCTAAAAGTTAATCCAATAAAATAAAAAATGACGTAATCGGGAGCAAATAATTTTAAAGACAAAGCATGGCTACAAGAAATAAAAAACGCCAACTCCAAGCCAAAGGAAGGGAAATCAAAAATACGTTGATTTTGCAAACGGACGTAATATAATCTATTTTTAGCACACCGGTCTGAAGAGACGAAGAACAAAAAGAATAGTGCATACAGGAAAAAGTAAATATACAGATTTAAAAGCCGAAATGGCAGAAAAAAATGAAAACAGAAGTGATTTAGAATTCTTGAATTTTGGATAGATTACATTAAAGAAAGCCAAATTAAATGATTATTAAATTAGATATGAGATCTTCATCACACATCTTAATCCAACACCACAAATTATTGTATTAGCCACATTCGTAATGAAAGTATACGCGCCAGCATGGTTCAGAATCAAGTGTAACATTGCCTTTCAGGATGGCCCAAAGAATTTGCATTATTTTATATCTCGATTTCAGTATCCCAGAGAATTTATAGGGTATAATAAAAAACGTTGTTCAAAACAACGCTCAACGCTCATATTTTGCTCATATGTACTCGCTGCAGTGTTATTCGACGACAGAATATCTGTCCATCAGCTTGTCATTCAGCGTATCATAAAGGTCAGAAAATCTTCGCAACGAACAATGAGCATTTGAAGGTTTCAAATTCCAAAGGTGAATTTCGAAAGCAATGACTGCATTGACCTTATCCATTGGCAAGAATGTGTTGTAACTGAGCCTCCCATCACAAAGAAATGGACAAATAGTGTGTTACAAGAATTACTGAAGTCGGATAAACATCCAAGTCCTTGCGCGATAAATTTCTAAAAATACCCTGCCATTCCCAAGCAGTTGAGAGGTTGATTAGAATAGTGACAGAATCTGCTCTTCATGCGTGTAGCCTCCATGCAAAAGTTGGATTCATCCGAGCAAAAACATTCGATCGGAAGCTAATGCCAAGTTTTGAAAAAGAGTTTGATTTCTGAGTGAAGTAACCTACTCCTTACATGAGAAGGTAAGACTAGTATCTTCTCTATTTACAGATCTTTGCGTACCATTTTCAGTGAAAAACGCTCAGCTTCAAGAAATTGGGGGAGGCCTAAGAACTAATTTTACATCGGCTAGCTTTTAGAAGATGTTTATATACTCAAAAGTACAAATAAATAACCTGGTGACATTTTATATTTTTATTATTTTTTTTAATGAAAAGAGCAGTTGATTTTAAAGCATTTTTTCCTATAATTTTCAAAATTCGTGGATCTTGAGGAGGTCTAAGATATTAAACAATTTCATCCAAATTTCAGGGTTTAATTTTACTATCAAAATCGCAACTATTGCACATGGTGACGTTTCAAATTTAAAAAAAAATTGTTTTTCGCACCACTCTACTGTATATTAAATCCAAACTGAGTAAGGAAAAAAGTAGAATTTTGAAAAAAAATTCCAAAGGATCATTTTAACCTTACTCAAGGGCAAAATAATCCTTCATTTGAAAATCATTGTGATTTTTTATTGGCAAAATAAAAGATTTAAAAGTAATTATGATTATACATAACGGTATAAAATAAGTTTTACAATCATATAGTATGCATAATTTATTTTATGGAAAATTGTCGTAAACAATAAAGGGGTGTATTTAAAATTTATAATTCAAAAATTATGACCTACAATAAAATCATAAATAAATTTAATACTGTAATGGGGATTCACGTAGTTTGAGAACGCCTGAAGGGCTGCCATTATGACTAGGATTCGGTAATAGAGTTTCTTCAGTCGATGGATCATTTTACTGGGCAGAATGGCTGTCCACTTTAGGTCACAGTGCTGGAACACGCCGAGAAAAGAAAAAAACAATCTAAATAAATATAATTCAATCTAAAACCATACTGTATCCACTAAAGTTAGTCATATTTCATTAAATTAATCACATTTTTTTCCAAGTAAATGGGAAATTTGTTGCTTACCTTATAAGAGATATGATAAAACCGAGTTTTTTAAAGAATTTTACACAGACACGTAACACACGAACTGATTAAATATCGCCATTGCTTCTTCTTCACTTGGCACAATTAGTTTATTTGCTGCCTAGTAGATCACCTGTGTGGAAGAAAATATATGTGAATGTTTCGCCCGCTAGAATCATTTTCGGCCACCTTCCCCCATCTCAATTGAAGATATATCTTACTATGTATCATTACTAACATTTTTATCCTTTATTTTATAATATTCCGTATCATTGTATTGCTGTTTCTTCTTTTTTATGGTGATCTTCTTTATACAAATATATATATGTGCAAAATAAAAAATTATGGAAAAAAATCAGTAGATAAAAAGGTTTGGTTTTTGTCGAGCTTCAAAATACAGCAATCTTTCTTTTATTATTATTATTATTATTATTATTATTATTTTAGTGTGAAAATATTTTTCATCATTATGTAGAAAGTTTTTATATAATTCTAGACAGAAAATATTTATTATAAGTTAAAACATTTATTAATGCGTTGAGTTATTTAATATCGTTAAACTTTTGAAGTATATTCTAAAAATATTATATATACCTCTTTAATAAAAGAATTCAGTATTTAAAAAAAAGAAGTAAAATCTACTGAAATACCATGTGTCTGTTGCAAAGTTCGGAAATTTTGCTGAGTGACATTCGCAAGGATGTAGTTTTAAAATATACTATAACTGTCTGAAAAAATCAACTGACAGCCCTGAAGTACAAGTAGTATAAAAATATTTTCGCTAGTTATGTGTACAGTACAACTATATATCACAGAAATGTTCAAAGTATAAGACAAATATTTTCTCTAAATGGAAGTCGGTGTCTTTCTATAGATTGTTGAAATAACAAAATATATTTCTATACTAATGGCTTTAACTAATACTAATTCGTATTTTGTATACAATCACTAATGATATTTTAACGCAGAAAAGATAATTTTAAAGCTTTGAAACGTTGCAGAGTTCTTGCAGTGGAAATGTATGTTGCATGTAGCTAGTGACTGTGGCGACGCCGTTGTATTTAACGTCTGTGGCATGTATGAATGTTTAATGAATCAATTTTTAAGGGGTCCTGTAACCTTTGAAAAACGTTATTTTATGTATATGATCATGTGTTTGCAAAAATAATTTGTTTACGTGTAAGAAATTTTGTATATCAATGCAATAGCCTTTTCTGTTCATACTACGTTTTCTTAGTTAATTACGAAGAATTAATTTATTCATTGATTAAAAGCAACTACTTATCATATTTGGTTCACTACGAGCAGCCTTACACACATAAAAATCATTTTAAAGGCTCAATATTTTTTTCTGTATACACTCCGGTGATACATAATTAAAAGTGTATGTAAAAAATTATTGAGACTGAAGAGTTATTTTTACGAGTATAAGGCTGCGCACAGTGAACTACCTATAGAAAACAGTTCCTTCTAACCTGTTAATTAACTTAAATTTTCCAAAGAGCTTGGAAAACTTTTCAAGATATTAATGTATAAAGAACCATTGCATTCATATGCAAAAAGACCATTGCATAATAAAAGACCATTGCATTCATATGCAAAATTTCTTACATGTAGATAAATTATTTATGTAAATATGGAATCATATACATGAAAGTACTTTTTTCGATTTTCATCACTTTTAAAGGGTATAAGGATCATATTAAAGGGTACGACCCCTTAATATGATGATGTATGTTTAGTATGCAATCATGAAAGAAAGTTAATAATTCCAAATACCAATGCAAATACTTTTGCTTCGACTGAGTGTTTTTCGAATAATTGTAAGTACTTTTACTTTTAAGTCTGGTTACGTCTTAAGTAGTTATGAAAAATAATATTACATGTGTTTAAAAACATATTTTATTATATTTTTAATTGCTTTTGTTAATTTTTACAAAATTGGTCATTTATTTGCATATTTAAACGAGTCTGTTTTATTTAACTTTTTATTATTCTATAAGACACGCATTTAAAAATTGCTTTTAAGCGTATGAAACAGTTTTATGTCCTATTATAGATCATGTTAAAAAAAATCAGTCTTAAATAATCTTAGAAATACTTTAAAATTATTTCCCTTCTAGGATAGTATTTGAACAAAACAAAAAATAAAAATTACTTAGACGATCATAGCTTTGTACCTGGCTTCATTTATTCCGAAGTTTGTATCTACGACCTACTGTTTGTCCATATTTTTATGCCTTTGTTCCAAACGTTTTACTGTCTTCGAATATTGTATAAGTATTCGTCGTTCCAGTTCAAAATTTGTGTACGACTTTTAATACGCTTCTCATCGTTCAATCGAGCTGAAACTTCGCTGAGCTCATTGTAGTCATGTGACACTTAGCACTGCTATTTTTAATTTTTCGATACTTTTTTTTAAACTATTAATATTTTTGTTCAAAAAATTGTGTTTATCGCGAATATCGACCCGTATCTTCATAACTATTGATCTATTATTTTCATGATTGCATCGCGGGAAGACTATTTAAATTCTTAAAAAGATGAAATCAGTTTAAAATATCTAGTTTCAATGTTTAATTTTTAGTGATATTTTGAAAGAAAGATCAATTATGCATTTAATTTCTTTACATCATGATATAAAAAATTACGGATTACAGCTATTCTAATATTTTACTAAATACGGATTGCCTTTTCTTAAATTGTTTTAAAGAAAAAAAATCAAAAAGTATAAAATATTTAATTTTTGGCGAATTTTAGAATCAAAAGTGGTAGAATCAAGTAAAAAATGTTGCTGTATCTGAATGATATTTACATACGAAATGTTTCATAAAAAATATAATAATAATTTTAAAACTTTAGTAATTTGTGTATTTTTCTTTAAAATGGCATATTCTTAATTCAGTTCTATATTTTATACTCTTTTATTTACGAATGACTTTATGCAGTATTTCATAAATAATTTTTTCCCGGCTACTAAAAATAATCACGGTCACGTTATAGTAAACTTTCTGACCATGGTTTTCCAAAAAACTAATCTATCTTTCAACGATTGCACTTAATAAAAACTGTTAATTCAGATTTTTTTCTTTCATACGATGATTAAATTTTCAGAGGAAAGACCAAGATTTATGAACATGTTTTAGAAACTATACGCATGCTTCAACACTTTTCTTCCAAAGTGATTATTAACATGTACATGAACACGACGTTTCCGACCCCACATCGCTATATGATTCTGAACCGTCTTGGTATATCCTACCACTCCAAAAAGTTTGTAAAACTCATTTCGTATCATCCTGTATATATCATAGACCACCGTCGCCCGATGGTAGAGGCCAGTGCCGCCTCGCTTCGCCGCCGCTGCCGGGCACTTGTACCAAGCCACCTCGGCCTATTTCTAAGCCGGCTCGCCGATTGTAAACATCGTCATCATAATTTTACTGAAAAGTTTAATATAAAATGTCAACAATGGGGATTTTTTATTCCATAAAGAAAAGTAAAATATGAAATGTTACAAATTTTAATAGAGAAATTAATATTTTACTTCCGCAATGTAAATGGTGGTATATGCTAGCTATTTAATGTTTTAGAAATCTCCTTGCTAAATGATGCTTTACACGTGCTCTATGTAAAGCCAATTCGTAACCAGGGGACGATTTTCCCCGAATCGGTTGAAAAGCTAAGCCATTGGCACTGTCTCGCGTTGGAGAAGAATCTTGCAGAGGAATGTTAACGCGCTCTTATGATTGGCTGAACGAGGTAATGAACAGGTCATAAAGTCTTTAGAGTAGTTGATAACCAACGACTGGGTCAGTAAAATTGATCGAAAGCTAGCCACCGACTAGCTTCGAACAACTGAGAGAGAATAGACCTCCAGGTGTTCTTTTTGGAGGTGACTAGAATCCAAAACTTGCAAGCAATATAGTCCATAAAAGTCAAAATGGCATACTTTATTTTAAGATATTGATATTTTATTTTTATCTAAAATTGTTATTTCGTTGCAAAATTGAGAAGCTTTCTAAAAAAATTATATATATATATATAATCAAATCCTATGCAAAAGCAAATAAAAATACAGTGGTTACACACGTTACATAGCGCTTATTGAAGCTGCTTAAAGGAAAACATGTGCATAATATTATTTAGTAAATACAATATGAATGCACCCCAGGCCAGCCATTGTTGTTATATAAATGAAGCATGTAAATGCATTTTATGCTTTATTTATATAACAACAATGGCTGGCCTGGGGGGCATTCATATTGTATTTACTAAATTATATATATATATTATATATATGTATGCAATAATTAAATGCTTATTTCTTCCTGGATACTTCATTATGCTAGTAGCATGTAAATATAAAATTTAAATTGAGTCAATGGCGTAATTTTATTACTTTAAGAAGTGTGTTTAAATGTTGCATTATATCTTAAAAGAACATAATTTTATCGGTTTGGAATGGTTCATGACCAGGTTGTGGAGAATGAAAAAAAAAAAGTAATAAAAACCAGCCACTAAAAATCAATTAATGCATCAATATGTACTAATAACTAAATGTATCCTGAATGTGCGTATGAAAACATAAACCTATCCAATTTTGAGAAAATCTATGTTTTTCTGTTTTGCAGATGAAACATTTTAAGCGGCAAGCTTACATTTAATAATATAAATTTCAGTCTTTAAGAAATGTTAATTTAAAGTCAATATATATATATATATATATTTGTACGCATACACTCATTTTCATTATGTTTTTTTTTTAAAATCATTCTCGGCGGCGGCTGCCGCAAATTTCCGTGCGGCGCAGACCTCCACATGACAATGGCCACTTTAGCCCACAAAAAGTTTCTAAAACTTAAAAAACTCCAAAGAAACTGATGCAATACATGGAAGAGTTAGTAAAATATTATGTGCTTACAATTTATTACACACATACATACAGTTTAGAATTTATTCCTTATTTATGTTTACTTAGATTCTTTCATAGAAAGCAGTTTAATAATTATATTGCAGAGTAAGGTGATTTAAAGATTGATATTTTTTAGACTGATATCCACTGAATAATTGAATAAATGTATTCAATTCATTGACTACATGATTATCTAATGGTTATCGATAATGACAATGTTTCTTAACTAGCAAACAAACAAAAAAAACGTTTATATTAAAGTCGAACTTTACAACGAAAAACTCCTTATTGAAAGCATTTATTACCAGCCATAGCGCTGGCTCATTTGATGAGATGGGGTAGCTAGAATCCTAGGACTAACTAGGTGGGCATCATTCCTAAAGTCAGTTCCCTGGAGTTTGAAGCTAGATTGCGAAGAACCTTTCAGTCATTCTTCAATATGGTGGCTTGGACACTCTAGGTAGAGGATGCCAAGGCAAGGACTCAAGTAGACGAAACTTATTACTAGATCCTCAAATCAGACTCGCACCAGCAAGCACTCACATGTATCCCCAGTGAATGGGAACAGCCGGATTCTCACTACATCAAACTGGTTTATTGTTGAATTGCCTTGATTTACTCGACAACTCATTATTTGTACTTTACGTATTTAAAAAAATATAGTGCTTAGTAAAATACTATTCGGTCTTAAGTTAAATTTAATGATTTATTAATTTATTTGTCAAATACCAGTTACATTGGCCGTTTGGCCATTAAACTCCTAGCCCGCCAATAGCGCTGAAATCTACAAGAAAAATCTGTCAGTGCTTCACACTCGTCCAAATGTTCTGCCTTCATTGGCCATCCACTATCGCATAAAACACACAACGGCGAATCTGCTAGAAATAAATGATTCTGTAGACATACATGCCCCATCAAAAGTCTAAAAGGAGCAACCGCAACTGTTCGCGATGGTCAGGAACAGGTCAGCTGGGTTAGTTGAGAGAACACCCCAAGGCTTGCCATCACAAGCTCGAGTGGCAAAATCTCTAAAAGTCTTTTGATATGTGAGTGATGTCAGAAGCTTAATAGAATGGAGGCTTGCACTCGTTTTTGGCTTTTGGAGAACAGCAGCCCCCTTTTGACAAGCATATCTGCCATTTCGTTCCCATAAATACTGCAGTGTGAAGGTACCCATTGAAAAGATATCTTGTGGGAAAGTTCTTTTAAGACTTTCTGACACTGTTGAATACATATGTTCTTACACTCTTGGTAAGAGGAGATGGCCTGTATTGCTGAAGTCGAATCCGACAGGACAACAGCTCTCCTGCACGAGCTCTGTCTCAATGCAAGTTGTTGGAAAGCCACGCTTTCAGTTCTCCATCAAAATGTATGGAGTAAGCCCCAATAGGTATATAGAAACTGAAAATCTTGCTTAAAACTCCAGCTCCAGCCCCCTGAACCCTATTGGTCAGAGAGCTATCCGTGTGTACATTCATCCATTCCTTAGCCGGAAAACGTTTCTCAATTGTTTCCAAAGCAATAGGTCTTATTTGCTCTGAACTCATTGCCTTCTTATCTACCTTCGTTTCCAGGCCCAACGGCACATGAAGGAAGTTATAATCTAAAGGATTCGGCAAAAACAGCAGTGCCGATTCCAGTGTTCTTATATGTTTGCATTGTTCTGGATGAGAGACACACTGCAGGAAACCATTTTGTGTCTTCAAATTTCGTTGTCTATTATAATCATAGTTCCTCCAATGAGCATTACTTGGCAATCGAATAAGTCTCTGGAAAAGGATGAAAGCATTTCTCTGAATCAGGTTTGTCATTGGTTGGTTTGCCGATATCAACTGCATTGCTAAAATGGGAGCCGTTTTAACAGCTCTTGTTACAATGCGCAATGTCTGATTTCGGAATACCTCCAGGCGTTGTATCACATCTCTGGTAGCGGAGATCAATATCTCACAGCAATAATTTAGTATTGGTTGAATATACATTTTATACGTCATGTTGAGGGACTCTCTACCACATACCCTGCTAAGCGTTTAAGGATAGGTAACCTACGCTCAGCCTTAGCAACGACATGCTCAGCATACTTTCTCCAGCTTAAGCACTTGTCAAAAATACAGACTAGATAGGTGGCACCATCCGTCTGGTGTAAAATCGACTTCTGGTACATTAGTCTAGGAGTAAAATGTTTTCTGTTAAGAGAGAAAAACTGACAAGTAGTCTTCCTCTGGTTAACTCTCATATTGTTAGCAGCACACCACACCTCTAGTCTATGGAGCGCAGAGTTTCGGTTTAAACCATCTTGGTTTTTTTTTATTTAATGATTTATACAATAAGGGATTCGATTAAGTTAGCGAGTGGTGTTATAATCCACACTCATGTAGAAATATAAATGTTACACGAAAAATTCGATTTCATTTACAAATATCATAAAAAAAATCTCCCAGTCCTGAAAATAAAAAAAAACCTTCACTTAAACATCTAATCACCTTCAAATAATTAAATTAGAGGTCTAGTTAATTATAGCAGTGCAACTTTACTCTGCATGCCAAGGGTTTGATTACAGATATGTCAAAGTACCACTTATTTTATAAAAACATTACTTTGCAATTAAAAAGAAATGTTCCTGTCCCAAATTCGTCGGAAAAACTGAATGGATATTTCCATTATTTTTCCGTAAATTTACAAACATGTTTTAAGATGATTTTTCGACTTTCAAAAATTTTATACGACACCCTCCCATTTCGTTTTGTGATCTAAAGAAGGAAATAATTAAAACTTTACACATTAAATTTTCAAATGAGTTTTACGTTTTGCTACCAAGGTTTAGAAATATAAAAATTACAGATCTTTTTAAAGACGTTCTTTTTTACCTCCAAATAGCCCCTTTCTAAAATATCCCTATAAGCTAATTACGAAACTTTTTTTTGTTTTTATTTTTTAAAAATCATCTTAATAGTAGTAAAAAGAATTGGAATTGAAAAACGTTTTTACCGTTAATCGTAGTTCAACGTTTCACCATACAATGGAGCTGAATTAGCTGCATTCTTTTTATAGAGAAACGTTTCATCATGATTTTGCTCTATTGATCAGTTTAAGCACTAAATCATTGTTCAGTACTTCTCCACAGAAAGGTTACAGCTTATTCAGCACGATTTTATGGTTAAATGTCAGCTAATCGTATTAACGGTGTAATTTGCAGTTTTAATTGCAAGTTACTAAACCAGCAAAATTTAGATAGAGAAGGAGTACTAGTTTGAAGAGATAGACTTTTTAGATACTTATTTATTGTTAAGAAAACCGTAAACTTTGAAACTACAGATTAATAATATGCACAAAAAACATTTGACAAAAATTGTGTACATACTATAGAATTTTGGATGGTTCATAATAAATCAACTTTAAAATTTTTATGCCACATTCTTTATTTTGTTCAATTAAAAGAACTGTGACCTTTTTATCTAAAAGTTTTAATATTTGCTTTAATAACTATGTTTTATCTTCTTTTCATGCTTTTCATTTTCTTGAAACGAGTCATTGTTTGAAATAAAGATTTCTTCCTTCCACCAAACATTTTACACGAGTTTCCCATTTTAATAGGTTATCCTTTAAATAAATCAGAAAATAAAAAACAGCAGGTGTTATTGACGATGTATATTATTTTATCAGTTTGACGTAAATTATCATCGGAGAAAACAATTATTTAAAAAGAATATGAATTTTTATATTTTTAAACCTTGGTAGATACTTCTAAACTCATTTTAAAAATATGATGTTTAATGGATATCCTTTTTTAGGTCGTGGAACAAAATGGGAGGGTGACTTATAAAAATTTTTAAAGTTGATTTTTAATGACCTTCTTATTATACACTTTAAAAATCTGATATGTTATCTTTCAGAAATAAAACCTATAGTTAAGATATTCATTTTCTTTTTTTTTACGTTTTCTTATCAGTTCTTAACACCTAAAATTTATTGGAAAAAATTCTTAGAATAATACTACTGATAGAAATTACAAAGAGACTATCACAAATATGTGTATCTATCAAGCTTAATAATAGTGTATGCAATCTCTTTACTTTTCCTACATTTATCATGGATCTTTTAAAACTGTTAAAGAACTTTTCTGAAATCTTAGAAAGATAAATGAGAATGGTGAGAAACGTTTTCACCCAAATTATTTTCAAATTGAAGTATTTTATAACTCCATTAAAAGCGTATTCAAGAGCTTGAAATAAATTACGTTTATGTTATTAGATTTATATCAAACTGATTTATTCCATTTGATTTTTTATAACTGATGAGAAAAAAAATACTAATATTCGCATAAAAGTTTTAATCACTAATTATGCAAAATCTTTGCAGAACGTGTATTTAGATAACTGTATAACTTTTTTTTAAACTTACAGCTCTAGCTTTTACCCAAACTGTAAAAAACAAATAGTTTTTCACTGTGTAGTTTTTTATACAAGATCAGTTTTAAAAATGTACAACATAAAAGAAGTTTGCTGATCATTTCCTTCTTCTTTCCTGTGTGTCTGTCTGTTTCTCCGAACTTTTACTATACTAAATAAACATCGATATTATTAGTCCTGTATATTTTAACAGATTTCTTAATAAAAAAGGAGTACTTAAATCTGAAAATTCATTTTCAAAAGCCCACAAAATGACTCATTGTGGTCTATAGCCAGTTAATTTCAAATGCTCCTTTCGATACGTCCTTACCTCTAAATTGACAAAAATACAGTCCACGGTGATGTATGGTAAAAATTTTACAAACTTTTAAAAAATGACGCCATATTGTTTGAAATGCACAAATACAGAAATTTGCAATAGGTTTATTATCCATATACGCTTTCCACCATAAAGGATGAATATACTATTTTTTTTTACATGGACATTCGAGATGATTCCAATATGATTCTAGTATTTTAGTATTATGTATAATAGCAGTCCAAATTTTTGAATTACCATATCATGTGAATACGGAAAGGAAGTTAGTTAATCAACAACGTCTGAGGCAATCGGTAATCGAATTGACAGTCTGCCTTTCTGCCCTATAACTGGTGAATGGATGATCGTTTGACACAAATTTTATTTTGTATTTTTTGCAATGTCACATTCCCTGGTGAAACTGTTGTGTACGGCTTTCGTTTTTTTCCCCAGGAAAGTACGAATATAAAAAGATTCTAATCCATCTTCTGCCTACATTATTTTTTAAATAAACTATGCATTAATATTCGCCAAAATTTAAGAGTGCTTTATTTAGATTTATGCAAATTATACTTATTTGTCAGTTCACTAATCGGTATGATGTTTATGGTCCA
The DNA here is from genome assembly GCA_038373885.1 of Cheiracanthium punctorium. Classification (NCBI taxonomy): domain Eukaryota; kingdom Metazoa; phylum Arthropoda; class Arachnida; order Araneae; family Cheiracanthiidae; genus Cheiracanthium; species Cheiracanthium punctorium. The sequence goes on from JAWZYV010013419.1 coordinate 397,690, forward strand.
CACACACATTCATTAGTAGCCATAATTTTACACAAAATCTAAGCGTATTCGTGTGAAGTTCATAAAAATAACAAAAGTCAAACAAATTTTTGTATAGTTTAGGTTATTTGTTAGACTCATAAATTTTTATATGTACTTATTGGGGAATACATACGAAGATAAGTATGCTTTAATCATCTGCTGTCTATAAATACTTTAACACAAAGGAATAAATGTATAACATATCAGGTTGGTATAATTCATCATATTTCTTCATGTTAAAAAAGATATTTAGTTGTTTCTCTATATATTTCTTTCATGTCCATTAAATGATAAGTTTAGAGTTATGTTTTTAAATCTCCATAGAGCTTCAAAAGCATAATCATTTTCTCTTTTACTAGTAATGATTGTAGGATCATATGCAGACTGAACAATCAAAATTTGTAATAAACATTATATTTCAGCATGTATGTAAAGTACAAGGGGGGAAAATCAGATGGGGAAAAATGATAACTAATCCATTCTATGCAAATAAACTTTGCGGTTTAGAAAAACAACATCAATATTTGGAGTTTTTTTAACTCAAGTTTTCATGTATTACTGTGTGTGTGTGTGTGTGTGAAACTATAATACTCTTAAAACAACTTCATGAAAGCGTCACAATTCTTATTCAATGCACATTCTACATGGAGCAAAAAACTTCACGATATAATGTTCTAAATGGAACATTTTTTTTTCTTTTAATGCCTAGTACATAGAATTAGACTTAATATAAATTGACCACATTTCATTCTGTTTATGAGAATATTCCGTTTATGTACACTTAAGCGGGATTAAAACATTTTCTCCATCTAGCATTTAAGACTAAAAGATTAAGATTAAAATGAGAAAATTACTTATATTTTTAAATGCGGTAGAATTTAAATAACTATTTTTGTCCGTTGCAATACTTTTCCTCTCTAATGAAAAGAAAAAAAAAAAGAATTTAATAAACATGTTGCCATCTACAAAAGTGTAAGCTATTATTTTAAACTATTTTCAAAACTTCAAATGCTGTTATATACAGTTCGGATTATCTAATCTTCATAAATCACTTTATAATCTTTAATTATTTCTTCAGAACTGTGCAATTAATTCTTATTACAATTAATTACAAAAAATTAACAATTAATTTAAAAATTACAAATATTACAAAATATTACAATTAATTACAAAAAATTACTTATTACAAAAAATTAATTGTTATCTGCAGATCTTTTTAAAGTATTTCAAACTTACCTTTTAAAGGAAGTTTCTATGTTAAGTACTTAAATGCAACACGGTGTTATTGCTTGATAACCATTATTTTTGAAGGTGCTACATGCCAATATTGAAATTGCAGTCATAATAAGGGAAATACATTTTTAAATTGTAATAAAAAAAGAAGTGTTTTAGTTAATAATTAGTTAGTAATTATTTAAAATTTAATTAACTAAGATTTTTAAATATCAACAACAGACTTTTTTTAAAAATAGACTTAAATGCAGCTGCATACCTAAAATGTCTAAATGTATTTTTTACATTTAGTTGTTACATTAGTTGCTGCATTTAGTTTTACATTTCATTCGAATATACTTGCACATTTATATAAATACTTAAAATAGTTACAAATGAAACTTCTAGTCTACATAAAATACTGACATGAATCACAAATCAAAAAAATAGATTTTTAGTAAAACAATTTATAAATATACGCATTTCAAAAGTTGTTGTCATGATATTTTACCATTATTTAATATGGATATTCTAAAATAAATGAATTAAACATTTCAACCAAAACTTTTAAAGTATTTGGATACAAATCTGTTAAAAAATATAATGCCCCGAAAAAGGTTTTGTTTCCTTGTTTATAGTATTAAATTTTATTAATACGTTTTGCTCATTAAATGCAGTCATGTTCCAGCATTCGGTTTTATAATGATATTCAAAACTACCTAGCAATTACCTTTTCATAAACATGTTTAGTTTTTGTTATTTCATGTCGCAAATTTCCAAACTGGTATTTAATTGCAAGATCATTTAAAGTTGTGTAAAATATTAATAACTAAACATCTTATCACTTTTGATTTTATACTGCAGTTTAAATTCATGATACTTTCCTGAAAATGAAATATTCGTTAACATTTTTGCAACCAACAAAATTTTTCAGTTTTTAAGTATTAGGTATAGCACTGTAATTAAAGCAGAAATTTTCTGAACGGTATATTCTATCTAATAAAATTTTACTGTAGAAAGTTCACAAAATATTCTAGAAAAAATACCAAAAGCTGTGAATACTTTTATAACAAACACGCATACTGAAAGGTAACACTGAATATACGGTCACCTATTTGAATCCTTATAAATATATTATTTAGTTTTCTATTTTTTATTTTAATTAATTAACTTATTTTTTGTATTATTATGTATAGCTTGCCCCAAAAACGTTATTATTAAAGCGCATATGAATTTGTATATTTTTAGGAACTATTCCGATATTGTTTTTTCATTTAAAAAACGCTTTTTCATTGAATTGAATTTGTTTTGTCTTTGTATTATTATTCATGCATTCCGTCCATGCATTATCATGTTTTATTATCAATGCATATGCATGCCATTCGTTTCTAAGCCTTTGTTCGTTTACAGGATTATTTTAAAATAAGTTCTGTAAATTTAACATTGGGAAGCATATGTATCGTTAAAATTTACAAGATGTATTCCGTTTGTAACAAACTGTGCATAAAAGTAATAATATATGAAAACAGTGAATAACATTCTATGAAAACATTTTTTTCCCTAACTTATGAGAGTTTAAGCCATAGATGTTCACTAAACATTTGAATCCTCTCCACATAAACTAAGCTTTATTTTATTACTTGACTATATATTTTTTTTCACGAACGCTTTAAAAAATACAGGCTTTTTTCGAGAATTATGACAGTTTTCCAATTTTTGGAAGGCTTAAAATATATCTGCTTGTTACACGCGGTTAGTTTCCAAATTTTACGACAAATTACTTCTAATCTGCTGGTGCGTTAACTTTTAGTACCAACATTGAAATTTATTTATGTTTTTTTTTTAATAAGTCAGCTGATTTAACAAATTAAAAGTTATATATTTTTGTGAAAATTCAGTTTTTAGTAAGGATAATTCTAACAGTTTTTTTCTGTTCCTTTCCAAATAAATTTAAATTCAGCATATTTTAGCTACACTATTGAATATCTGTAAGTCAGTGAAGAAGTTTTTTGCGAATGAATAATTTTGTACATTTAAAAACTTATACTAATTTTCAGGGATATACCATGCTTTCGGTATTTCTTATAAAATTTACATAATGTAGAAAAATATAAATTTATCCTTTTTCTGTTTCTTTGTTTACCACGTAACACAATTTATTTAAATTATTTAATTTATAAACCACATTTATTTTATACGTTTAATAATTTTCTGTGTTTGGAATTTTGCCTAGTAGGACTTTAATGAGTTTACTTAGTTTTCTTAAAACTGATCAAAGATGCCATATCTGTCCACTTTGTACATAGAATCTACTTTATTTTCATGATATTGAAAAGCTTTGTAAATAATGCTGCCGAGAATTTTTCCTTTTCTCAGTAACTGCTTTCGCTCTAAAGGCTGAAGTTGCAAAGTCGCATGCTATAATCAGTCAGTAATTCCAAATATTGCATCTCTAAGCTGTTGTGACCAAATTGAGGAAACTTGAGGTTGCGTTGTGAGTAAAGTTTTGTTTAGAATGACATGATGGCATTTTTCTCTAGATACATCCTAAAGTATTATAATCTAATATAAGTTAAGTGAATTTTTCAGTCATGTCTTACTCATCATATCTTCAAGCACACACTTAAAAAAAAAAACTGCGCATCATTATTTTTAACCGCTCCCAAAACATTATTTTAGCTATGTTATTGATTACAAAAGTATATAAGCATTAGATAGTTTCAGTGCATCTGAAAAATGATAAAATTACTTAAAATCTTTATATCATTTTTCACAGTTTTTTAGTCAGTGTTATGAATCCTCATTTAATCAACGTTAAAAAGTCATTTATCATTAGGGGGGAACCCAAGGTAAGACTAAGACCTCTCCAGTTCTCTCCTAGAAAAAACAATGAGATTTTGCTACATATTAATATATTCTTTTCAGGTACATTTTCTTTAGGTCAAAAAAAGGTTCTTTTTTATGCATATATTCCAAATTTTATTTCTGTATCCTTCACTGTTTACCTCTGCGAAAAATTCCTATAACTGTAGAATGCATTGAAAATGGTACATAAAAAGTCGCATGACTTTTACTAAATTGTGAAAACATGATTCCTGATGGGAAGGAAAAGAAAGTCTTAAATATCCAAATTAGGTTAATCATTTATTCAACCTTATAACCCATTAACTGTTTATTAGACTTTTATAAATTTTACATTCTTCTATTTAATAAAAGTTACCAGAAGTTGATTATTTGTTTTAATCCAATAGACGGAAACAATTTGAAGACTTAAAAAAATACCAAGGTACACCCTCCAAATAAAATGTATTCGAGATAAATTTACTATTTTAGATTTCCGAATAATAAGTGAGTTTTTGAAAAACGCACAACTTGACAGAAATATCGAAAGTCATATTTATATCATAGTCTAATTCATATTCTATGATAAATAATTTTTAATATACGAAACTAACGTAGGAAATTTATCTCTTACTCGAATACTTTTTTTGGAGGGTGTACAGTTTGGATATTCAATCTTCTTCCAAAAGTAAAGTAGCCAGACAAGCGAGGTGATTAAAAAGTCAGGTATTCTCCAAAATTTATGTTTTTGATCACAAAATGTTATTGACTACTCATTTTCCTAAAAAATTATGCCTTCCTCTACCGAAATATCTTCCTCCTTATGAGCCTGAATACCAATAAGCATCTTTCACATTTCTTGTACAGCTGAACAAAATGAATTTTACTTTGGTAGATAATATTTAAAAGATACTTTAAGGTTAAACTTTCTTTTTTAAACTGTGGATCGAAAGCCTCTATTCGTTTTGTAACTAAATTTACATTTATGACACTAGTAGTCTGATAACAAGCTTTTGGGCCCTCTCTAAGCTAAAACTTGACTGTAGTTTAAAGAGCTGACAAAAATAATCTAACACTTCCTTTGCTATGCACACTTAAGAGTCTAACTGCAGACGTGAATAATAAATTAATTTTTTAATATTCTTGTAGCAAAATAAGAATGAAATTCAAAGTAAGATTATTACACTTAACAGAAAATGAGAAGATTCAACGTTTGTAGGTAGGCGTAGATAAAAATTCAATAGTTAATTCACTTGCTTAAAATAAATGAAATTGACACATTTATTTTCAGTTCAAAATGGAGAGTAAATTAAGCAAATTGCCAGTGACAAGAAAATGGATTTTACCAACGTCACAAAACAATAAAAGATCACAAGTTATCGGGACAATCTAAGTTATGTATTTTACGAGAGTCGTAAAATTAGAGGTTAGTGAATATATTTTTCAACGTTGTTATTTCATTGGAAGAGAATTTTATATGATATCATTGAGAATGCTGATGAAAAACAAAATAATAATAAGCTGAAACAAAATAATAAACTGCTTCTTAAAAGGGTGTGTATAGTTATATAAGTATTTTTCTTTCCCTTGTTAAGGAATCGACATAGTCTTGATGATTGCAGCAACTTCAGCTTTCATTAAGTGGTATCTTTGACAATTAAATCAATTTTGTTTTATAAGAGAAAACTTACTGCAGAGATAAGCGTATAAAGATAAGTCTTCAATGATTTATAAGATAAAATTAACTGCATAGCTTAAAAATATTTCATTTTTTAAATTTCATCTCGAAAAAAAAATACTTTAGGAATTTTTTTTAATATTTTTTTTTTTTTTTACAAATTAAGCAGAATCACAACAGATTCGTGAAATAGGCCTACCGGGGAAACCACGTTAAACAAAACGCGCTTAGTACACTACCTCAAAGGCGACGTGGAAACGTTTGCATAATACGACGATTACAACTTTTTGAATCGTTATATCTCAGAAACGGTGGCTCTTAGTAAAAAAAGTATTTAGACATTATTTATAGATAATTATCTGATCTACAATTATTTTCTGAACTAATTTTATGATAAAACTTTCCGTGTTGCTGAAAATCGCGAAAAACCCGTTTTTGTGACCTTTGACCCCGAGTAGATTTTTTTCCAGGTGTCGGATCCATGAGGACTTTTTACATTTCATTTATAATGGTGTTATGAACAATCCCATCAACTTTCAGCTGAGTGTGAATTTTTGTAACTTCACTCCTATTCTTTGGTCTAATTTGACCGGACTATCTGGTTTGTATGTTTTAGCGTAATAATGACGGATCCATTCACCATATTTTCCAGAAGACTCACGAATAGACGTTTGGGTCACACCAGTCTTTCGAAACTTTAGGATATCCACTGGAAACGTTCGAAATCCTTGCTGTAACAAATTTTATTTCTATTCCAGTTGTACTTGGAATTTACAAAAATCCTCACAGGTATTTCTGTTCTCTAAAAGTGAAAGAAATTCTACCGAAGAATATAGTCCTAAAAATATCAAAGGGGTACTTTTTCTCCACTGACCACATTTTTGTAAATTTTAGGTACAACACCTGGAATAGAAACAAAATTTGTTACACCAAGACTTTCACACGTTTCCAGAGAATTTTCTACAGTTTCGACAGACTCATGTGGACCAGATGTCTATTCTAGAGCCGTCTGGAAAAGGTGGTGAATGCATAGTTCATTAGTACGCTATAAGCATACAAATCAGTGCAATTAATGGCCAAAAACATCATCTAACTGTGACATTTTTCTTTTCAACGTTGACATTCGTTTCAGCACACTGAACGGCAGCCAGTTTCGAAAGTGTAATCATTTTCTTTGCAACGAAGTGTAGAATGCTTCGCTTAAAATTTGCAGTAGAGTCTGAATAAGGAGTCGGATGTTCTATCTGAAATGTCCTTCAGTATAAATAGAGCTATGTTCTTACAGCGAAACAATATGATTTTCCACTTCTGTAGTCGTATATAAAAAACTTCCCTTCTTTTCTTGTATTATATTTGTCTTTTCTTCCATCAAATTAATGGAGTACAAAAACTATGTTACTTATGTAGAATTAAGTCGTGATCGTATCTTTCGACGTTGTCTCCTCGGTTACTTATGTCCCTAACTGTAGCTGGAGTACCTTTGGAGACAATCCCTACATATCACGAAGCACAGACGGTGCAATGTCAGCACATGACCTATCCAATACTCCATTTCTAGCAACAACAACGACTAGCTTTGGCAATGATATTCTCAATTGATTTGTCTTAGAGGTGTACGGAATCTCAGACGTTTTCCCACCTTTGTCTCTCTGACTAACGAAATCGTCATCATTTTCAAAGATATCATCCAATTCTGAATCAGATCCTAAGACGACGTGTGCTAATAAATCTACGATTTCCAGCACTGACATTTGACTAGAAAGTCTTAATAAAGCTATTTAATAATGAAAGTATAATTACTGATTCATTTAATTAAACATTATTTTTTAATATAAATCCATTAAAGACTGTAATAAAAATATATTCGCCTAAGGTGTGGAACCAGAGGAAGGCAATGTAAAAAAGTTTTTTTCACTTCACCCTAATATATTTATATATTTTTAATAATGTCCTTCAGTATAAAAATAGTAAAAATGGAGCTTAAACTTTTCTCATAATTTAATATTTTTGTACGCGGCCCCCCAAAATACTGTTATTAATGTTTTTGAAATACTTTATATGAAAATTTATTTATTCTTCAACAATGTTAATATAACTAAACCATATTATTCCAGTTAATCTGACTATTTGTCTTAATTTTTGCATATGTTTGTGAAGTGTCAAGTCTATGATGACTCACGTACTGACACTCTTATAAATATGTATGCGCTTCCTTATGCTACACCCCTAATTTTAAGCAGAAATAAGATGGATAATTCAGGTCTAATAGAAAATTAAAGTTTTATCTACAGCCATGTAGATATTGAAGACAAAGGGTTTTGGCTAACAGAATCTATTGGAATGTTCAGAAATATCTCAATTTATCTGAAATATTTTCAGTGTGAATAGAAATATTTTATTCAGTAGAATAAAATTTGCTTTACGCGGCACCTGGTTCTTTGCGTTCTGGTGCAGTTGAACCCTTAGCAACCCACTAAGCACGATCCTGCTGACCGCTGTGCAACTCCCAGAGTCGATCTTCCTCCCAACTCTCAGACATAACAATGGCAAAACACATTCTAAGTCCGAGACTTGCAGAACATTTCGACGAGTTTCAACTGCAAGTATTTCGAAAGTGAAATAAATCGTGAGAATTCATGCAATATCTCGTTTCTAACGCTTCTCCCGACACACACCACATAACATCTCACACATTTACAAATTTTTAAGGAGAAGAAAAATTGTTTCACCGTAAATTAATGTGAAACGTGTGCTAGCATGTTCCAAGAATGGAGTAGTCGCGTATGTTCAAATGTGTCAGTAACTAATTCTAGCTTAACGTTTTAAATTTATAAGATTGTATATACTCATACTAACTCATAAAGAAAAGTTTAAAGGCGTCTGTCAAACTGCAAGTATGAAAAAAGAAATTCGAAAAGGTTATAAATGCTGAATCAATGTGTCTGATTACTTGATAAGAGTTTGACATAACGTGAGCTTTACAATGACATATTTTTTTCCTTATATCTCACAGAAAAACTTCTTTCATAGCCATAGGCTTTACTATAGATTTTTTGGACTTCAGTACCACTTTTATGTTTCAAGATAAAACATTTGCGGTCTTAATATTTTTATGCATTTTTCATGTGTTCCATGACGTGTAATATTACGTAAAACCTGTTACTACTCTTTACGATATAATTTGAAAGTTGTATTGTTAACATATATTTCTTTGTTTATAATGTATTTAGTTTCAATTCTGATCATAAAGGCATTACATAATAATTAAACGTTAATAATTTTGTTTAAAAATTTAGACTGACTGTAAGCTTACTTTATTTTTCGAAAGATACGTTATTTTCCTAATTTTGTTTTTGTGCTTTTATTAATATCACCTCTACAAACCATCCCTATTCTCCAATCCACTTTGAGCAGTAGGATTAATCTAGCATTCGCATAGCTAACAGGATATTGCTTCTTTCTATAATCCTGTCTAATGAATAGGGAAGTTTCTGTACTAAGGATAAAAAGAATAAAGCGGACTTATTAAAATTAAGGAAGATTAGGCAGGTAGTGATTTTCTCTCTTCTGCTTAGCATTAATATTTTGAATTTACAAAAAATAAAACATTTATAAAATGCTTTGTTTCATTTAATCCTTCAATAATGTGCTTAGTATAATAAATAGTCATTATAATGCAAATATACATTTAAATGCACATATTTCTTTACTATTATTATTTTATATGAAAGTGTAAATTGATTATAATAGACTTTTGTTTAACTCTTATATTGACTTAAAATAAGTATATTTTTACGTATGAATTAGAGCAGTGTACAGTAAATTGAAAGCTGCTTAGTTAAAAAAAGCTTACTCTTTCATTGTTGCATCTTATTAGACATAGACCGCGTTTTTTTCGGATCGTTAACTATATTTATCTTCATATAAATTTTTCATGAAATAATATGTTCACATAAAAAATGTTTAATATTAAATAAAAGAGCATATTACCCTTGAACATAAAATAGCCAATATTTTACAGTTACCGGTGAGATGACTTCTTCAAAATGGAATCCTACAGTTATTGTTTTGTCGAAATTTAGAAAAGGTACAAAGCCCGAATTGTATAGAATGAATTATTTAAAAGTAAATAATTAAGTATTTAATTTTACATTAAAAAGAAGATTTTTAAGGTAATTCATTAATATAAATTTTCGCGTATTTTTATTGATATGAACTATCAAAATACACTTGAACACAAATTGAATTTTTTCCTTCGCATAGTAGAATGAAGTAAGCATTTTCGCAGTACAAATCAATTTTAATATTACAAAGTAAGTTTTTATATTCTTCTTTAATATACATTATTATACATTTTCTCTTCCTCTAGAGTTACTGAAAACTATCTGTATTTGCGTTTATAAATGTATTTACAGATCCCTTGAAAATATATTCTAAAACTTTAACCATTTGCTTTCAACTCTTTACTGATATTATTGCGTTTTATTGAACCACAATCCTTATTTTATTTGTTTCTTAAGCAAAACAATGAAGTAGAAAGGTAAGTGGTACTTAATATGCCATCGTAAATTTCCAACTAAGTGAAATGAACAAGCAAATAAGGATGTTCTTGCATAATCTTGTAAAACTTAAGAAAATCTAGTGACTGCTCATTCTCCCGTATGTTGTTCACGTGTTACTGAGCGTAAAATTAACCAAGCTTTCTAGCAGAGTGGCGTGTGATGTGTTTGACTTTTAATGAACTGTTTTACAATGCACTTTTTTAATTAAGTCACGAATGTTACGTAAGTGAGATGTTGAGAGCGAATTTTGGAAGTTTCGGAAAATTGGAGAGAGAGAGAAGGTGAATGTTTAACCACGGAAAGGAAAATATTTAGAGTAATATATTTCGGTGATTTAATATAATGTGAAAATCTCATGTTTGATAATTACTTCTAAAGAATTAGTTGAACATTGGAGAGCGACTGTTGTTTCATGGGTAATAGGAGAAAATGTTATGCAACAGATGACTTCACCTATAATATCGGAGAATTTTTTTTGTATATATATATACATATATATATATATACATATACAGGGTGTCCCGAAACGGTGGTAAGACGCTTTAATTCTTTATCTGTTATGAATAGGTGGACAATGTGAATTGAAATAATGTTCAAAATAAGATAGGAAAAAGACTACTCTAAATAAAAAATTCTCTCGTAAATTTTCAAAAAGTTACACTTTTTAAATTTGTATATAGCCCTTATAGAAAAAAATCTCCAATTTGTAAAATGTTGCCATACACTAATGAGGGAATGGACAAAATTTCACCTTTTCATATAAAACATCTCTTGGATATGGTAATAGATACAGAAATATATGATGCGTGTGACTTAAACCCCTTTTCAATGAGTATCGAAAGGGAAAAAAATCACATTGAAATATCGCTTTTCAAGGGGTCGTACAGAAATTGCGAAAGGAAATCATTTCTTCACTGTAGCATAAAACTTCCATTTTCAAATTCCTGTATAGTCCCAAATTATATATTTTTAAATAAATCTCTGAGACTTTTTATGATGAAAGGTTGAAATTTTGTCATCACCTCATGAGTGTATGAGGGTCATTTTATTAACTGAGAATTTTTTTCGTATGTGGGCTGCATACAAATGTGAAAAGTGTAACTTTTTAAAAATTAACGAGAGGAATTTTTCCTTAACGTAGTATTTTGAACGTGTATTGTAACGTGAACATTTTTTTCATTTACATTGCCCACTTATCTCTAATAGATACAGAATAAAAGAGTATTACAAACTTTTTGAGACACGCTGTTTATATGCGTGCGTAAAATGTAAAGATATTTCTCCATCTATTTGATGTATCATAATAAATAAATTGTTGCCAAGTAAATGCAGGTGTACACTAACTAATAAATAAAATCATGCAGTTGATAATAGTTGAATCAATAGTCTATCATACAACGAAACATAAAAATAAAATGCTACAACTGCAATTCTTATGTTTTCTAAAATTTACAATCCTGAGGCAATGTTGTGTTATTACTATAATTACGATAATGGTGAAGTAACTATCCAAACAAATGTTACATGGATAGAAATTTTGTATATTGTTTAATTTTTAGATGTCTGGGTTTTTATTTATATTTCAATATATATTTATGAGCTGAGTCTAGTGATTTTATTGAGGTACTAAGTCTGATAAGAGATAGCTATCGATGTAAATTATACACGTTAAACAAATATATATTTTATGCGCTTTTTATCAGAACATTTAAATTAATCGCTATAATTAGACCTATTAACTTGCTTAGTTAAAATATTTTTTGCTGCTTTATTTTCAATCTGTCTATGACTTGAGGCCGTGGTGGCCCAGTGGTTAAGACGTTGGACTCGTAACCGGAAGGTTGCGGGTTCGATACCGGCGTACCACTAAAGACCACCGTGTACATGCGGTGTACGTGCACGTTAAATCCGTGGTTCCGAAAGTCCTCTCGGCGGTCGCTAGCAGTTTCCGAGGGGTGCCAATATTCAGAAGTCCCCCACCTTCTGATGAGGTTCCAAATTGAGGCGGGAAATTCCGGGAAGGACGTATATGTAGCTCTAAGCGACACATTCAGTGACGCGAGCTGTCCTCTCCTGGTAAATAAATAAATCTGTCTAAGACTTTTTTTAGTTTTATTAATGAGTGTGGCAACTGAGTTGTTTTGGGTGAACAAATAGAGAACTGGTATGCAATGCATGATTAAATCAAAGAAAAAGTATTCCTTTGTGTGTATCATTGTCATCTTATTTTTTTTAATCCAAATGTGATATTTCAAAAGTAATAACGGTCTATGATACTATTTTCAATGTTTGACCTTTACACTTTTTATTATACTTGTACTTTTGATCTTTTTACTTTGGAAATTTGTGTCAATCTGAAGTTTAGAGATTAGTGTAATTTTTGAAGAATTTATGTACATATAAACATAACAAATAGATTTGTATGTTAAAATTTATCATTTATAACTTGACTCAAAAATATAATTAAAATGAAACAATAGATTTCATTGATAAACGTCTTTGTTTATCACAGAAATTTCAAAAATAAATATTTTTTCTCTCAACATGTGAAGTTTGTAGCTCACAAATATTCTCAAAAATTCAATCTTCCTCCGAAAACTTTACGATCTCTGTTCTTCCTTCTACAGAACATTTTTTACGAAAGTGGTGATATAAATCATATTTCAATCTTCTAAAATCGCAAATATGAGCTGCTTTAAACTGAGAGAAATCTCAATGAATTGGAATAATTTTAGGTCCTGTGTTCCAAAAATTAAAGTATACAGTGTCTAAAAATTTCTCTAAGCAGGAGAGTCAGAAAAAATAAAGTTCAAGATGAAATGTATTCCAATTGAACAGGGAAAAAGAAGTTCGGTCTTAAATTTTTATGAAGAACTGCGCTTTTCCAGATTATTAGATAAGATATTTTTAGTAGCAAAGAAAATTAGTATTCATACAATTCGTCACTATGTTTGAATATTAAAATATTTCATTATTATTATTATTATTATTATTATTATTATTAATCACATAGACATTTTGCTGGCGACAGTAAATATAATAACACTGTGTGAGAATGTTAAGTGCACGAAAAAGACTTTTACAGGTAACATTTAGGAAGCTCTTCAAAGGTACAATAAATTAAGTCTTCAAGTATAATAGCTTCAAGAGAAATAATTAATTTAAAGCAATATTGTTATGGATTGAGATGAAACGTCGACGTCCATGAACTTGTAATTTAGACGTCCCTAAAGGTCTAGATCTGACAAAATTTTAAAAGAATGTACAAGGAGAAATTCTTGGTAAGTGATTTAGAATTATGACTTCATTTAAGAAGTCTGTTCAGTGACACGTATGAAGTTGACCACCTTTATGAGTTGACCGCCTATTTAAGTTGACCTAATTGACCAAGAACAGAATGAATTAATTCCTTTAACAGTGATGAACCCTTTATACAGTCGACCACCTGTCTAACTTGTATGTTGACCAGGTAATTAGGTAAAATTAGTTCCAAAGTTTATTTCAAAACTTTTGTAAGTTGACCACCTGCATAATGGTGACCTAATTGACCAAGAACGTAATGATTTAATTACTTTAACATTGAGTGAACCCTTTATACAGTTGACCCCCTGTCTAACTTGTATGTTGACCAGGTAATTAGGGTAAAATTTGTTCCAAAGTTTATTGCGAAACATTTGTAAGTTGACCACGTCCAGATTCCTACAACTTTTATATTTTTCTGAAAATTGAATTTTTTTTTTTTATATTAAAACTATTTATTTCCCTTTACGCCAAAATATAAAAGACAAATTATCGATTGAAAAAAAAACTCTGATTCATTTGATAATCTAATTGTAGTTCACTAAAATGTAGGAGACACAACCGACGAGATATTCGCTAGTGTGCTGCAAAATGCAAAAGTCTCTGAGGATGAAATTGAAGAAAGTGTGACTGAGGAGGTAAGTGATGATGATGATGATTCTCAGTACACAATTACGAGTTACAAAGAGGCTATTAATTCTGTAAAAGAATTACAACGTTATGCTGCAACAATGAGTGCAGAACTCACTGAAGAACACGCGCAGTTATGTGGGAAATTTGAAGAACACTAACCGAAAACAAAACTTAAAACTTGCCGACAAAGCAAGATTAATGGTTATTTCATTCCAGATTCTTAATGCATCATTCATCATTAGACCTTATGTAAGTACAATTTTTTTGTAGTTACATTAGTACATACAGAAGTAGGTAAGTTCAAAACCCGTAATGCATATGTACACTATGCAAAATGTTTTACTACGGTAATAAATTGAGTTTCATACTTAAATGAAGTTGTTTTTGTTCAATTTACTACTGTACGTAGTATACAGAGTAACTATACGTACTATGAAAATATCCAATAGTTTATACGTAATACAGTAATATGTACATATAATTAACACTTAACCCTAATAAGCAATATTATTTCTGTTTTGTATTCATATTCTATATATATACTAGCTGACCCGGCAAACGTTGTTTTGCCATATAAATTATTCCTAGGATTATTTTAGTAGAAAGAAATAACTAACTTATTGTAAGTGTGTGAGGATGTGGTATATGAGTGGAAGAGGCATGGAGCGCTGTGAACAATGCTGGAATATAAAAATAACACAATACCAAACATTTATATTTTTAATTCATTGTAATTTATTCTTTACATTTATATATATCGCTAATTACAATAATTTTACTAAAAAATAATATCAATCCCTTAACGGAATAGAGTGAACAATACTTTTAGCTAACACAAACAAACTGCATGGTTTGCCCACTCGAGATCATGCCACGTATAATTGTCCGTGTGAAAAACATGGCATGCTCAAATCTAAGCCACAAACAAACATAGTTTGGCCTTGAGACTTATTCATAGTCATTCCATAAAAAATTTTGTCCAAAAAAGGGTATAATATTCAGGACCGTGCTGTATTTTTTTTTTCTTGTTTCGTAAAACCCATCTTGGGAATCGAAATCTATCTTAAAATCGTCTACTAAAACTATTTTACAATATTCGCCAAGTATATTACAACTACACTTCATCGTTCTATATATTGTTTCGAATGCGCATCATAATACATGCGTATACCATGTATGTCTTTCTTGGGTTGATTCCTACTTTAACGCCTCGACTCTCGCCAAGGTGGCGATCATTAAACATATGCAGTTACAATGGCAATTTTTTGCATTTATGTGGCAATCATAATTTAGAATTAAAATGGCGATTTCGAACATGTAAGCACAGCATGCCGTTACATTTTTATTTATTTTGGATTGCCAATTAATGTAGTTGTAATAATAAAGTGTCTTCAAATTCCTTAACTGGTGCGTTTATCGCTAATTTGTTTACTTTAGTTTTCATCTAGTTCTTTTGGGAGCGCCGAAACGGTACGTACGTATTATGCCGGCGGTCACGTCCTCCAAACTACTTTTTCGTCAAATTTGCTGGCAAACTATTGCCAATCGTATTCCAAACCATCAACAATTTCATGTGCCCGGCATTTATCTTGGTGAAAATTGCTTGTCTTGGAGGACCGCCGGGATAATACGTAAGTACCGTTGAAAGTTGTGCATTACTCCCAGAGACCCATGACTGCAAAGCTCGCCAAAGTACGGGGATCTTTTAGGTTGGCGAGAGTGAGGATGTTAAAATAAGAATCAACTCTTTCTTGTACCATAAAACGCATCTTTGGAATCGGAATCTATCTTAAAATCGCCTACTGAAACTGTTTTACAATCTTCGCCAGGCATATTCGTCCTATAGGCATATTCCAACTATGCCGCAAAGACATGAAATGGGAATCATAATCCATGAGTGTACAGTGTTTTCCTTTCTTGTTCCACAAAGCACTTCTTCAGAATAGAAATCAATATTAAAATCGCCTAATAAAACTGTTACAATATACGCAAGGCGTTTTCTAACCATACTCGAAATATATTTATAATAAATTGTCACGTTTTGGCTCCCCATTTAGCGATCCATTATCAAAAATTGCAAATCCTTGTGCGACTTTCAACATTTTATTAACGCCCCCCCCCTCTCCACGTTATCTGGCAAACACATTTGAAAAGGGACTCGATGCGCTAATGCCTAGACAAAAATCCTGATTGAACTTATTAGCACTCTGATGCTAAAAATTTTGAGGTGGACCGCCCTTGTGACTTAGGGGTATGAGACAAAATCATATTCGCAGACCTAACGAATATACATATAAAATTTCTTTAAAATCGGTTGAGCCGTTTTGGAGGTGTATGGTAACTAACACTGTGACATGAGAATTTTATTTATTAGATATACCCAATATGAGTTCAATCGAATGTACCATTTAAACGCTAGAGCACTTTCAAGAATTTCCCCCCCCCATAAGCCATAATGTAAAAGAAATCTTTGTAGTAGCCCAGTAGAAAAACTATAAGTTCTATACACATCAAAATCAATGTCGGTCTTACTATAGTGGTTTATAACATATATACCCAATTTGAGCTCAATCGAATGCCCCGTTTAGGAGCTATCGTGTTCACTCACATACACACACACACACACACACACACACAAACACAGACATACAAACATACATCTCGTAAAAATAGCATAAATGAATTCAGAAGACCTCAAAACGTGTTAATACATTTAAATCTCGAAGTCGAATTTTTTCATGATTACAATACTTTCCTTACAGGGTACATGTTCGGAAAGAAAAAAGGATGAAAATCTGAAACACTTTCAGGTTTTAAATACACACTATAGTGCTATATATTAAAATCGTATCATTAGTTATACGTTGTCCCTATTTTTCTTACTTATTCCATTAAGTTTCAAAAGTTTATCATTATTCATGACTGTGCTGTATTTTTCTTGCTTGTTTCGTAAAACCCATCTTTGGATTCGAAATCTATCTTAAAATCGCCTACTAAATCTATTTTACAATCTTCGCCAAGTATATTACAACTATACTTCATCGTTTTATATCTTGTTTCCAATGTGCATCATAATCCATGAATGTACCGGTTTGTCTTTCTTGGGTTGATTACTACTTTAACACCTCGACTCTCGCCAAGGTGGCGATCATTAAACATATGCAGTTACCATGACGATTTTTTGCATTAATGTGGCAATCGTAATTTAGAAATAAAATGGAGATTTGGAACAACATGTAAGTAAAACATGTAAGTAATTTTTATTTATTTTGAATTGCCAATTAATGTAGTTTTAATAATTAAGTGTCTTCAGATTCCTTAACTGGTGCGTTTATCGCTAGTTTGTTTACTTCAGTTTTTATCTGGTTCTTTTGGGAGCGTTGAAACGGTACTTACCGTATCGTACAATCGAATTCCAAACCATCAACAATTTCATGTGCCCGGCATTTATCTTGGTGAAAAATTGCTTGTCTTGCCGTACCGGAGGGATAATACGTAAGTACCGTTAAAACTTGTGCAGAACTCCCAGAGACCCATGACTGCAAAGCTCGCCAAAGTACGGGGATTTTTTAGGTTGGCGAGAGTGAGGATGTTAAAATAAGAATCAACTCTTTCTTGTACCATAAAACGCATCTTTGGAATCGGAATCTATCTTAAAATCGCCGACTGAAATTGTTTTACAATCTTCGCCAGGCATATTCTTAATGTAGGCATATTCCAACTATACCGCAAAGACATTTTAAATGCTGTTTGGAATGGGCATCATAATCCACGAGTGTACCGTGTTTTCCTTTCTTGTTCCACAGAGAACTTCTTCGGAATAGAAATCTATATTAAAATCGCCTAATAAAACTCTTTTACAATATACGCCAGACGTTTTCTAACCATACGCGAAATATATTTATAATAAATTGTGGCGTTTTGGCACCACATTTAGCGATCAATTATCAAAAATTGCAAACCTTGTGCGACTTTCAACATTTTTATTAACTTCCCCCCCCCCTCTCCACATTATCTGGCAAACACATTTGAAAAGTGATTCGACATGCTAATGTCTACACAGAAATCCTGATTAAATGAATAGCACTCGGGGGCTAAACATTTTGGGGTGGACCGCCCTTATGACTTAGGTGTATGAGACATAGTTAAAAACCTATTCTATGACCTAACGAATATACATAGAAAATTTCATTTAAATTGGTCGAGTGGTTTCGGAGGAGTTAGGTGACTAACACTGGGACAGGAGAATTTTATATATTAGATAATTTTTAATATACTACATGTGCTGCATGTACTATGTTATGCATGCGTAAGTAGATGATAAAATACGAAAATCAAAAGTATTTACTGTACCCTTGAAAAGTTGATCACCAGTCTAAGCTGATCACGAAAACATGAAACCACTGGGTGATTAATTTAGCAGGTTTCCCTGTAGGTACATTTAACTGATCTTCATGCAGAAAAACGAATTTTAAGTTCGTAGAACTTCAGGCAGAATCTTCAAAGAATATGAGTCCAGTGATTGATTTTTAGCGAATGATTCTATTCCCTAAGAGATTGAGTAACTTTTCTGCATTTTGTCAATCTCTGTAATTGATTTTTTCGACTTGAACTATGAAATACTGTTTTTACTTCATTGTACGGTGAAATGGAGGTATTATAATTACGAAAATCTTTGGTATTAACCAACCCTGCCATGCCGGTCACGCTTCTAGTGACTAAAACTTGACAAATATCTGTTTTCCTTCTCTTTATTAGCGAAATAAATGAATAAAACCTACTTCAGAAGAAAAAAATATGTATTAAAAATTACGAAATGTTGCGAAAATTTAGTAATTTGTTTTCTATAATTTAATTTAGTTTAATTTATGTGAAAGCCTGATTAGGGTACAGTAGCAAGCTTATCACAAAAAACGTCGACAAAAGATTTTGACAGGTAAAAATTGGATATTATTGTAATGTTTCGGGCAATATTTTTTGTTCATATTGCAAATAAACGAATAAGGAATTTTACAATGATAAAGTAAATTGCATTTTCGGAACCTGAAAAACTCAGAAGCGGATCCATTTTTATTCTTACGTCGCAGGTTCGGCGTAAAATGTCAAGCTATTTCTGAAAATATGCACTTTAAAGCTTTCGAGTTTGATTTAAATCGAATCAATCATTCCACTGCCAAAGTGTTTGAGAACGTTCAGGATGAGACAGGAAAGAGAATTTTTGTTTATAAATTTTCGCATTTTTACTTTTGATCATATATTCAGCAAATACTCTCTATGACAAGGCATTGATCTAATCATTGCTTAAAATTTGATAATACAAAAACAATTTTTCTTCCATGCAAATATTTTATTGCATATGAATGACAAACGAAAAACGAAGATAATTTGTGAACAATAATTTACAAATGTTTTTTCTTTCAGAATTATAGCAGTGAATATGAAAATAGCGTATAGTTAAATATAGTAATTTATTTCTTTTTTTTCTCTAACTAGCAATATTATGAAATAAGGATATCCGATCTTGGATTGCCTGTAATACTGAAGGAATGTTTGGATGGGTTGAATTTCTCAACATAGTTCAGGTTAATTTTTCTATTATTTAAAAAAATACTTAATTAAACATTAATTTTTATGTGGTTGACGAAATAATATTTAAGATATTAGGGAGGATGGAAAGTAAGATCGTCTTTCTGTATGACACCATTTCCTTATCCGAAACTACAGAGGCTAATACTTCAAAATATGGCCTGTATAGAGTTTTTCTATTATGCATGCCTGATAATTGAGTATTTTCCGAAATTCGCAACCTATGGGGATGGAGAGGGGCCCTCTCAAAGAACAGACATCCCTCTCAAAGAAATAAAACAGATATCCATGAAATTCTTACTGTAAAATGGCACACTCAAATGCCTAAAAAGCTACTTCACGATATTTTGAAATAACCTGAAAGTTTTTGGAGTGATGGTACCCGACCTTCCCTATTTTCACGTACATTTTATAAAAGAAAAAGTTTTCTTTTGAAGTGAAATGGGCAAGAAAATGGGAAGAAGAAATTCTTGCTTTAAAATGTAACAATATAAACCAATTATTTAAAGAAAACATGTTTGTTATTAGTTGCAATTTTATTTTATTAAATAACATGCAAAAAATCCGCATTTCTCTATGCTACGCATAATATTTTATAGTGATAGATAACATGTGGATTCTTTATTGCATTCAGGAATACATTGAAAAGCATTTTTTATAGCACAACAGGATAACATGTTTTCATCACATTTACAATATTTTTTTATTCTTCTTTATCACTTTATTGTTTTCTAAACAGGATAATTGCACAATGGATATCGTTTCCAAAAGTCTTTCTTTGGTTATTAAAGCTTGAAGCCTTTATTTTCTATAGCAATCCTAAAGTTGCATTAAGCAGAGTATCATAAATCCTTGTGAACTATTTCATGACTCAGTCTTTTAAGAATATATAACTCTATTAGAATAAGAAAACCATTTTTCGTAAAACTAAAAAGGCATTTTCGACTTGATTACCTCAAAATTAGAATTTCCTCTTCTTTTTTTTAATGTAAGTTTTCGCAAAATTGCAAAAAAAAAGATAATTCATTATGAAACTTACAATTTTCTAACAGATTAATCAGGAAAGTTGATAAGATTAAGTGTAGTTTTCCGGACATAAAATCCATAAAATGCATAAATAAATGCTTTTCAGAGGTATTGTTTATCCGCAATTTACGTCATACTCATTCGTTTTTCTTTTTCTTTCTTAATTTTAGCAACAAATATCTTTTAACCAAAATCTTTTTTTCAGAATGTTTCATCAATAATTTAATATACCTGCTGTGTTAGATTTTCAACACTAACAGATATGTTTTTGTCCTGCATGCATTTTTTGTAATCGGAAACGTGCTTTGAAGGTGAACTAAAAATTCTATTATAAATTTTTTACATGCTTTTTTTATGATTGTAATAATTTTATGGAATATTTTAATTCCTCAGCATTCTGAGTAGTAAAATATATTGTCTATTAGGTGTCAGTTTACTCTACAATATGAATGTCGTCTAGTAACGGAAAATATTTTTTCTCGAAAGTTAATTAGCTCTGAATATTTTGTCAAATGAATGACGCAATCGTACAGTGGAAAAAAGTTCATAAGTGTAATAGTTATTAAAGAAATTTACAGAGCGGAAAAATAAAGAGAAACGAAAGAAAAAAAATCAAGATATTATGCCAACGTTTAACCTGTAAGAAATAAGGAAAATTGATCTTATAATAAAATGTTAGTATTCATTTCATAGCTATGCATTGAAATTTATACCACATATATAATATAGTATAACAGATGTATAGGAGTAAATATTTGTTTCAAAAAAATACATCGTCCGATGCTGAGACGATAAATATTGACCGATCTAAAAGAGAATAATGAAGCAATTAAAAATATGTATGTAAGCTAAAAAGATGACTGAAAACATGCCTTTGTTTTTCTGAAGAAATAAACTGATGCAAGGAAATTACAAATTTTTATTTAAAAAAAAACATATTGGGCGAGAATTAATGAGATAATAATAAGACATGAAAAAAAATTATAAAACAAGAAGTAGGTTGTAAGTAAAAGTAGAAATAATAAAGAAACTGCAACCGTAGGACAGCAGTGCATGTAAATGAACATTAACAATGCAAGAACCCAGTTTTAAAAAAGCTATTTTTGTACATTTATATTTTGACACATGGCTAGTAATCACAAAAAACCTCCAAAATAAAAAACGAAAAATAAATTAGAAAAAGGGAGAGTAAGAAAAAAAGCCAAAAACATTTATATAAATGTTTTTGGCTAGCCAAAAACAGCCAAACGCCAAAAGTCAGCCAAACTAGCCAAAAGCCAAAAATATTTATATAATGTTTTTTTAATAAATGTTATATAAATATTTATTTAAATATTTGCAAGAACGTTGAATTAAATTATGAATATGTATCGTCAAGTTCTTTGAGATCTCGATTCATGACAAAAGTAGCCGAAATGACACAAAACTATTACAATAAAATCTATAAAGAACGTTACCTGCAATGGGATATGTGAAGAAAGGCAAAATAAGGTTATTAACAGTTTCAAAGGTTACTTCAAAACCGAAATTCTGTAAAAGTTTGGAGAAATTTTATAGTACTGTTTATTTTCTGCGATAATTAATAGCAATAGCAGTAGATATACAAGTTTGTTAAATTTTAAGACAGCTATATCAACAGCTGGAGAGTTGAGTCCACCAAGAGCAGCTAAAGGTGTGAGGTAATTAATCTCAGAAGGAGAGAGGCTCAGAATTCCGTGTCACAGAATGATGATGGTATGTACAGAATCCCTGCAGTAAATAATGAAAATAACAAAGTACAACTTTCAGGTATTCATACATAAAGTAACTTTTAAAAAATAAATATTTTTCCCCTTAAGTTTATAATAATTGCATAAAAGTTTTAATAAGTTTTAATAAGTTTAAGTTTTTATAAAGCTTTCCACTAATATACAAAAATTTATTTTATGACATGCCGTTGAATGATATATTGATGTGCAATATCTTCAGATTCTTGAACGTTGGTTTTATCAGTAGAAGCAAATTAATTTTAAATATTTATGTAATTCTTTATTAAATATAAAATTTTAGCAATTTCAAATTATAATTTCTGCTGATTCTGAACTAAAGTACAAGGGAGGAAAATATGCTTTTGATTCTCTATCACAAATTCCTTCTCTCTTTAAGTGTGAAAAAACTCTAATACATAGTTTTCTCGTCTTCAAAGGGAAATAAACGTTTACATTTATTGGGATAGTCAAAATCAAATCTTTTTCGCTTAAAACTACATAGGTGTACGATGCATGATAAATAATATATTCAAGCATGAATAAATTATCGAGCTTAAAAATAATATAAATTTTTAGTATGATACAAGGTTAAAAGAAACAAAATATTCCGAACCATTTTGAAAGCACTGACCGCATTTCACACTTGTTGAGCTGTTACACTACTTGGCACAGATAGTTGCCACCTAATGCACACGAAGCTAAAAAAAAAAATGAACATGCACCTACAGGGCAAAAATCGCCATTCTGGAGAAGCACTTGACGATTTATCTTCTAATATATGATAATATATCAAGTTGCTAAAGTGCTGATGCTATTTCATCGCGCTATTTCTCACGTCACCAGTTGATTTGTCGTTACAAGCAAAAATTAGAAGTGTTCCCTTTCTTTCGCTTTCTAACAGAGTAAAGAGGAATGGAGTGAAGAAAACGATAAGTAGAAGAATTGCACTGAAATAACAAAGCAAGATAAAAGTAAGAAGAACGAAGGGAACGTGTTAACGGCGTATGAAGTGCGAAGTTTTGATATACTAAGAAAAATGTTTTTTACTTGTTTCGCGTTAATAAAGTTTACGTGTTTAAGTGCTGTGTAATCTCACCGTGAGGCAGTCATTTCAAGTCCTCCCAATAATTATCTCCCACTCTGCGAACAGCAATATCAGAATTCTAAAGAGAAATGCTCCATTAGATGGTCTATGAGGAAAACGGCAAATGATCTTTCAAATGGTCTGTGCTAGAAGCACATCAATAAGAAAGCATCTACAAAGAATAACAGAGATCGAAAATTCAAAGTGAAAAAGTGGGATACACAAGGACAGCACAATCAGGTTTTTGGAATGTCTATAAACGTTTAGAGAACCTGTGTGCGACGGCTAGGTTATTGTACAAAGTGACCGAAAACACAAGGAATCGTTGATCTGACAAACGTAGTGTCACCAGCACTCTGAAGAATGCTATTTCATAAAACTTTTTTTCCCTAATGGTGGTCATATGCCTTAGAGGCATTGGCCACTGACTAAAGCTGGAGTTCTTGGTCTCTTTATGATGGGGGGACCTAGTAGATGGATCAACGTCGCCCCCTATGAAGGAACGGAAACAATGTCATCCAAGCCCAGTCGGGGATCGAACTCCGACCGCCGAGAGCTGAACCCGGCACCGTAGTATGGTACGTTACCCAATATGCAATCTGGTCGGCTATTTCATACAACTGAATGTCCCAACTAGCTATCAATAAAGATTTTTCTGTATTTCAATGATGTTTATATTATTATACCACCTGTATACAAATTACCAGTCTGATGGTATAATTTATTATGACTAATATATTCCTTAAACCAAGCTTTTTCTATCTAGCAACATTTAAAAATTTATTTTAATGCGTACATAAAATATCAGCATAATGATGTGCATTAAAAAGTTTTCTTTCAAATTCCTATTTTTAGAAGAAGACTGTGTACGATCCAACGTTTTTCAAAAAGTGAATGAAACTTTTCTATTAATAACGCTACATATTCAAAATGTAATGTTTTTCTTCAAATAAGACTTCCTTTTACTAAGAAAAGAACTGTCGATCGAAAGAAGTTAATAGAAACATCTATTAAATATATATTTTTGTTCTGAAATTCAATATTTGTAAGGAACAAATATTTTTGTAACTTTCTTATGCCACTGTAACCTTTTAAGTGATGTGTATAGTCGCTTCAATAGCTATAAAATATTACTATAACGTTTATTCATCAGTTAAGCAAAATTTTGTTTTGCAGCATATTAGTTAATTCATAAAACTTGTACAGGTAGATAACATTATATCTTGAATACACATATTAATTTATGGTATTTTTGTAGTTTTACTTAATTTTTAGTTACACTTAAAGACACCATAAACTTTACAACACAAAATTTCTGAGTTTATACAGCGTTGACAGGCCATAATGAATAATTTTGTTTATGAAGCAATCTTTCATTTTTTGGAATAACCTTCTATTAAAAATGTCTTTAGTTAAATCCAAAACAGGTTAACGTTCCCGATGTGATTAAATTTTCCTCAGGTATCATTCTTTCTTCTCTACAGCCAATGTATTTACTTAATCCTCTTTATAGAGGAATCAAATATTAATAATTTTGATAATCATCCCAAAAATGAAAAAAATAGTGTCAAAATTTATTGTACAGTACAATGCCAAACTGCATTTCTACTATTCCGTTTAATGCGCCGGAGGCTTTTTATGTTATTTGTGTACCTTATATTGTTATTTGTTATTTGTGTACATTATACTTGATTGATATTTACCAACTGCCCATATATTTATTTCTAAAGCATTTGTTTGTGATACTGCTTACAAAATAAAATAATTAGCATATTTTTGTGCATTCGACTATATCTGAAGAAAAATCGAACAAATACTTCAAAATCGGCTTTGCTAGGATACAATCGATTTATTTTTATTTTTATTTATTTATCTAAGTTGAAAACTTTGCTTATACCTTTTTTTCCATGCACTTTGAGTATGGAAAATATCATTAAAGCAGTCATATTTATCTTACCGTAAAATAATGGTATTATCCTATTTTAGTAAAAGAATGTGTTTACGAAATAATATTTAGCTATCAATATACATAAGGAAAATAATCACTATGCCCATGCAAATAAAAATTATTGGAACAATGAAATAATTTACCTATGTTATCATCATAATTGTTGCTTATAAGTATAATACTATAACAAAAAAATAGGCTTGATAACAAAATAGGATTTTGATAGGGAAAAAATGACGTTAAAATTACGTTGCAAATTAAACGGTAGTGTTTATTTAGTTTTCATGACATTAAATATTTTTTAAATGCTTGCCTTTCATAAAATTTGAAGTTCTTCGTTTGTTTTCTGTTCTTTCCATTCGGTCATTAAGAAACTCACGGGATCGCTCATCATCATCTTACAGATAGTTTGGAAAACTTTTCTTAAAAGGCAATTTTTTTCTCTCTCTCTCTAAGCGGCCATTAAATGCGCGTCTCTAAAAAAGTAAATTGTTCGCCATACCCACATTGCGTGTTCATATAATTTATTTTATCATACCATTTAATATACTGGTTTAAAAAAATATAGACAGAATAAATAATTTTGACGTTTAATAGTCACCTTCAAACTGTATTATTAAAAAAAATAGTTAATTAATGAGACTGAGTAATAATTTTTAGCCAAATAAAATAATGCAGAGAAGTAGTAAGTAATAGTGAAAGTAACTGGATAATAAACAAGTAATATATAAAAAAAATTAAGTCAACTCCTACTTAGGTTAACAAAGAAAAGTTTTATTTTAGGTACTTTTTATTAAATTTAATTAATTACATTTAATTAATGAATTAACATTTGAAAAACTATTTGAATTTGAGTGGCTAAATAAAAAGTATTTTATTAACGACTGAAAATTTGAATAAGATATGTAAATATATATAGGGAGAGTATGAACTAATAGTAGGAATTTAAAAAGAAAAGAGATGTACAGTTAGATGTTACAATAGTTCTAGATACAAAATTTCAACATTCTATGGTTAAAAGTTTTAGTTTTGCGAAATGCGAAATAATTTTTGGTGATTCTTTTTACAGTGCTGTTTTTCATAGCAGCTGCTGATCTCTACTATTCGATTTTCAGCTGATTTTTATTGGGAGTGTCAGTCAGTAATACTTGTTTTGTCTAGTCTATTGCACAATAAGAATATTTTTGATACAATCGAACTAGCTCACTTAGTCTGAAGCACGTTTTCCAACGAGATCCATGTTAGAATACGTACGTGCCAGGTATGCTGGTTGAAAACCTGTATTAAAATTTGAAACTGGCACCTTGACGAGCAGCGGTTTTGTCATTTACAAACAAGCGCATAATTACGTGGACAAACTGCGTTTCAGTAAAAGCAATCTCAAAGAGTAAGTTTAAGTCTGATACGACCATTTTAAGTTTGAATAAAGATCTAAAAGTTTGCTCACTTTGTAAAAATGTAAAAATTAGTGTCTTCAAACAATCTGACAGAATTTAATGAACTGAAACTTTCTGATTTGATGTATGATGTGTCCCTCCTTCAGCTAGTTCACTCCCTGGTGTCATGCAGTGGCTTATTTCGAAATTAAAGTGAGTTGGAAAACGTTCCCTCATGGGAAATATGTCCGGTCTCCCCTATATAAATAATTAGCTAATTTACATATTTATGAATAAACATGAACAAATGTGTTCTTCAGTTAAGTAACTGCCCTAATCATGTTATCACACTTACAAAAGTGACTCGATAAAAAGGATTATGTCATTCTACAGAAAACATGCAATTTAATGACATAATGTTCAAAAATTTCAAAAAAGTCGTACAAATTTTAAAGAATAGCTTATCGTGTATATATATGTATGTGACATATTTGAAATTTTATTTAAGTTGTGTGCGTTATTAAAAGGATCATGCTTCATTCAAATTGCTATAATGAATAAAAAAATTAAATAATTAATTTTAAAATATTTACGGAGTGATTTCATTATCTAAGCAAATTACAATAGAATATAAGTAGTAAATACTTACTCAAATGAAATGGCTTACACTTCTAACATATCTACTTCTCTTTTCATTTCTTACAGACGAAAGACTAACACCGCCATCCCGTAATCTACTAAGTGCTTTTTCTTAATGTTTTGTTAAGTAAAAGTACAGACGGGATGACTTCTAAATGAAGAATGTCTTAGGCGGAAGAATTTTTAATGTTTTTAAATGTGCACAGAAGTTATGCAAAATTTTGTGACAAGCTTTCTTTTATAAATATATTCACGACGGTAATAATCAGAACAGTAAATTTTTAAATAATGTTAAATTAAGATATTTTAATTGCAAATACTTACTCTTACTACAAATATGAGATAAAACACAGTAGCCACAAATACTGAAATAATACAAATTTGGCTTTGTGACGGTCCACAAAAGTGTCATATCACAATCTGTAAGCATGAGCATTTTTTTGCATACTTTTTTCTAATTTTCAGAAATGTTCAATTAAAATCCACAAGAGTTTGTAATTATACTTAAGTTTAAAATATCAATCTGACAAGTAGTTTTAATTTTATTGCTTTGAGACTGAAAATACAGGTTTTCTATAGAATGACCCAATTACTGCACAAAATATCCCAAATTTGAGTAATGATAATAATATATTAGGGTTATGACTAAAAAGCTTTTATCAAAATTTGGTATCTCCTGTAGTTGCAAATGATGAGCTTTTGGAATTAGATTACTGAGCAACAATTATAGAAGATGGCTCTTAAATAAACCTTCCTCACCAAACCATTTTTGTTTTTAGGGTGTTTCACGAGAACCAAATGGTGCTCATGATAAAGTGTGACAGATGTTTCACCGATATATTTTCTTTGCTTTCAGATTTTGTAATTCAAGATTAGTATTATAACGGCATATTATTAATCAAGTGAAGCAATAAATAAAAAATTTTAAATCGTGGGTATAGCTATGAATTCAACAAAAAAGACGTGATATACCTAAAATTGAAATCCTTTGCCCTTTTGATCTTCTTCCTATTTTTGGAAACAGCAAAAGATAAGATCTGATAACTGGTGAGCTTACCATTCTCTAGAGAAGATTTAACTTTCCAGTTTTAGAAAAACAAACAGTTATGCTAAAAGCAGTTAAAGTGATTGCAGAAAATGAAAAAAAGAAGAAAAAGAAAGAGGAAGTAGCATTCATTTCAAGGTGAAACAGAAAATATATTTGGCATAACAAAAACTCATGGAAATTGGTCATGCCAAGAAGATAAAGAATTGTACCAGGTACAGCTGCGGAAAAAAAAAAGTCCCACTTGTACTTTTTTCGGCCGTCGATCGTCATACAGCAAAGTTACAGATACCAATCGTTTACGATTGACGTACACTTTAATTTGCTATGCATAAAAATTGCATAAGGGGCCATCTACATATTAAAATTCACACCAACTTTTTTTCCCAATAGCAACCCCTAGATTTCACTTCATATTTCAAAAATTTAGCTCATTTTAACACCGAATACCCATTTTCAATAAATTTGAACTGAAAATGGGTGAGTTATGAGCACCCGAAATCCCCCTCCCCATTTGTTAAGATATTTTTTCATACTTTAAATCATATCTCATATAATATTGATAATAAGAAGCTGATTTTTATTCGTACTATTAGAACTAAACGACCCAAACATAATTTAATGCTATTATGATTTTAAATAAAATATTAATATGAATTATGAATTATTAAATTAATATTTTAAAAAATATGAATAGAAACATAGCCAAATTTCGATGGAAATAGATGCAGAAAGTAATATTACATGGCTGTGCAAAATTTCAAATTTTTACGTTAGGTAGTTTAATTTATATTAAATAAAATATGTTATTTTCATGAGTTAAGGGACCATATATAAATTTATTAAGTGGCAATATTTTGAAAATTGCTTAAAATAAAAATTAATTAGATTTCTTTTGTGCAAAATACAGTAAAAGATAGCGGTATTAAAAAATCTCAAATTTTGAAGCAAATAAATTAGAGGTTTTTACAATTTGATGGTTATTCTGTAAAGCGTCTATTGTTGCGTCCGCTGCCATATTCCCCCAAATAAAATATTTTCCTGGTATAGAATTAGATGCAGTAGATGTATGTCTTCTAATACAACGTCCTATGTCTGAAAAAATAATATCCTCAATATTCGAGGCATGAATTTGACCTTTTTATAATATTGGAAACATTGGGTCTTTGGACTTCACCATACTATATCAAACATTCAAAAAAACATTCAAAATCACGTTTTTTCTGTCTAAATTTTCATCTGAATATAAATTAAAATTCCGCCAAAGTCTTATAAGAATATTGCACTTTGCAGACGATAATATTAAATGAAGAAAGTGAAATAACAAACACAGTGACAATATTGGGTCGGAAAAAAAGTAATTGCGTTTTTTACATGGAATTCAAACAAATAAATTTTCAGTCATGAAACCATTCTTCAAGTTTGACCGTAGTAACATTCATGCTTGTAATCAGAAGAGCAGAGAGCAGCCTCTCACTCCTGCCAACATTTCACCTGTCTAAGAGAACCACATCAAGGAAATACTCAATAACAATTTCAAAATTAGAAAGATTTTCAAAATCGTGAGCAGTCGTTTTGCCTTTTTCTTTTATGTGTACGAACCAAGGAACTTATGAACTCACGGGTCATTTGGACCACTGACTAAAGATTCTAATTTCTACCCTTGATATTCTTACTACAAAAAACTTTAAGAGAGATGGAAAATATATTTTCTTTGAAAATAATGTTTATTTCTTTTAACTCTCTTGAGCGAAATGAATGAAAGGCGAAAAGTTCGGAACCTACAAATAGCATTTTGGATTTGCAGAAAGTCCCTTAGAAACGCGGAAAAAATAATTCGCAATATCTCCGGAAATTATCGTAAAAAATTGGTGAAAATTTATATTCAAGGTAATTTGAAGATTTTCTTTCGTATAATGAAGTCAAAATATAGTGTTGCCATTAAGAAAAACGAAGTTGATGCAGACTTAAATATGAAGACGGCTCCTTATGCAAATTAAATTAATAGTAAATTAAAGTATGCGCTATTTGAAAACGAATGGTATATATAACTTTCCTGTATGACGAACGACGGCGAAATAAAGAGCAAGTGGGACTTTTTATTCGCAGCTGAACAATTAAATACAAGGTAAAATTAGATGTATGTAACAAGCAAGTTTTCTCAACAATCCATTCATTCCCTTTTAGGCAGTATGAAAATTATATTCTTCCCAATCAGAACCAACTGGTTTCTACCACTGATGTAGATGACATCAATAAAGTCTTTCCCGAAACAATATCTGTATCTGAATCACTTCAAAGTAAAACTGGCAAGAGGAAACGAACCTGATTTTCGACATCACAAGGAGCTAAGTTGGTGACGTGTTTAAAGACTGTCTTTGCTGTAATTTACGCCAGTCCACCCGAAGGGGGAATCAGGGCCGAGCGGTAGATTTTCTCAGTATGATGCAAGTCTTCAAAATGCCGCCTCTTCAGTATAAAGGGGGGGTGGTAAGTGGTTAAACTCTCCCCCCCTCACACACGAAAAAAATTAACATGAAATCCATTAATCTTCCATTTTTAACGAAAGGATACATTTAATCTCATCCCCCGTTATAGGAAATCTGTGTACACCACAGCACCCCTTAGATGTTTCTTCCTAAAAATAAATGCTAATTATGATTTAAAAGCAAAACTACACAAAATGTACAGATGCTATATTTATTTTACTAACATTAACAACAAACTATTACCATTTTACTCTTCTAACTTTAGAAAATTCGTGGATTAGGGATGCTAGAGTAGCAGACAATGCTGACTCAATAGAAATTATTGACAGGTTTCTTAAATTTGTTTTGCGTATTGAACATCTTAGATAATTTTTGATTATTTTAATTTAGAAAAACTTCTTTCCCCACTTAGCTACTGACACTGGGGGTGTTAGCAAAGTTCTTAGTGCTATGACAGTATGTGGAAACAAAGAACTTAAATTATTTTTGCACAAATATTTTAAAACGCCTAAAGGTTTCATTAAACATGGCAGCATTCTAGTTACATCAAGTAATTCTTCTAATAGAACACTTACATTAATGTCAGATTCATTTTTGATCGAAAGTATTGACTGGAGATTTATACAGTTCTTTTCTAGAGTTTTGTCATCAATATCTCTGAGTTTTAAAATTAATATAAAAACTGAAAATTCTTGTTATGGGTTTCCAGAAGCGTGAATCGTTCATTTAGAGAATCATATGCAATGTCCAGATATAGTTTAAAAAGTTCACTTCAAATTTATTCTTCTCTGTTAAAGGTTCGTCGACAGCTTTTTCATGAAATTGACGTTTTTTTCTCCTGGCTTTAACTTTAGTTTCTGTTGGGAATTCTATGCTGATTTCAAGATTTTCTGCAATTTCATTAGCAGCAATTGTCACCTGATCATATCCCGTTTTCCTGTAATTTTTTACCTTTTCAACAGTTTCAGATAACCTCCTTACATATATGTACCACATATAAAACTAGTAATTTTTAATATTTTTTGCTAACCCTATAGCTCTAATTTTCGTTTCTGCATCCCTGTTGACATCTTCTATTATTTCAATTAATGCATCACAGATTTCGCAAAGTTGAAATCGTAATGGTTTTAACGCATCAATTCTGCTTCACCACCTTGTGACACTCAATGGCTTTAGAGTTCTTTATGAAATATTGTTTTTAAGCAATTCCAAACGTTTCGTAGAACTAGAGAAAAAAGTGTAAAGTTCTTGTACTAGAGAAAATTAAGTTATTGTTTCTGTAGAAGATGCGCATCATTCAAAACAAGGTTTAAATAATGGCATGCACAGGGCACATAAAACGCCTTTGGATATTTTTCAGTTATTCTGTTTTGAACACTCTTTCGTACTCCTTCCATATTTGAACCACTATCGTAACCTTGTCCTCTAAGCCTCTTTAACTCAAAACCTAATTTCTCCAAATGTGTCAGAATAATCTCTGTCAAACCGTCCCGGTGGAATTACTAATTTCTAAAAAACCAATGAAAAATTCTCCACTTTCATATTTATTTATTTGGAGTCAGAAGCAGCGACTCTTATTGTTAATGATAGTTGTTCAATATGGCTTACGTCTGGAGTACAATCGGGGTTATCGAAAAATATTTAGTTGTTTTCGTAATTTCGACAACCTGGTTTAAAACTGTAGATCCCATTAAATTTATCAGCTCATCTTGAATAGTATTACTTAAATTAGTCACAGACCATTTATTAGATTAGCGTTGAATTCTTCTAATATGTTCTTCCACAGCTAAATGAAACTCGGAAAGCAATTCTACCAACTTTAAGAAGTTTCCGTTATTAGACTGAAACAAATGTTCAGTTATTCCACGAAAAGCTAAGCTTTGTGAGGCCAGTAGTCTAATTATTGATACAATTCTTTTTAAAACACCTCTCCAATGTTGAATTTCAAGGTCCATAATTCTTTGATACTCAGCGTTGATAGTTTTTTCTGCTTTAATCGAATGTCTAGTTCCTGCCATGCTCTAAATGCATTTCTATGGTTTGCAGATTTTTCGTGCTTTGTGAGGGATCTTCTAAGATTTCCCCAGTCAGAGTAGTCTTTTTTAGGCCAGTCACTATAGCAGACGAATTATCAAATAATAAACAACAAAAGCAAAAAGCGGAATAGATTAACCAACTTCTCTCAAAACTTTTAAATAATGCGAGGGAGAAAATTTGCCCCTTTCTTTGTAAACAGGAAATTCGAATTTGATGCGCACCCCTTCCATCCACTATTTGTCGAGTTTCAGATGACATGCAAAAAGCATTCATAATGCAGAGTCAGAAGGTATTTCTTGTAATATCTTCAGGCTGCCAGTGCTACCGAACTCATGATTAACTTCTGAAGATGTTTTATTTTGATTCTCTTCAACAACTTCTTCTATCTGAATCGGTATTGCAGTAATTAGTTATGTCATATAACTAACTGTTTCATCCAGTATTTGAAATAAAAAAATATTTGAAATGCTGCTCGCGAGTGTTGTAGCAGAATTATAAAATTATAGGAGGGAAAAACTCAGATTTAAATATTTGCATTAACATACTAGTGTAGAACACTCTAGTAGTTACCCTTAGCTTCTGTTGAGCTATTTTGAAAAATATAGAACAGTAAAGCTCGTTAAAATTCTTTTGAACCAGCTAGTTTTGCGCTATTTTTCTGGCAGGGGCCAGCCTCGCCAACCCCTAGCTTTATCCCTGCACCCCATTTTTTCTAATTTTCGGCTTTTTGCCGCTTGCGTCTGCTTCCATCTCCGTCTTTCAGACTGTTGTCTTATTTTTTCTCAGTTTCGACGTTTTGCCATCCTCTATTCTTCTTTAACTTATCGCCCGGGGTGGACCACACCTTCCTAAGTCACTACTTACGTACATTACTTTTTACGTACACTACCCACCTTCGTACGTCATTGTCCAGCGTGATTTTCAAAAGAAAATTACAAGATTTTTAACAGGCGACTGTAAATAATGCCGCCAGTTAATGACGGCAGCCATTCAGCCACCATGCTACTCGTGAAAGAAAAAATTAATATAAGTTTTCATAGCCGAGTCAAAGAAAAGTGATAGTATATAATCCAAAAATGAAAATAACTATTTTAAAGCTACTTCAATTAATGTCTGTCCGATATACAACCATATTTTAAAAAAATCTTCTTTTAGTTTCCTTACAATGAATTCAATGATAAGGATTCTGCCGCCCTAGCAAAGAACGAAGGCAGATAGATCTATGGAGAAGCTCCCCTGAACAAATATTTAGATAAGATAAAATGATGTTTCTGGCAATTATGACATATTTCATGCAATTCTGAATTAGTATTCAAGCTTCGCGCCTCGGAAACAAAAATTATAAATCTGCCCATATCAAAGGCACGACTTTTTTCTCTGTCCCCCAACTGACAGCAATAAATGATTGTTAGTTTTCTATAAAAAAAAAGGGGAAAATTTTTTTTTTTCGAATTTTACGTGTTATGCAAGCAGATAATGGTTAATCTAAGCCAGCCGCCCCTTTGAAGTGCCACCTGACGCAGCTGCCTCTCTGCATCAAAGCAACGGCACGGCCCTGGTTGGAATCAGTATTCCAACACGATCACAGTCTGGTGTTTGTGAATTTGTGTTAAGAAGATGTGAAGCGTAAAATAAAATGTATTTTTCAGGAAGAGAAACACTTCTTCCTTCACTTCTACGGTAAACAAATTGCAAATCTCGACTATCACAAGTGTTAATCTTGAACAATTCACTTAACGCAACTGAATTAGATGGACTAAAATGTGAAAACTGATCATCCAGAACATTTTCAACGCACTGCAAAATTTGCTGAATGAATTTGATGCATGAAAGAACTTCAAAATTATTGATGTGACACAACACCAGTAAAAACTGGACAAGTCAATAGAATTGTGAAAAATTTTAAATTGCAAAGGTTACAAGGGGTTTGATAAGCCACAGTGACAGCATCATATTCTTGAATCTTAAAACCTATATTAGAATTCTTTATGCCGAAGTCTTCCACAGAGACTTACCATCTCTAAACGATTTGGTGGACGAAGTGATAAAAACAGTACGATGCCTTGCAGCAGTCCTACAAGTCAGAAGGTGAAATAATCACTGTTCCAAATCCATGTTGGAGAGATGGTTTTTGATTTCTGTATTATGAGTTATGCAATTTCATTTCCTTAAAGAAACTGGTGGAAACCCTGTAACTAATTAACTGGAGAGGATTACTGTCTCTTCACAATGCCAGATGGAATTCGCGTGCTATATATACTCTTATTTCGTACTTCTACATTCTTAAATGGATAATATACAAATAACGTAAGCTTTCATCTCTACAGCATGGATAGAATCTCGGTTTTCCTACCTAATGTCTGGCATAATGCGGAAAAAGTAGCAAAACTAATTTTAGAGTACTGATCTTCAAGCAGACAGGGTGTTATTATCGCATGGGCGAATTGGGACTTTGCCCAGGGCCCCCGGCTCGAAATGGCCGCCCAATTTCAAATGTTGTTCTGAAATATTCTTTTTATATCAAAATTTTATAAAAAATAAAACAAATTTCATAGATCAGGGGCCCCAAATCCATCAATGCCTGGGGCCCCTGTTGGTCATAATCGGGCCCTGCAAGCAAATTGTTAGAGTCAAGCTCTATTAAAATCTATCTGAGGTCAGACTTTACTAAATCGTATATGTGTAACATAAGAGTGTGCTACGCAAAGCACATGAAGTTTTTTTCACGGGTGCATATTTAGATTGCAGTCGAAGGAAGTTATTTAACGCCAGTTTATTTAAAAATCCTGTTTTAAAACTTCTACTTTCAGCATAAGCTGTATTTTTATGTTACTTTATTGGATACACATCGTTAAACGTTAATCTTCTTTATTGATATCTATATTCATAAAATAGTTAATGAAATTAGTAATAAATATTACATAGCTCAAAGCATGTACATTAATTTTCTCAAATTCATTTTGTATACAACCCCTATTTCGCAGCTTGAAAAGTTCTCTAACATTAAGCAGCTGTAACTCGGTGAATTTTGGTCGTAGAAGGACGAATTTTTTTTATTGTGCATGAAATTGCATAAAGAATTTTTTTCTAAATATAAGTGATAGGACCGGGGCACCGTATAAAAATTTAAATTTCATAATGTTTATAGGATTTGATCTATTGACTTCGATTGTTTCTCATATAATAGATTATACAATTTAAAGCGTTTATGCAATTGGAACTATGTTTCTCTGACTAACGGTTTAGGAAAGAAATAGCCATTGGACAGCTTTAGCACTGGACACCCTGTATATATAGACTATCATTACTCAGATTTGAGATACGTATAATAATTTTAAATCGTGTAAACTTTGATGCAGTAAAAGAAAAGGCAGTATAAAATAGTTCTGTATTCATGGGAATATCGAGAATATTGAATTGGCGAAAGTTTTTGAAGGTATATTGAATACGTGCTTGCTTGTTGATTTTAAATAGAAAACCGGTTGATCTTCAGTGGGTCCTTCCTGGGGGAATTTCGGTTCCGGAAAACTTTTGAAAATGTTTTGGTATCTAAAAATAAGTTTTCTAATTTAAAAGTCTAAAAAGCATAGTGCAATACATACAGAAAAGGGATAAGACATAAGATGACTTTAATGTCGAACTGGGAGATCCAGCATGCACGTTTGAAAATGTTGGTACCATTAAGAAAAGGAAATATTCAGAAAACGGTATTTTTATAAAATCATTTATTTTTATTTTTCTAATTAGTAACTCAGTTTTTATATTGCATATTACATACTTATGATTTTATTATTTTTAACGTTAGTAATCGCAAATCCAGTCAGAGATTTTTACTGCCCAATCCTGATCATAATATTTTAGGATGTAAATGCACGGCACTTCGTAACTCTGTGAATTTTTCTTACCTTAAATTGGATGAAAAATGAATGTATTACTAAAATATACTTACTAAACTCAAGGGAAAATATATAAAATAAATTTTATATTGTATCATAGAAATTATTTTCTAAATTTAAAAAAATGTATATATCGGTGAAAGACAGTATTTTGCTTTTATTTACACATGGCACACATTTAATATGCAAAGTGCACGACACACCTTGAATAATATCTGCCTATATGAATTTAGATGAAATTTACTAACACTGATTGTTTTAATCGAGTACAAATTTAGAGAATTTTTTGTCACTGCATCTTAACTAATTATTTTTTAAATTTCGTTTCAATCTCGTTTGGCACTTTTATCAAAAAGGGATTTTTCTTCGGCAAAATTTTGCATAGCATTCAATCAATTCCGTACACTTCAAAGAGAAAATATATCACAACCATAAAGAATGCCCTAAATCTGAAAAACTACTCCTTTAAGGTTATAATTCGTTACAATTGATTTGATAATTTAAAATTAAACTTCATATTTATTTTTATCGAGAAAATTTCAAAGCCGACAAGACAATCTTCTAAAATTATTCCTACACTGGACAGATATTCTATTCCTTAAAGTAGTATTTAAAAAGATTGTATTTTTTACGCATTTTTACTTTCTTTGCTGAACTTTCTGAAGCTAAGTTATAAAGCCAATAAATTTTCATAACAAGAATTTCTCAGAAGATAACTCTTTTTGGTTTGAGAGCATTTTGTAAGGTGAATTTTCTAAATATGGAATTGTATGATAAACAGTCTGTTCAAAGTCTCCTCCTATGATTTAGTATAATCTTTCTGAGTTTCCCTTCTACAATTATGTATGATGATTATTACAAGACTATAACAGTCTTCTTTGAACATGGAGTCGAAGGGTTAAACTAACCTCTAAGCATAACAATTTCTAAGTGTAAGCTTATGGGTGGAAGCAAAGGAATAAGGTTTACTTTTCAAGTGAGAAATAAAATATTGGCTTTGAAGTTGCACCAGCATTTTTCAGAATAAATTCAAAATAAAGTCTTAAAAAAAGACGACGATAAATATAAACTATACTTAGGATTAAGACGACGTATTTCATAGGTTAAAAACATTTCCATCATATAATTTTATGATTCAAATAAGATCTTGTTCGTTTTGACTAGTTGAAGCATCAGAGTAATATATATTTTCACTTTCTATAATCGACGAAATAACATACGTATCAGCGAGTAAAATATCTGAGTCTTGTATATATCTTTGTCATAAAGTAACTTGTGCCTTTATCGTAAAGTAACTTGTGTTGTGCATCTGAAATGAAATATATATATATATATCACCGAAATATAAGTTATTTGGTAGAGACGGAAGAATTTCGGGAAACTAATATCGTAAACTCTGTTCGTTGATGAAAATATACAGTTTGTTTGCGAAATCAGTTGAAACGTTTTTAAGAGTTTTGGATCTTAAAACACCTTTCATGTGCTTCAAGGAACACTTTCAACTGTTTTAAAAGAAACTTAATACTTTCAACTGTAAGAAATAGGATTATTTTGAACCGAAGAGGACTTGAATGTATGGAATACGAATGAAAACATTTCTGAAACTGCCTACTTTCTCTCTTCTCATTTCGCTTATAAGATTATTCGTAGAGAAATGTCAAATATAACTAATGAAATAAAATAAAATAAAATAAAAAAACGGGAAATTATTTTGCAAATAATTTAAGATAATTTAAAGCTGTAATAATATATTTCCTTGTCTATAAACACTTTGAGGTAGCAGAATTTTCTATATCACTCTGCAGCACCAAACTTGCAAACACACTCTGCAGCACAAACCAAAATTTATCTGCGACCTTAATGGTAAATTGGCTAGATTATTTTGCAATCTATTGAATAATCTTCAGCGTTTACTGCCCAACTCCAAGGTTTCTGCTACAGAGACTACAATATTATACAGCATATCCAAGTTGTCCGATCTTTATTTTCGCAACCGTTAGTCTTAGAGGCAAACTTTCAATTTAAAAATAATTTTCAAAATTAGAGTCAGAGTGAATACAGTAAAAGATGAAGCGAAAAAGAAAAGATAGTGAAAAACTACACAATCTAAATTTGCATATATCCCCCAGTCCTTGCATTCATATTTAGGGAAATCTTGCTCACACAAAAACATTGCAAATAAAAAAATCCGGAGTGACTCCACTCGACTTTCCGAACACTCACGATTATGATCATTACCAAGCATTTATATAAATTTTAATAGATGAATCATTCAAACATATATACCAAATTGAATCTCAATCGAATGCGCCGTTTAAACGCTAGCGCACTTTCAAGAATTTCCCCCCATACGCCATAATGTAAAAGAAATCTTTGTCGTAGCCCTGTAGGAAAACTATAAGACCTATACACATCAAAATAAATACCGGTTTTACGATGGTGGTTTATAACATGTATACCCAATTTGAGCTCAATATCGAATGCCCCGCTTAGGAGCTATCGTGTTCACACACACACACACATGCATACATCTCGTAAAAATAATATCAATGAATTCAGAAGGCCTCAAAACGTGTAAATACACACAAATCTCGAAGTCGAATTTTTCCATGATTACAATACTTTCCTTGCATGGTACATGTTCGGAAAGTAAAAAAGTTCGGTACTGGTATGAGCAATCTGGAAGAAAAAATCTGAGTTTCAAGTTTTAACGTATAATGTGGGGACCGCATATAACTGACGATGAAAACATAGCACCCCTTATAAAGAGAATGGACTTTTAGAATAGGTACGATCGTGGCAAAAGTGTTGCTGTTGAAGTTAAAATACAGTGTAACTTTTGCCTTATCACAGCTGTTGAAACAATAAAACAAATGTTTTGTATAATGAGTAAAAGCACAATACACAAACTCTTTCAACATTAATATTGTACGAGATTGATGTATTTCAAAATGCTAATAATTCTAGAATATGAACTTTAGTGGGTTTACTATATGAACTGTACAATATTGAAATTATTTTGAATATTTCTCCAGTCGTGGAGAAATAAAGTATCCACTACTTCACAATGTAGCATACCAGTAAAAGCTTTACCACTAGAATAAATAAATGTAGATGATATTTTTTGCAACTGTCTATGAAAATTATCATTACATTTTGAATTAACGATCCGTATGCGCTTCTCGAAATAGAATGAATAAACGCAATTTTCACAAACACTGTTGCCGAAAATCAGCCTTAAGTAAGAGATAAAATCCATTAAACTCTCGGCCACGCACTTATGCAAATGAAATCCTGCCTCAAAGTAAAGGAAACTTATAATTATTTTTATTATTTCGAAAACGCATGAACTTATTATGTAAATCAGTTGCTCTATAGAATAAATAAGATGAATTGAAATATCATATGCAGGAATATTTCGAGGAGCTTCATGCATACGAAATGAGTGTTTTGAATTAGTGAATGTAGCGCCGTTATAATGGCATGAAATTACGCGTTAATGTATCTCTGTTTTAAGTTATCTCTGCACAAGCCACATACATTTGATAATCGTATAACTTAAAAATTCGAGGCATCACAATGAGTTCAATTCTAAAAATATATGTGGATAGTTTAGCGTACATTATTAAATATTGCATTATGTTATTACATTTTCCTCTTCGAAACGTTGTACGGAGAGAAACAACTGGTCAGAATACTACCAAACTCGCAGGACACCTGAGACCGAGGGGAGAGTGATTTGCTGGGCGAAAAAATAGTTGAAAATGTCTCCCCGAGGTAGAGTTTTAGAATGTTTTAATGCGAATAAAAGTTAATAAATAAATAAAAATTCTCAAGCTAAGAAAATAATAAAGAAGTTGTGAAGCACATGTTTTGAACCTCTGTAGGATGGGAGAATTTGCATATCATCAACTTTAACACTGAACAATTCAACTTTCTGGTAATTTTCCGAACTATTTTCTGTCCACTTAGATCTCTCTCCCATGATCTTATTTAAGGCTTCCTGCAAATTTGGCAGCATTCTGAATAGGAGTTATCTCTGCAACCCCACTCTGAATAGAGATATTTTAATTAAAACAACCTATATATAGGGCAGTTGAAAAGAAAAAGACTTTTGTAACGGAAAATATATGTTTGAATATAAAGAAAAAATATGTTTCAAAGGAAAATTTTCATAAACGAAAGCATGACCTAAAAATTAAACCCGTTAAATTCATGTTAAATTTTCGTTTCAGCATTTAAAAAAGTTTCATAATTATTAAGAGTATTTTACAGCATACTTATCACAAACTATTAACATGTGATGGTAATTTTTATTAGTACAAATATTTCCTGATATAAAATGTATATTTGTTATATATCCTTATTTTAAAATGCATATCCTGATTACAACAACATTTCAGGTTTGTATGATAAATTAAAAATATTTATTATCTTCTTTTTTTATTTTATGACACATTCACCAAACTTTCGGACACACCCTGAATTATAGTACTGTAATAAATCTTCTGGCGACAAGAATTGAAGGAGCATAAATGTTTGCATTAAAGTAGTGAACTCTCATTGGAAATATATTTGAAACTCTATCTGACATGACAATAAATCTCATTAGTGTACTCAGTGGCGTAGTGTAAGTCGTGGGTAAGGGAAAACTAGATTAACGTAATCATTCTAAAACTACTTATCGCATTATCCAGATATTTTATATAAAATAAACACAGTATATGTTTCATCAAAAAGGAATTCAATTGTACGTTAAAGATAAGTGTTATATAGTATATATATATATATATATATTGTAAGATCACGAAGTACATCTAAATGGGGGACTTTTAAGGGGAATCTGATCTGACTTCTATTCATCGCAAACCAAAATTATCGCTGAGCGTATTTGTACATTTTAATTTATTATTAACATTAGAAAAAAATTCATATTATAAGTTACGTAATGTTGTAAAACTTGGAGTAAATTTTCAATGCAGATTAGTAATTTTGGGAATGCTACAATAACCTCTGGTAAAGTGAGGATCAAGCGAAATACTTTGATTACCTCTTCGTATATGCTGAACAAATCATTTGCTACTAAATTATATACAGTCGAACCTGTCTATCTCGAATCTCATGGGAGAAAAAACAATCGAGATAAAGAGGTTTCGAGTTATAGAGGTTTTAAATGCTTTCAGTTATAAAGGTTTTATTAGCATTTGCTGTCAAAAAATACAGCGGTATGATTGCAGATTTATTTTAAAAACATCCACAGCACTTTCAAAAATATAAATATGTACCTTTAACAATAAAAATAGTCCTTCAGTGACTTTCTATGTCTAACTTCCTTTGATCCAGCTAGCTTTCTGAGGTTACCAAGAGCTGTGAATCCCTTATAGCAAAATTTACCTGAGACTTAAGAAAATTCAGAGTTATACTGCCTTCTCTGTTTTTTTCGCTGTCTCTTTAAACGCATCGGTATGCAATTTTTGTTAAAGAAAGTTGCTCTTTAAGCATCGATTTTTGTAATTTACACCAACTAAAATTTGGGATAGAGAGGTTTCCAAAGAAATTTTTTTGAGATAAAAATGAAAATACATTGAATTTTCATTGTAAATGTTCAGAATTTTAAAATTTCGAGATATAGAGTTTTTCGAGATATACAGGTTCGAGATAGACAGGTCTGACTGTATTTTGCTAATAAATATGTTATTTACATAATATACACTGTATAGTATGTATAGGTTGTAAATAACATAGATATATTAATACAAATCACCAACTCTAAAGCCATTGCTTCGTTAGAAATCAACTGAAGTAAATGTTTCATGATTGATGATTTACTTTCCACCTTTTAGTGAAAATATTTGATGTGCATTCAATAGTTCTAATTCTCTGCCTTTTGAGGCTTTTCTATCTGAAAATTACTAACTATTACTGAACTGTTTACTTAGAAATTTGATTTAGTTATCATTCAGGACGTCATATATTCATTTAAATGGAGTGAATGATAAATTCACGCATGTAAAATTCATGACGATGAAGGTATATGTTCATGAATATATACTCGGGTGCAAGTATTAAACTCGTCTTAACGCTAGGACTAAACTGAAACATGAGTTACTAAACTGTTGGTGTATAATGAAGAGAACACTTTTGGATCATATTCTACGATTACGCCTCACTGCAGAATAAATATAATTAATAGAGAAAGTTTTACCGATCAATTTTCCTCATGTTACTAATGAAAATTGATTTTTAGAGAAGATTATTTTGTTAATCAGATTCGGATGCCTTGGTTGAAGGACTTTACAATGGTGTTCTTACACATATTTACTTTACATCTTCAGAAAATTTGCAGACCGTTAGATCACAGCTGCACGGTAGGCTAGGACCTTTTCTGGACTTTTCACACTTCAGCCATCTACCATGTTCACAGAGTTGCCAATAGCTCCGGAATATGATTCACCACTTTTTTTAGACAGTAATTGTTAAAACTTTTTTTTCTAAATGGCAATCATATCACATGTTCAACTTCGAAATTTCGCTATAACGTAAGCAATTTTTTAATTGGTCAGTTATATTCCAGAGCAGATGGCAACTCTGTGTTCAGTATCTCAAAAGGTAATATTTTATGTACATAATTTTTATAAACGTTTTCAACGAGATACTTCTTATAAATAATACCAAGTTTATACACTTAATAATGATTCAAATGATTTATAAGAAATGTTCATGATGATTCAAGCCTTTTATTAATTGCCAAAATTTTTAACTTTAATTTCAGCATTCATTTTACTGTGCCATCCGAAATTCCTTGAACAATTATTTTATGGAATAAATAAAAGCTATGTAATAGTAACAATTAAGAAATTATACAGCACTAAAATTAACTTAGATACGGACGTATACACTGCGTGGTTATAAAATAAATTGTTTACAGCCCTCTAGCGAGTAAAGCATTGGACAAAACATAACCAAATTTGATAGGTGTTTATAAAGATTTCGATTTCTAAAAAATAAAAAAATAAAAAATAAATCCAAAAGTCCCCATCAGGGAGAATGTTGGCGCTGTTTACCGAATAAAATATATTTATTTGCATATTCTCGATCCACATAGCAATCACGAGCATAAAAGGAAAATCTGGGAGAATTTTTATGAGTCTGAGGCCAACTGAATCGCGATGGTTCTTACCTTCTTATCTTACGGAACCATGCTCCACTGCTCAAGCTGTATTATCAGCGGAACAAGAATGCTAATCCTGCCCTTCGTGAATACTGGCTGTTAAAGAAGTTGCAGAAAGGACCGCGATGAGCATTTCAAACTTTCTTTTTTTCGTTTAATGGCGGGCACTTGCCCTTTAGGCATTTACCACTACTAGACCGGAATTGCTGATCTTTTTATTATGAAGAAAACTAATAAGTGGACCAGCGTCGCCTCCTATAAAAGGGAGGACGGAACGACACCCAAACCCATGCC
Source organism: Cheiracanthium punctorium (assembly GCA_038373885.1). NCBI lineage: Eukaryota > Metazoa > Arthropoda > Arachnida > Araneae > Cheiracanthiidae > Cheiracanthium > Cheiracanthium punctorium. The sequence continues at coordinate 442,276 of JAWZYV010013419.1, forward strand.
GTTAATAGAACCCGGACCCGTGGTCTGGTAGAATGGTTCTCTACGCCACTACACAACCCGGGGGGTTGCATTTCACACTTACGAAGAATGATTCAACAGTTTGATATTACATGAACTCTTACACAGCAACCAAGCCGAGGACTCAAAACAGTTAGTCAAGCTGAAAGTTGAAGATGTTGCAACTGCTACTGTCGAACAGGAAATGCCGAATGTGCAACTTATCCGCAGTTCTCGGGCAATACCCCGCCACATTCGGATCCCATACTAAAGGAGGCGGAAGGTCCTGCAACACATGTTCTATCCCGATGGGTTCTTCTGTTCAAGAATTACTTCTTAAAGCGATGATTATTTTGATTTAAGACTCCTGTCACGCATGTTGACGACACATGGCCGTGGCTGATTTTTATGGAGTGTTGAAGCAAACTTTCATTTTGATTGTTGGTCTTAACGCCCTCAGTTGTCGCATTTGGGCTGCGGATAATCCTCATGGTTTTGAGCAAGACACTTTCTTCTCACCAAAAGTCACACTTTGGTCTCGCTTCACAGAATCGTTTATCATCGGGCATTTTACGAGAAAAATGGTGACAGTACAGCAAGTACCTATACTGTTATTGCTGACAAGTATGCCGATATGCTACAAAACTTCGTGGTTCCTATATTGCAGTATCGTGGTTCCTATATTGCAGTAAATCGAATCGAGCATGTCTCGATTCGACAGCCATTATGCAGGATGATGCACTACCCCACCTTGGACATAAGGTAAAGCGTGTGTTGCGGGAGCATTTTTCTAAGAGTTTTATCATTATTCGTGTAATCCCTGTGTCATGGTCACCGAAGTCACCCGATATCAGCCCTTGTGACTTTTGGATGAGGAATATCATAAAGTTGTTGTCTATGAAGGATATGTCCTGGACATTGCAACTTTTAGAATTACGTTGCAAGTGAAACAAACTAAATCTGGCATGTTGCGAGTAGCCGTAGAAAATGTACAATGTATGCAGTACTTGGAACATTACAATGACTATCATATCGAACCTCAAATATAAACATTCATTTGTAATTAATAAAACTGATATGTGGTTTGGAATTTAATCATTCATTATTCACCTTAATACACACTTTTGAAACACTATTTTTTCTCCTGTATCTGTCTATCTATCTCTATGCATATACACTGTTTACCAATAAGTATTTGGACACCCGTGACAGAAAAGAAAAATTAATATTCAAAATCAACGGTGGAGCCTCCACGAGAGGAAATTACAGCGTGAACCCTCCTGGGCATGATTTCCACAAGTCATTGTATTACAGCTAGTGATATTGTCTTCCACTCGGCTTGGAGTAGACATAGAAGTTCCTTCACCGATTTTGGACGGGTAATGCACCCCTTAATTCGGCGATCCAACTAGTCCCAGAGGTTCGCGATAGGGTTCAGGCCTGGGCTCTGGGCAGGACAGTCCATTTGATGAACTCCATTGGCACCATACCAATCCTTGGTTAACCTCGAAACATGACAACTGGCATTGTCGTCCTGAAAGTAACAGGGGTCCAACCCCTAGAACTGCCACAATGTAGGAAGCATATTGTCATCCAAAATAGTGCAGTAGGCATTGACGTTGAGCTTACCATGAATGGGGACCAAGGGTCCCAGTCCATACCAGGAGAAACACCCACAGACCATAATTCCACCTCCGCCGAACTCGACTGTTGCCACTATGCATTCTGGCATACGCCAGAATGCATAGTGGCAGCAGGCAAACGCCAGACCCAGACCCTGCCATCCGAACGTTAAAGAGTGAACCTTGATTCTTTGCTCCAAAGAACCCGTTTTATACTGATCTACGGTCCTATTTCGATGTGCTTTGCACCGCATTAACCGAGCAGCGCGGTTAGACTTTGTGATCAAAGGCTTATGGGCAGCAGCCCGACCATGAAAACCAAGCAGATGTGCTTCCTTACGGTTGGTATTCATTGAAACAATACTCCCGGATGCCTGTTGGAACTCCTGGCGGATGAGGGCCATCGGTTGAGTGCGGTTCTTCCGAATTTCTCTGGACAGCAGTCGTCGGTCTCTATCTCTGAGTTTCGTTGGTCTGCCGACTCGGGGCACATTCCGACAATCACCGCTCATCTTCCACTTCTTAATCACATAGGCCATTGTCGATTTTGGGTACTTCAGATCGCTAGATATGTCCCTTAAGGATCGACCACATTTGTGATACCCGATAATTATACCTTTCTCGAAATCAGAGGGCTCCGAACTGCGAGGCATCTTGCATGCGACTAATGCCGATGCTGTTTCCTACACGATATATACCGGCGATGGCCGTGACGTACCTCAGGACCACAGATATCGTCATTTGCACAGGTGTCAAAATAATTATTGGTAGACAGTGTATATACATATACCTGACAAATTGATAACTAAATCCAAGGCGGGAGTGAAAGTTAAAACAATGAAATTCTGCGAAACATTTTATCGCATCTGCTTTTACATCACAAATTTCCAAATGTGCGACATTGAATAAATATAACTTAGCTTTCGGCATAGTAATGAAAACAAAATTATTTGATATACTTGTCAGTTGTGAAATATAAATTTAGTGTTTTCATAGCTTGAGTTTATTTTATTTTTTCTTTTTCTAGATTTCCGCGTTATGTTTTTAAACAAATGTACAATTTAATATTATACATTTATACACATAAAACTTATACAGTTTTATATTCAGAGGTCTCAGTTGTAAAGCGTGAGTGAATTCAATAAAAGAAGAAACGCATATTCTGACTATCACTGTCATTATTCGTTGCAGAATGTGAATTAGGAACGTCTCACATTGTAAAATTCTTTTAGAATGTATATTCTTGCACAAACTCAGTAAAGATATTATTTTCTATTTCATTTCATTACTATGGAAATGCACGAATGTACAAATTATAAAAAAAAAGTTTTTACTAGAATAACTTTCTCAATATGAAATAATACATACGTTTATTTATGCAGTATAAAACTTGTTAGTTCACTTGACTTGGTAAATCCAATCAGATTTCATTTAATAATATTTTATTAAAAATCATACTATCGAATGTCTACAAAGTTAGCTGCAATAGTAAGTTTCCAGACATTTTACATTTAAATTTAAATCTTTTGAGAAACTATTGTTGTAACATCGTTATATTTTAAGAATTTCAACACATTCGAAGAAAGTAAATATTTCAACACATTCGAAGAAAGTAAATATTTCAACACATTCGAAGAAAGTAAATATTTCAACACATTCAAAGAAAGTAAATATTTCATGGTTTAATGATTTTCGATTTAATAACAACCAGGCCGGGACTGGCTCCTTTGGGGGCCCTCGGCTTGAAAAGGGGCCCCTGGGAGATATTGAAAAGGGATTGAAAGGAATTGAGATTGAAGAGGGATTTGAGATTGAAAAGGGGTGCCTTACTGCTCAATTTAGAGGGGATATAATATTTAGAATTTAATCTTACGTGCCTAAAAACCACATTTAACTATTTTAGAGATTTTGGGGGCCCTGACTCTTCGGGGGGTGGGGATGGGGCCTCGAGCCGCGAGGTCCTCCGCTCCCACACTGCGTAAAGACTAAGATTACTGGGAAATAAATTATCCAATTACTCTGACATATATATCAAATTACTCTAATTATAAAGTAGTAACTCATTTTGTGTGGCCTCTCCGCCCCCCCCTAGCCGGGGGCTCTCGGCGATCGCCGACCAGCCGACCTGGCCAGTCCGGGCCTGATAACAACCCAAAGCACAACAATGTTATTTGAAAGTTTTTGTGCTGACTGAGAAAATGTATTTCTAGAAGAAACATTTCAAGTTTTCCTACGATACATGCTATTAAAAAAACCGAAACACTTTTCTATTTTAAATACAAACTGAAGCCCTGTACATTTAAACAGCTTCTGCTCATGCGTGAGCCCTTCTACTCTTTTTCGTTCCATTATGTTTGACAATGCATCGTAATCCACGAATGGTTAGTTTTTCTTGCTTCATTAAGTTTCAATGTACAGCTGCGGAAAAAAAAAGTCCCACTTGTACTTTTTTCGGCCGTCTTTCGTCGTACAGCAAAGTTACAGATACCAATCGTTTACGATTGGCGTACACTTTAATTTGCTATCCATAAAAATTGCATAAGGGGCCATCTACATATTAAAATTCGCACCAACTTTTTTTTTCTCAATAGCAACCCCTAGATTTCATTTCATATTTCAAAAATTTGGCTCATTTTAAACCCGGACACCAATTTTCAATAAATTTGGACTGAAAATTAGTGAATTATGAGCACCCAAAATCCCCCTCCTCCTATGTTAAAATATTTTTTCATACTTCAATTCATATCTCATATAATATTGATAGTAAGAAGCTGATTCGTACTATTAGAACTAAACGACCCAAACATAATTTAATGTTATTATGATTTTTAATAAATTATTAATAAGAATTATGAATTATTAAATTAATATTCAAAAAAATTATGAATAGCGACCTAGCCACATTTCGATGGAAACAGATGCAGAAATTAATATTACATGGCTGTGCAAAATTTCAAATTTTTACGTTCAGTAGTTTAATTTATATTAAATAAAATGTGTTATTTTCATGAGTTAAGGGACCATATATAAATTTATTAAGTGAAATTTTTTTGAAAATTGCATAAAATAAACGTAAATTAGATTTATTTTGTGCAAAACCTACACAGTAAAAGAAATAGTAAAAATATCAAATTTTGAAGCAAATAAATTAGAGGTTTTTACAGTTTGATAGGGCTTCTATAAAGCGTGTATTGTTGCGTCCGATACCATATTTCCCCAAAATAAAATATTTTTCAGCTATAGAATTAGATGCAGTAGATGCATGTTTTCTAATACAACGTCCTATTTCTGAAAAACTAACATCCTCAACTTTCCAGGCATGAATGTGACTTTTTTTAATATCGGAAACATTAGGTCTTTGGACTTCCCCATACTTTATCAAGCATTCAAAATCACGTTTTTCTGTCTAAATTTTCATCAACTTTAAATTAAAATACCGCCAAAAGTCTTATGAATATTGCACATTGCAGACGATAATATTAAATGAAGAAAGTGAAATAACAAACACGTGATAATATTAGGTCAGCAAAAAGTAATTGCGTTTTTTACATGAAATTCAAACAAATAAATTTTCTATCAGGAAATCATATTTTAAGTTCGACCATAGCTGAGTAATATTCAAGCTTGTAGTCAGAAGAGCAGAGAGCAGCCTCTAACTCCTGCCAACATTTCACCTCTCTAAAAGAACAATCAACGGAAATACTCAATAACAATTTCAAAATTACAAAGATTTTCAAAATCGTGAGCAGTCATTTTGCTTTTTCCCCTTAAATAATGTGTACGAACAAAGGAAGTTATGAACTCACGGGTCATTTGGACCACAGACTAAATATTCTATTCTACCCTTGATATTCTCAGTACAAAAAACTGTATGAGAGATGGAAACAATATTTTCCTTGAAAATAATATTAATTTCTTTTAACTCTCGCGAGCGAAATTAATGAAAGGCGAAAAGTTCGGTACCTACAAATAGCGTTTTACAATTTGCAGAAAGTCCCCTAAAAACGCGCAAAAATTAATTCGCAATATCTCCGGAAATTATCGTAGAAAATTGGTGAAAATTTATATTTAGGGTAATTTTTAGGTTTTCTTTCGTTTAATAAAGTCAAAATATGGGGTTGCCATTGAGAAAAACGAAGTTAATGCAAAATTAAATATGAAGACGGCCCCTGATGCAAATTATATTAATACTAAATTAAAGTACGCGTTATTTGCAAACGAATGGTATATATAACTTTACTGTACGACGAACGACGGCGAAATAAAGAGCAAGTGGGACTTTTTTTCCGCAGCTGTACATCCACCATCAGTCTGTAAGTCACTTAATGCTTGTTAAAATGATTAACATTTTTATTTCAATGCTCATTTTATATTCTGTATTCAATTAAGAAATAATGAAAATATAAAGTAAGCATTACAACTCCTGGAACTTGAGTTTTACTTTCCTGGATAGATGACCATTTAAGGCAGCTTTACAATGCACACCATAAGAGAACATCGACGGATATAAAATTATACTTTAATTTAGCTCTTTACGTTACTCAAAATTAAAATATCAGTTTTATTTCTTTTAAGAGAGATAATGTAATAATGTGCTTATTGGAATAGTTACAGTCTGTTTTTTATTACTCGTAGCATTCTATCAGATAACTAATTCTTTTTGCATAAAAGTACTCAGACTTTTATAATGGGTAAAAATTTCAACTGTATACTCTTGGGTATTATAAGATTCAGTTCGTTAATTTTATCGCTTTAATTAACAATTTTTAAGAAAAGATTTTAATTAAAGAGATGTTTTTATGCATTACAGTTTTATACGTCAAAAAAACTTCAACTTACTTTTCTTAAAAACATTTGCTTAAAACATAGTTCCAGTAATTCGTAATTCAATTTTGAATGCCATATTATGTTATTTGAAAAACAGGATTCAATAAAATTTAATTACTTAAACTCATACCTTTAAAGATATTTCTTAATTTAATTTTTAACACATTGAGCACAAATTCATCGATTTTTTTGATGAATCAGTCTAAAAATGTTAACTGTGCAAGTATTATTGAAGATAACTTGAGGGAATAAAACTTTATTTCTATAATGAATTTAATACAATTGTTCCAAATTAATGGGATGGAACTTCTTGTTTTAATAATGTTTCTGATAGTTTTTTTCACTGAGTTGTATTTAATTTATTATAATTATTGTTATTCTAAAAAATGTTTCAGATATCTTCATTTGAAAAAGAATCTCGGCAGTGAATTATAGTTGTCTTTTCTTCGACTACTACAATACCCTAAATCTTGGCAGAAATAGAAATGATTTTAAGTTTAAAACTATATTATTTTTAAGAGTTTCAACTTTACACTCAGAACATTCAACCTCGAAGACCTTTAGAAATCTCTAGTTTTCTCAGCAAGGAATTTCCAAATATTGCACTGTTGAGACTAACAATAGCGATTAGTTCTCGTTTCAATTTTCTAAAGCTTAAACTTTATGCAATCTTCATTTTTCATTTCATACCTATTTCATGAAAACTTTTTCTTTTACTCAGATGCTATAGCTTCTTGTCAACGGTGGTTGTTTTATTTATTTCATTCATTATGCTTGGAGTATTATTTCAATTACAGTCTTTTAGGGGAGCTTTAAACCTTAGGGCATAACTTTGCACCACCTAACAATTTTCAGCACATTTGGTTTCACAGGGCCCTTAGGGGGGGGGGGGGGGTAGTCTCCCTCTTCTCCAACACTCGCAAAATTCTATTAAACTTGGCAAAACTAGATACATAGTTGGCAAAATTGGTAAAAAAAAAAAAATTTAAATGATAATTTACTATATGTTTCTGGGATACTTGGCAAAATTACACAAATCCAGTTGGCAAACGTAAAAAGTTTGTAATATAGTTGACAAAATAGTAAGTAAGTTTGTAGGAACCGATATTTGACTTGGCATTTTATCGACACCTACCCCCTAAAAAAAATCTGAGCAATGGCTCTGGCTGCTCATGATCTACAGCTGCACTTTGTTGACAAGACTGTGAACTGTTTTTTGCTCTGTATTTTAGAAAATAAATTATCAACATGGTGTATAGCTAATTTGACCATTCGGCTGTTTTTCTGAAGTACTGCTTGCAATCTCTATATTAATGCTGATTAGAAATCGATGCGAATCAATTAAATTTCTACAAGTAAGTATCAATTTATCGCTTTATGAAGTGCATTATTTTCTGAAAATGATGAATTTGTTATTAGCGAATGGTTCTTTGTGTCAGTTGCTAAAAGCCACTCTTCAAATGGGAGAACAAACCGCATCTGCTGACTTAATGAAGGGTTTTCAGATCACAAGTATTCATCCTCTTAACAAAACATATTGCAATACGAAATCTTCTTTTGTATGCAAAATCCGATGAAGTAAATGAAAATATTGAGAGTGAATTGAAAAAGTACATAGAGAAAACATTTGAAGTAAAGATTTAGCTGTCATTCACAGAGCACAAAATTTCTGCCTACCTGTAACTGCTGGAAAAAAACAAATCAGTTGAGAAAGCGGTAAAGTTCTATGAAAACAAAACAATGTCAGATGCGCAAAAAATGAATGGTAAAGAAAGAGGTGGAGCACAAGAATATGAGGGGGGGGTCATCCAAAGTCATCTACCATACAAACTCATGAGAGACAGCAAAATAAAAGTGAATGAACAGAATCCTTTTTCCACTATATTTGTATGTTTAGGCTGAACATTAAACAGTTTATTTGTTTTTCCCCTCAATATATCCATGCTATTCTTACGCTGCTTTTCCTACCTAATATAGTCTTTATGATACTTAAAATATCCGAACTTTGTGATGTTGAGAGCTGCAGCTGATGGTTTTTCAGATATTTAGAAAGTTAATTGTACTAGTTTAAAGCTGTCCTTACTGATAGATTAAATAAAATAAGGTATTTTATATTCAACTCCTGATATTGGTTCAAAGTTATCCAAATGCTAGGGTAACTTTGCCACGACTAAATTACCTATCATTTTTTCTTTTATTATTCATTAATTTATGCTATTTTCAAGAGATGTTTTTAAAATAGCTGCGCACCGGCTCTTCATACGGGAAGAAAGGAATATTTTACTACTAAAATCATATCTGCATGTGACAAAACAGAATTTCATTTTTAAAAAAGTTCAAGTAATCCCCTCTGTTGAAATGACTGCGGGATATATTAACGCAAATTAGAATTACTTTTCGTTTAGTTGGTTGTAAGACAACCGTTGAAAACGGATAAACACTTTTAATTTCATGAAATATTTATTAACGTGGTACATTGCGATTTATTCATACTATCTTTACAAATCTAATAATACTACCTATTACGTACATTAATACTATCTATACTCGCTTCTCCCTCTTCAAGGCTCCCTTAAAAGAAACAGCTTAGATTATTTGGCCTCAATGGGATCTTTTGATTCTGTGGCGATTCTTTGCAATTTACGCATTAGCATAAATAATAATCATTTCACATAATGGTTGCCATTAAGGAAACTCTCCATATATATTTAATTTATACATAGTTTTATAAGATTGGCGTATTTAGCGCCGTAAACCATTTCATCTTACTGTGGGGAGAAAATATCCAAGGGGTGCCATTTTAAATATCCAATAGCGATATCTTTTATATCCTCCATAGTCCTGTCTCCTGAAAAACATCAAACTGTGTAATCTCGAGGAGCTACTTATTCCCATTTTAATTGTGACAGGGCGTTAGAGTTGCAGAGTTTACAAATTTCACACATTTTTTTTAATTTATGACGTCACTGTTTGACTGCCGTAAAGGATACCCCGGTAGATTAATTTCGGAGTTACTTTCGATATTTCGCATAATTGTTTTCAAACGGTATCATTAAAACTTTGCGTGACCTTTATGGAGGAACGTAATTCAACGTTAAAATAAAACTATACTCGCAACCTGCATGCGTATGTTAGGCAACGCCTGCGCTAAATTAAATGCCAAAAATAAAAATAATAAATAGAAAAATTTTAATATATCGCGCTTTGAAACGAACTTTGTAACTTTTAAAATGAACATTTTCAGCGCCGTGAAAACATTTCAATTTTTAAATAAGCACCGGATTAAAATACCACTTCTAATAATAATAATCGTGAATTTCTTAGTTTATTTCTACAGTAAATTTTAATCAAAATATCGTCTCCCTGTGTTGAAAATAGAGCTGGAATAAATGAGTTAAAATTATGGCGTAATTTTTAGGTATCTTAAAGCATTTGACGTCATAGATCCTCACTTGCGAATTGAAATTCTGATATCCCATTTAAAAACTCGATTGGTTGAAAAAACCCTTTTTTCTAATCCTTTCTGTGGCAACAGCCGAACATAAATTCTCGTGCCGTGATCGCAATGTAATGAATGGCGTAAGATCGCGTTGATGCTATTAAATTCTAAACATTAGGCTGCATTAAAATTCGTAAAAAATCATCTAATTTACATAATTTTTTCGTTTTTATTTTAAAAGAGGGAGAAAAGAATGTTTCACGATTTGTCAAAATTAATTTACATAATTTAAGCTAATATTTAGGGTTTATTCTTCCTTTTTATGCTATTTAGTCTGAAAACAATATTAAAACATAAGAGAGGCAAATGAAATTACAGAAAATGGGGATCAAAGTTACCCTGGATGACTGTATCTGTCTTCTTTCAGCTCCGTTGTGTAAGTCTTTTATAAAGTGTCTCATAAAAGACTGATACATTTTGATTAGAAAAATAAACTGAAAGCGACAGAAATATATCGTTTGTTCCATTAGTCATGTGATGATCAAAGAATTTTATAACTCCAGTTTTCAAGATTGATTTCATGGTTCACCAAAAGATGGCAGTATTAAACAATAAAATCGAAGTGAGGAGGAGAAAAAATGCAGAAATGACCCTTTCGGAAACTAATTATCAAATCTGTATGTTGTCAGAGTCTGCACATTGCATTAGTAAGGTACCTGTTTTGTATCTCATGATTTTTTTAGTATTTGATTTATTACCACTAAATAAATAACGGGCGCTGGAAGTTGTGTGTTCCATAAAGAGGGGTTTGTTTGTCATGATATGGTCATAGTTACCAGCTCTGAGATAAAGAAATTCTACTTTTTTTTTTTTTTTTTTTTTTTTCTTTTTTTTTGTACAGAGAGGTTAAACCTGAATTTTACCCCATAAAAAATAATTTTACTTAGGGCGTCTTACGAAATATAATCGCTAACTGTACGTTTATTCTGAAAAGGATTAAAAGCTTTGAGGAGTAAGTGGGCTTATTACAAATGTTCGTAGTTTATTTATGTCTGAAATTGTTTAAATACATTTTTTCGAACCTGGCGCATTTCCTCGTACTGTGTAATTTATGCGCAATTTGGATCATTATTGCTAAAGCAAATAAACTAGATTTCGTTATAATGTAAAATTTGAGGAAATAGTATTTTGTTGCGAACGCTAATGGACTTTTGGATTGCCTTAACAAGTTTTTGTACGGAAAAGAAATTGAATTTTTGAATTTCTAGCTTTATAAAAACACTAAAATCAAAATTTTAATTTTGATGAATGGATAAATTATTTAGTCCTACTTCTGAAACTTTTAACCAACTGTTTGTGGATTAAAAAATATAACAGTAAAATCAACAAAATAATTTTGTTAAATGAGCCAGCAGAACATTAGCTAACAAAGAAATTTCGTTAATTCAAACAAGTATTTTAGATGATTTTAACCAAATAAACCATTTAAACAAATTTTTTAGTTAAATTACCAAAATTTTTAGTTAAATTACCAAATAATTTTAACAAAATAATTTTGGTAGTTCAACAAAAATTTCGTTAGTGCAATTTCAACCGCAGAATTTTGTTGATTTAACAAAATATTTGTTCATTGAACAAAACATATTTTTCAGTGTACTAGAAGTATGTGCTACATAATAGAAAGACATTTTGAGCGTTAGTGGTCAGGTTGTGAGGCCTGGTCTCAGTGATCCCTAATGACGGTTATTCAAGAAGAAGAATGCTATGCACGGTTATTCAAGAAGAATGATCGCGATATTTCTCTTGATTGCAACCCCCTTAAAGTATATTCTACGGACTGTCCTACTTAATCTTCAGATATGCTGCCACGTGACATTTTTTCTCGGGGGCATCACCAGGTCTATCGCGAAAAATCGCAGAAGATTGAATTATTTCAAAAGTGTATGTGACAAATTCCAGGTCATTAAACGTTTGCAAATGTTTCTGAAAATTTTGTTTGCAGATTGCAACATGCTGCTGCTGGAAATCGTGATTAGAACAGAAACATCGTTTATTACTTTTTTAAACTGTCATTGCAACATTTTTCATCTTTATTTTGCTCTCGTTTTCTCGTTCAGCAACACTCTCTGAACACTCATTGGTAACTTCTTAGATGCTTTATTGGTGATCTTTAGAGTATTTTTGAGAACTGTTCATGTAAAATTCCCTGGTGTTCCATGAGTTCATTTAAAAAACTGTGTAAGGATTTGTTGTTTTCTTTTTGTTGATGAATTTTTCTTTGCTTAGATTTCTTTGCTTTATTTTATTTTATTTTTTCTAATATAGTTAAACTTAGTATTATCAATTTTGAAATGCTATTTTTTTATTTAAACGACTAATAAATAAAGATTTCTCATATTTTATTTTATTATAAAAGTTTTATAAAAGTTATATTTCTCAGTCTTAAAACATTCACTGATTTTGATGTATTTTAACAGTTTTATTTTAAGGGTTATATATATACATATTTTTGAATTAGTAGTAGACTAAAACATGGAGTGCAAATGGGCAAAAACTTCCAGTTCAATTTATGCTTATAAATGATATTTTATGTATAGAATTTCCCAACAGCACTTCGTCATATCGAACACCTGAAAATAAAACCCTTTTTCAGCAACAGAAAATAAAAATGTTGACTTTTCATCTTCCGTGAAGCTCCGAAAAATTCTTTTCTTGTTTCGGAGTGTGATGAAATCTTATGATTTGGAATGAACACGGAATTGGAATCATGGGATTGAAAATAAATACGACACTTAATACATACTCTACGCATGAATATATGCATGTGTGTATCATTTTTAGGAAATATGAAATAGGATAGAGACTTTCTACTGCCTCCGCTAGATTGTGAGATAAATTCTATTTTTAACAGGCATTGAAAATTTTTAGAGTTGGTATGTATTTTGTGGAGTATTTTTATCCGATGAACATTCAAATATTACATAGAAACTTGGGAAAATGCAATCGGACGTAAAAATATTGCTCTCAGAAAAATGAGTCGCAGCAAAAATATTTATTAAAGCTGAAGAAAAGTTTTCTCAGATCGCTCTGGCAGAAAACTGTGCATAAAGCCTTCTGTTGTACAACATGAAACACTTGAGCATGCAGCTTGTTGTTGCACTTATCGAACTGGAATAAAATGCTTGTTATAATTACGTATATTTAAGAATTTAACAAGACATTACTTTGTATATTACTACGCCGTAAAATGAAGAAAGTTCAATAATTATATTTGTATTTGTAAAAAATATTATTTTTTAAATTTGCCTTAAGACTATGGCTTAAATCATCATTAAAGTAACATACTTTGAACACAAACCAGAATAAACAAATTGCGTTCCGAATTCGAAAAAAAAATTCAGGCTGTTTTATCACAAGATGCACTACACACCTAAATAATAGAAAAATGAGTGCTTTTATGAAGCTTCTATAACAAATTCTTAAACATGGAAGTCCAGTGCAAAAGTTTTCAGAGTAGTGGCATATTTTGCAAAATATTCGATTTTTAATCATTTTTACTTCTATTTTCACAAGTGATACTGTTACCGTTTATTGCAGTGTGTAAACCGTTTGGGAAAATACATCCTAATAAATTTTAAGTGCTCAATAAGTTGTTTATTTTTATTTATATTAGACAATTACATTTTCAGAACTATTATTAATTAATTTGGGAAGGATAATGCATGAACTGAAGTAGTTGAAATTTAGAAGTAGCAATCAATTTAATGTGCAGCTTTTGATAAAAACTATTTTGTATATATCTGTGTGCACGTGTTCTTTTAAATGCTATTTTTAAATAATATTAATTCAGTGTTACAAATTAAGGAGAATTGTGGAGGAGAATAGAATTGTATTTTTAATACTTGCGAACGGTAGATTAAATGTAATATTAATAAGAGTGCATGAATACAAACCGAACTTTACCTACAATATTAAAGTATGCCGCTGTGGCCTAGTCACTAAAGTCCGCTCCCGCAGGAACACGAAAGTTAAGCGGCACAGCAGGATTTCCACTACGGTCGCATTTTTAGCAAAATGCGAAAAGACTGCACAAAAATACGAAAATGATAAGAGACATTTTCGATATTTTACTAAGCCTTTGCTTTGAATACTAATTTTTTAAAATGTTTTATTTGTTATTTTCTTTATTTTGGAAATTTTTCTATTCTACTTCAGATAAAGTATACTATAAGCTTGATATAATGCAGTTTTATATAGTAAATAATATTTCTCGAAAACGTGTATAAATCACAGCAAAGTTATTCAATTTACTATAAATTTCAACAGTATTCAGTTTTAATATAGTTTGTGTTATACTGGGCGTGTACTGCTTCAGAATTAAACTTGTTTTCTTTTAATGGTAAGTACAATTATAAATTTTAATTTTAATTTTTTTTAAATGTTTATTCATTGCTATGGGTTTATTCCTTAAAAATGCGATGCCGAAATTTTAAAATTTAATTCACAAATGTCAATGAAACACGTTTATTCATTGAAAATGCTACATGCGAACTCGTATTTGCAAACCTACTGCTATATTAGCATTTTGCTAAAGCTCTTTTTTATTTTAGCTTTTTTGATAAAAAACTTTTGAACTCAGCTTAAACCCTGCAGCACAGGCTTGGCCAGTGCTTAGGATGGTGCACTCCTTTCTCGGTTGGACTGAGTGGGACCGTGTACGCTGTTAGGAGTTGGTGCACTTAAAATCTGTTCGTGGCTCCAATGTCCTTCATGCTCAAACGATACCTCTTGGGGTGCCACTTTCAGGTGCTAGGACGCTTATCTGGAATTGGTTCAAAATTAGGAGACCACACATAGGGAGAAACGTTGGTGCGTCTAATAGAGGCCCCCATAATGAAAGGATCAACATCTGCTGCCCTCGTTGTGTTTAACCCTCAAGCAGACCGCCGAGTCGAACATTAGAAAAAGAAAACAAAAACGAAAATATACATCAAGCCGAAAAAGGATGTGAAAATTAGGTAGAAATAATTTATTAAAAATAAGGAAATTTACATCCAAATTACCACATGTTTGGATATCTGAAAAATAATTCGCATCTTCCATTGACTTTTGTTCATCTGTTTGGAAGGAATAAAAATAAAATATTAAAATATTAGAATTTGAAAATATTTAAAGTAAACAGAAAATAAATAACCATTGAAACTTCTTTCATGGAAGCTTTAAGTTGTAATAAATAGTTGGTTCATGGCGTGATTCATATTTCCCCATGTAATTCACAGACCCCGTTTATGATACTTGTCGCTCACTTGACTTATTTTAAGAGGGTTATCCGGAAAAGGTTCCCCACATCTCCAAAAGATAGCACTATAAATGGCCAAAACGCGAAGGCACAAGCCTAATAGATTGTGGGTGTGGATATCGTATGTTGCAGTTGCAATGTCCCAATCGCTTGCATTAAGGTCGATGTAGAGTGCAACCTACCTCGGCTTTCCTTTATCGCCTCTCTAAACGAGGTGAGGTCCGTGTTATATCAGGTTAAGTTATTGATTCAGCATGAGAGGCGTGAAATGCTCAGTGCTGATGTTGTGTTGCTCCACGACAACGCTCAGCTGAATTGAGCAAATAAAAAATTAAAGTCTGCTACTAAAGTTTCCCTGGGAGATGTTTGACGATCTATCGGACAATCCTGCAGACTTCCACCTGTTCTTTCCCCCACAAGAAATTCCTGGCCTGGCATCACTTTCCCATACTCTAAGACTTGCAGACAGACAACTGTGACACTCTGGCTCGATTCCCAGGCGGCAGACTTTTATGAAAGTGGACTATACTTATCCCACGGTATGATGATTGTTATAATTTTGGTGGTTCTTATGCTGAGAAGCAACCGCATTATAGCTGGATATTTTGCATAAATTCTTCCTGCCAATCATGTTTTGTTCCTTTTTATGGGCATTGGGGAAACTTACTTTCCGAATGACCCTCGTATTTAGTTCTAAGAATGTCATTTTTATCTGATAGCCCATCTTTAAATTCCTTTAAATTCATATTTGTTTTTGTTACTTACAACTAAGATGCGTTCACAGTCCTAAATCCATATATAGAGGAGAGGAGGTGATTATGGAATACCATTTACATTTCTAACTGTAACTTCATAGATTTTTAAATAAAATCCCCCAAAACAGCATGAGTACATGCTATAATTAATCGTAATGAAATGTCAATTGCAAAGAAATACACAATTTATTTTGTTGTTATAGAAAAAAATATTTAAAAAAAAGTTACGAATGGAGTATAATATGGAATAGTCGGGTAATATGGAACACGGATTCCTATAACACGGAACGTATCTACCGTGTTAGGGAATCTACTGTAGTTGCATAGTGTCAAATTCAATAGTTAAGAAAATTCTGGGTTGCCGTATTTAGTAATATTTCATCTCACCTTGGTGGCCGAAATGTATTAAAACCAAATATCCGAACTGTATCAAAAGTAAAATTTACTAAAAGAAAATTTTTTAATTTTGTATAACCCTCAGAACAACTTCGGAGTTTGCCATCTATGACGGTTTTTCATGACGTGACAACTTATGCTTGCGTACAGTGGCGTAGCCAAGGAGGGGATAGGGGTCACAACCCCCCAAGCGGAGTTTTTTGCCATACAAAATGTATATTCTTCACTCCCTTATCGCACACACGTGTACATATATGTGAGTTGCAGTAGTCGTAACATTCCCATGAAAAATTTCTGGCTACTCCTGCTTAATCAATATACTTCAGGATCGGAATCTCCGCGGTAAAAAAATGGTCTAAAAAATGTGACACCAGAAAATTCTGATTAACACAATGGGGTTACACAAATACGCGCCGGACATACGCTCTTGCTTCCGGAGGAGCAAATACATTAGAGGGTATGTGCTGCTCCGGATAATCTGCCAGCAAAAATGACGTAAAAAATGACATCCACACTCGAAGGAAATAAAATTAAAGGTATGTAGAATTGCATAAAAACTTCGATTATTTTTAAGGTGCAAGTCTGTTACAGTTCTATTTGTTTCACAATTGATGCGTTTTCACTTTTTCGATTCTTAAAAGCTGTAGAAATGAGTGGTTTCACTTAATTGTAAAATTTAACAACTTAAGTGGCAACAATGGATTCCGTTGCTACGGAAACTATAGCAATGTTAAAAATAGAACATGAAATGAGTTATTCATGTTTACTTTGCTAGAACTGCCATATTGGCGAAATTAACACCGCCAGTCGATGGCAAATAGCTCAAACCACAAATTAAACTTGACACTAAAGGCAATACGCAATACTCTGTTTGGCGGAATTTAAAAAAAAAATATCTATGCATACGCTAGTGACATCGGCTCATCTCAATTGTGGAATGGAATTAATAATATGTACAGAGTTGCACTACATTTGAATATTTTTCGCCAACTTTGCTAAGAAATGTACTAAAGTAGGAATCAACAAACATTTCAATTCGTAAAACAAAAAATATATTAGACAGTATTAATTACGCCTTTCTAACAGCTTCTAGTAAAAGAAACTTCCGTAGCGCTGCTTTAACAAATAAGAATCAATTATTTATTACACAGTACTTCGATCGCCAAATGCCAACATACACCATTTGCAAGATTTTTTTGTTTTCAGGGAATCATTCGAAGCATTGATTTAACAGCAATCAAAATGGGAAATAGTTATCTATCATTTATATGGTTCCATCGCCAAAATTTAATGCAGGCATATTATTGATAAGAGCAGTTATTTAAATTATTATTAACTATAACGGGTTTTAATCACCGTTAACTACCATGTACAAAATGCGAGAATTTCAATTTTCTGAAATTTGGCGGAATTCCTCTAACTTAAATCAGTTTACTTAATTTGGTGAAAATTCTATAGATCGTTTAAAATCGCCTTAATAACTGCATTATTTCTGTATGAAAAATCGAAGTATAGCGCCGTAAAATTTATACTTGTTATTAAAAATACTATTTCGTTAAGCTCTCAGTAATTTGCGCCAAGCCCAAAACTGTACAAATCGGTAGAACCTACTACTTTCTCAAAATCGCCAAATGAGCCATTTTTTTTTCGGCCAAACTAAAAAATATACATATTAGTCTCGGAAATCTCTCAATCCCTTATTCTTTTACACATAAAAAACATTGAATTCCAGGTCTGATTTAACATGAACGCAATATTTTAATTAAAAAATAACTTTGTAAATAATCTAAACAGAAAAAAATCATTATTCTTTTATTTTTACTGCAGGAGTCTAAATAATTTAATAAAATAGCCAAACATGGCAACCTCGATGCTTATTTCTCACTTTTTTGACTACAGGGGTTACAATCACGGAATTGCGGAGAGCAAAAATTAGCGTTTTTGATGGGGTTTTTTATCAATATCTCCTAAACTAATTCGAATTTCGAAATTTAAATTAGCGGAGGTTCTTTCTCGAAATTTTCCGAATTCGTGGATACCTCGTTCGAAACTCAACTCCCAGCCGTTTAGGAGGAGATGATGCTACACACACACACACACACACACAGACAGACGCGCACAGATTTTAATAGTATAGATGGTTTAAACCGATGAAAAACAATTTATATTGCTTCATATATAGTTATTTGTTACTATAAAACAAATTTTTATGTTTTGTAGTTTAAATCATTATACTGGAGTCATTTCTGCTTTAGATTTGGCGATTTAGAAAAGTTGTAGATATAATTTTCTTTCTTTGCTCCGATACAGTCATGGTGAGCCCACAGAGAACAGCTGGATCTTTGAATCCAAACTTATCGTCGTTGATCATTAGAGAATTTTTCGTGACAAAAGATGCATTCAGCGTCTTTGTTTTCCGGGTCTTTAGTGGATGACATGAAACCCATTACAATATTACCCAGTATTCCATAATACCCGACACGCCATCTCGGAAAATGAACCTTTAAAACTAATTGGCAAAACACTGTCATCTAAAAAATAACCACAGTTCAACAAACTACCATTCTCTTAGTGTACATTATGCGTAACATCAATGTTCATGTCACGTGTTTACTAGTCAGTTAAAATATTTGAAAACGTATCTACAAAAACTCTTGAAAATCACAAAACATAATTTGTTCTGTAGCGAGTGGTACGGCAACAGAAAGCGGTCAACTCTTACTGCATTGTAAGAAGGGAATCTTTCTTGAGTTGTTCATCGTATTCCCTTGTGGCAATAGCAACTAACAGAGCCAAAAACTCGGTATTCCATATTTCCCGACTATTCCATAATCACCTCCTCTCCTCTACTTCTTAAAATTATAGATGTTTGTACGCAATATTTCGCATATTCAACATAAGCAGTTTTAATATGTTGTGAAATTCACGGTTTTATACAACTCCAGGTCCTATAAATTATCTTATTCTTATAAATAAAAATGAAATTCTGTTTGTTTGTTTGTTTGTTTGTGGATTTGAGTTGTATACAAATCCACAAAAATGGACATATCAGCCTGAAATTTTGCACAGATATGTAAAATAATATAGAATAAATCATAGTCCACTTTAAAACTTTGAAAGTCCACCCGTTCCCGGAATTTAAGAGATTTTTTATGTTCTCCACTCAAAAAGCTTTCCGTAATTGTAACCCCTGTAGTGAAAAAAGTGTGAAATAAGGATCGTGGTTGCCATGTCTGGCGATTTTGCCGAATAAGATGTTTTAAATTCTCAAAGTAAAAATAAAAGAATAATAATGATTTTTTTTTTGTTAGTTTATATTCGTAAGGTTATTTTTATTTTTAAATTATAATATCGTGTGCATGGGAAATCGGAGTAGGAATGAAATGTTTTATACGCAAAACAATAAGAATTGAAGATTTCCGAGGCTAATAAGTAATTTTTTTTAGTTTGGCGAAAAAATAAAATGGCTCAAATGCCGATTTTGAGAAAGTGAGTTCTAGCGGTTTGCACAGATTTCGGCTTGGCGCAATTTATTGAGACCTTAAGGAAATAGATTTTTGAAAACAAGTGTAAAGGTTTTATTAGAATACAGAGTTAAATTTTAATGATCCGTGAAGAAATAATGCAGTTGTTAAGGGATTTCAAGCGATCTATCTCCAGAATTCTCGCTAAATGAATACATTGATTTAAGTTGGGGGAATTCCGCCAAATTTCAGAAAATTGAAATCTTCTCATTTACTACATCGGAGTAACGATGAATAAAACACGTTATAGTTGATAATTTTAAAAATTTCGGCTGTATTAAGGGATTCCACTTTTGAAATAAAGGATTGCTTTACTTTTTCGCGGTCGAACCATTTCCCATATTGATTGCTGCTAAGTCAATGCTTCGAATGATTTCCTGAAAAAACGCTTGCACAATGGCGTATGTTGGCACTTTGGCGAGGTTTAGATTTGAAACTGGATTTTATTTGAGACTGGGATATATAATGACACTGGTTATAGATAAAAATGAATGTTGGTATGTGTGTATGAGGTTGAAAAACTGCAGCACCGTTGAGCACCGTTGCACCATGAAATTTGGTTCACCTAAGTCTTTTATCATTTAGAAGCTTTTTATGCTATCCGTTTTCCTCTAACTTGCCACTAGGTGGCGCAGCAGAACGTCGATTATATTCCGTTTAGCCGTTTACTATGCGAATATCGTCCAACCGATTTCGATGAAATTTGGTACACGTGGATATTAGAACACGGAGAATATTTTTCACTATCCATTTTGCTGTAACTTGCCGCTAAATGGCGCTGCAACGCATCAACTTCTATACCGTTCGACTGACCGGCATAAAATTTCTTATACTTACACATTTGAGCACGAAGAATATATTCTAACTGTGTTCCTTTTGATGTTACTCACCACTAGATGGCACTACAATGCATTATTATTTTAACTCGCCACTAGATGACGCTGCAGCAGGCCAAATTGTTGACCATTCAAACGGTCGCTATGAAAATCAGTATACATAGCTATTTGAACAATGAGAATATTTTGGCGTTATCCATATTGCTATAACTCGCCACTTGACGGCACTGTAGCAAATCATTACTTTAATTAACCACTAGATCGCGCTGTAGTGCATCACTTCTTGACTGTGCAACTGATCGCTATGAAAATAGGTATACATAGATATTTGAACACGGGAAAGAGTTTGGCGCTATCCATTTTCCTTTATAAATTGCCACTAGATGTCGCGTCAACACATGAACTTCAGGGCTGTCCAGCCGATCGTCCTGAAATTTCGTATTCATCGATATCTGAATGCGAAGAATATTTCCGCCGTATCCGTTTTGCAAAAACTCGCAACTAGATTGCGCTACGCCGCATGACCTTCTGCACCGTACAAACGATTGCCTTGGAATTCGGTATGCCTGGTTATTGAGCACTATATAAAGCGATATCCATTTTGTTATATCTCTTTATTACAATAAATAGTAATCACCACAATATCAAAAAATCATCGCATCAAAAAATCATCCACAATATCATCGTAATATCAAAAAGTCAATTCATTCCCGTGCGAAGAACGGGTACTTCAGCTAGTCTTATATATAATAAAATCCGAGAGTAAACATTGTATGTAGCTATGTAGGTAGGTTTGTGACCACCAATCTTTTTGCGCCCGTCGCTCGATCGCATTGCGCCGAGACGGTTGGTCGCAGACCTACCGAATTTTGCATACGGCTTCACTAGGATAGATCCTAACACGCCTCGGAGCGATTTTTTCGAAATTCGAATTAGAAAAGGTTTTATTTTATGTTTTGTCCGATTTTTAGCGATTTTTCTTGCATAATACGTAATAACACCGGTCATTGCACTCGCAGTAAAACGATGTTTGCATCATCGGATAGAGGAGAAAATTTTCTTTCGAAAACAGTTTGTTTTGACTATGTAACATATTTTGCCGATTTTGGGGGAATTTTTAAAAATAATTTCTTTTTTGACAAAGTTTGCTTAAAATAATTTTAAAACCGTTGCATCTTTAATTCTATCCGTCATAACGTTTTTATATTGTGGCTAAAGACGGAGCATACAATTCGCCCACTTTTAAAAGAAGAACGGAGGAAAAATACAAATTAGGAGACTTTTTACGAATTTTTATGTAACGAAGGATTTTTATTTCAAAAATACTGCTTCAAGATTTCGGTATGATATCTTCCGCTATGGTTGTCTTGGGAACAGTAACAATGAATAAAATTGCCAGTTGAAAAAAATAAATAAAATTACTTTAAAATAACTGAATTTTCGCATGCGAAATCTACGTCATTTTCATGTAACGAGTTTAAAACCCCTTTCGAAAGTCAATCAGAATAACGGAGTCACACGCACCTGCGAAATAATTCCATGTTTTATATTACGTTGCCAGAAAAAGAAATGAATGCTGTTTTTTAAACAATGAATTACCCAGCATTATTTTCGATTGAGTTTTTAAACGGGACACATTTTCGAATTGCAAGAAATATTTTGTGGAGCTAAATACGTCAATCTGACAATAATTGTGCATAAAAATGTATGGAAAGCTGTTTTAATGGCAACGATAATTGCAAAGAATCGCCAAACAATAAAAGACTACATTCGTAGCAAATATCTAAACCGTTTCTTTAAATTAAGCATTAAAGATGGAAAAACGAAAATATATTGGTATCAGTAAAAGAAAGTATAAGTAATAGTTAGTAGATATGCTAGGGCAATATTGATCAAAGCACAATATACTGCATTAATAAATACTTCGTGAAACTATTCGTTGCTATTCGTTTTTCAACAGCCGTCTTACATCACAGCTAACTAAACATTAAATAATTTTAAGTCGCGTTAATATATCCCGCGGTAGTTTCCACAGAAAAGACAGTATCTGAACTTATTTTTTTTCTTGGAGATTCTGTTTTGTCACAAGTAGTTATGGTCACATTTTAGGAAAATTTTCCCCTCTTGCTTTGCGAAGAGCGGGTACACAAGTATTTAATTATAAAATAAAACGGTTCTCCACATCATGTAGTATCTAAGGTATTAATGGCATAACTTAAATCTAAAAAAGAGTATGATGCAGAAATGAGACATTTTGAAAATTAGGAATTTTCACTGCAAACCGTAACGCTTTTTTCTTTTCTGATCGTGAATGACACCGACATAGCTTTTTCCGTCATGATATTAGCAATGGTCACTGGTCAGTACTTATACTAACTTTACGAAAAACTAATGAGTAGTTTTACGCCAAGAGTCAAGTCATTTTGCTTATTTTTAGATTCCAAAACATTGGAATCAATTCGAATTATTCATGTAAGAAATATTTTCGTTCCCTGCCGTGCGGAGAACGGGCACGCAGCTAATATATAATAAAATCCGAGAGTAAACATTGTATGTAGCTATGTAGGTAGGTTTGTGACCACCGATCTTCTTGCGCGCGTCTCTCGATCGCATTGCGTCGAGACGGTTGGTCGCAGACCTACCGAATTTTGCATACGGCTTCACTAGGACAGATACTAACACGCCTCGGAGTCGAAATTTTGTCGAAATTCGAATTAGAAAATGTTTTATTTTATGTTTTGTCCGATTTTTAGCGATTTTTCTCGCTTAATACGCAATAACGCCGGTAATTACACTCGCAAGAAAACGAAATTTACATCATCGGATAGAGGAGAAAATTTTCTTTTAAAAACTGTTTGTTAGGACTGTGTAACATAATTTGCAGATTTTTGGGAATTTTTCAAATAAAATTAAATTTGACGCTGATTTTCGTAAAATATTTTTAAAACTGCTGCATCTTGAATTCTATCCGTCATAACTTTTTTATATTTTGTCAAATGACGGAGCATACATTTCGTCCTCTTTTAAAAGAAGAACGGAGGAAAAATATAAATTGGGAGATTTTTTACGAATTTTTAAGTAAAGAATTATTTTCATTGCAATAGCTGCAGCTTAAAATTTTCGGTATGATATCTTGCGTTTTGGTTGTCTTGGAGACAGTAACAATTAATAAAATTGCCAGTTGAAAAAAAATAAAATTACTTTAAAATAACAGTTTTCGCATTTGAAAAGTGCGTGATTTTGATGTCATAAGTTTAAAACCTCTTTCGAAACTCAATCAGAATAACGGACTCACAAGCAAAACATACGCCACGCATGAAATAATTCTATATTTTACTTTACGTTGCCAGATAAATAATTGAATGCTCTTTTTTCACCAGTGAATTATCCAGCATTATTTTCGATTCAGATTTTAAATGGGTCACGTTTTCGAATAGCAGGAAATATATTGCGATATTAAACAGGGCCTGATTATGACCAACAGGGGGCCCCGGGCATTGATGAATTTTGCCCCCCCCCCCAATGTATGAAATTTGTTTTATTTTTCATAATTTTTTTTGTATAAAAAGAACAGCATTTGAAATTGGGGTTCATTTCGAGCCGGAGGCCCCTGGGCAAAGTCCCGATTTGCCCGTGCGATAATAGGGCCCTGGTGCTAAATACACCAATCTGACAAGAACTATGCGTAAAAATTTATGGTATAGCTGATTTAGTGACAGCCATAAAGGGAAATGATTATCGTTTATGCTAATGCGTAAATTGCAAAGAATCACCAAAGAGTAAAGGCCTACATTCGTGGCAAATATCTAAACCGTTTCTTTAAATTAAGCATTAACGGTTCCAAAACGACAGTATATTTTATTGGTATCAGTAAAAGGTAGTATAATTAATAGTAAGTAGATACGATAAGGCAATATTGATCAAACCACAATATACCGCATTAATAAATATTTAGTGAAACTAAGTCTTCTATTCATTTTTAACAGACGTATTGCATCACAGCTAACAAAACATTAAGTAATTCTACGTCGCGTTGATATATCACGCGGTAGTTTCAACAGAAAAGACTGTAACAGAACTTTCTTTTTTCTTGGAGATTTTGTTTTGTCACAAGTAGCTAGCTGCATGCGGACACATTTTAGGAAAATGTTCTTCTCTTGCCTTGCGAAGAGCGGGTACACAACTATTTAATTATAAAATAAAACGGCTCTCCACTTCATGTAGCATCTAAGGTATTAATGGCATAACTTAAATCTAAAAAAGAGTATGATGCAGAAATGAGACATTTTGAATATTGGGAATTTTCACTGCGAACCGTCACGCTTTCCTTTTCTGATCGTGAATGATACCGACATAGTTTTTTGCGTCATAATATTAACAATCGTCACAGGCCAATACTTATACTAACTTTACGAATAAGTAATGAGTAACTTTACGCGAAGAGTCAAATCATTTTGCTTATTTTTAGATTCCAAATCTCTGGAATCAATTCGAACTATACATGTAAGAAAAAGTTTCGTTCCCTACCGTGCGGAGAACGGGCACGCAGCTAGTATTTATATTAAATTTCAAACTCAGACATGTAAAATGAAAAAAATCTGTTCGAATATAAATAACAGCACAAAACGATTAATCTTTTTCGGACTTCAAAAAATACAGAAACTAGCTGTAATTAAAATTAGAAATGCACATTTAAAAGTATTATTCATACAGTGAAACCTTCCATATTTGAGGGTGCTAAGTGTGATGCAGATCAAATGTTTAATGCTCATTGTCATTTGTTTTCAGTTTTTTTAAATTTAGTCTATTTAAAATGAACCATGTTAGCTTTTATTTCTGTTCTTATTTTTCGTTTCCCGCCTGAAAAGAGCCATTTATTGTATATTTATTTCCATCTGGCCGATAACTCCTGAGTTAACAATACCTTAGTAATTTAGAACGGGTTTCTCACCCATTGTTGGCTCTTATGTTGGCCTAATTTATTTTGATGCCATGCACCAGCTTTTAAGACTGCCCAATAGCTTTTTGATTAGCCAATAACTTCATTGATGTAAATTTTGTGACTCTGGTACTGGCATTGATTATCTCGCCAATGTTTAATTCTGTGCTGGTATTCTTTTTCATCTCACACCACTTCTATTCGACTGCACTTATAACACATGATTTTTATCGCTGACCATCACCAGACCGTATTCTTTGATACCTTTATTTTAAATAGCCTTTTTAAATAAATAGCGTTTAAGGATTTTACGTCTACATCATTTATTGTAACTGAAGTGTTCAACTCAAAGAACATGTGTTTTGCTATTCACAACGCTAATTATGAATTTAATACAGCCTAAGTAATTACTACGTCACCCTAAGTTAAAACAAAAGCATTAATATTGAAAATTGAATCGACAAAAAAAATGATAGCTTAAACTCTTTTTTCTTCTTGTGTTTCGCTTTTGAATGTATAACTACATGATTTTTCGAGAATATATCTGCCTTTTGTAAGCAAATTCAAATTTATATATTTCGCTCTCGAATGGAAAAACAATATCATTTTGTAACAGATTTTAAAGAATATCTATTTCACTACTTTCAAGGAAAAGAAATATTCTAATATGCTACTTATACTGAAGATAAGTCTGTTCTTAAGTATTAATTTTAGCATTCATAGTGTTGAAATGATGCATAACATATTTGTTTGCAGTTGGATAATGCAAGAGATGAGAGAAATATTTCAAAATAACAAAATTTTAGTCGCAGTTTTGTACTGAATCAGTTTGCTTAAGCAAACATCGAAAACTTAATTATTGCATCGTGAATGAACCATTTAGAATATAGATTTTAAAAGCGTTTTCTTTAGTTTTTACAAAAATAATAAATATTATGTAAGCATACAGAATGTAAAGCAAACTTGCAATAATTAGACAACTATAATATTTTTAAAAAGAGTTTTTGCTTTTTATCACACAAATTATTTAATGTATTAATTAAAATATGAAATTTTTGTAACCCGTGCTATTGAATTTCATGTTATTTTGTATGTGAGCATTAAATTAAATTTAATTGAAAAGAATTTAATTTATAAATATTCATCATGAAATTTAATTATGCGTTAAAAGAGTGCAAATAGCATTTGAATTTTGAAATGAAAAATTGTTTGTTTAATTTTGTGCTTTCTAAAGACTGATGCAAACTTAATCACTCATAAATGAATAAATTTTATAAGCAATAATGAATTTAAGTTTCAGAAGTAAACTAAACAAACAAAAATTATTTCATAAATCTTTCAGAATTAAATTATTGAGTTGGAATTATTTCACATTATATCACTTTAAATGTAGTGTAAACATAAAATCTTATACTTATAGATGCCAAGCCTCAATAATTTTTAATAACCATTAAGTTAATCATTTACTTACGTTTGCGAATTTCTAGTATGTCATAAACATGTGCCTATTGCAATAAATGCAAGTATGTGACAAAATCACCCGCAAATACTGATTATTTATCTAATATTATAGAAAAGGAATGGGAAATAATGAACGTTCAAGAGAAATGCGCACACATACATAAAAATAGTTAATAGCATTTGATGTCATAAAATCAACTATTTATCGTACTTTGCTTAGTAAGAGTCTTTTGGTAAATCCACGTTTTCTACATTTATATATATTTACTAGCTGAAGTACCGGTCGTTGACGGGTTAGTACTGAATGCAAATTTCCAAAAAGCAAGACCTTTCGTCAGCATTGTAGGAGTACACAGAATGGATGTAGTATGTTGCCAAAGTAAAGAAAGCGAAGTTATAATTTTTATGTATTTTTAAAATATTACAGGTTAGAGAGTAACTAAGTAATCTCATTTCATTCGCTTTAGTCTTAATTATGGGATGTGCGAACGAATATTTACGCATATTGAAATAATTTTCGCAAAATATCAAAATGTAGTCAATATTTTTGAAAAATTGGAAGCCTAGAATTTAAGTTGAGTGGCAACCTATCATGTCACTAAATTTCGTTTCATTCCCTGCAGTCTATTTTTCGTGATTCTGGAACAAAATTTCAGCATTTTAAAACGATTTTCACAAAATCTCAAAATGCAATCAAAATATTTTAAAAATTGAAAGGCTATAAATTAAGATTAGCAACTACCTATCATACCACCAAATTTCGTATCATTCGTATTAGTCGTTATTACGTAATGCGTAAACAAAGATTCACTCAGTTTTAAACGATTTTCGCAAAATCTCGAAATCTGATCGATTTTTTTAATTAAATGCTTATAGTTTAAGGTGAGTGACCACCTATCAACCTTTGCAATTATTACGTGATGATCGAACACGAATTTACGCAGTTTAAAAAGGTTTTCGCAAAATCTCAAAATCTAATCAAGATTTTTTTTATAAAATTCGAAGGCTATGTTTTAAGCTGAGTGACCACCTATCATGACACCAAATTTCCTATCATTCACTTCAGTCGTTTTTACGTGATGCTTGAACAAAAAAAGCGTCACGGGCAGAATGACAGAACAACAGAACGACAGACAGACAAACTTTTTTTAGAGGGTCGCACCGGAAATCCCAGGTGCTTGAAACGGATAGAAATCGCAAAATGTTTGAGTTCCATGAAGTGTACAGACAAAAGTCTAATTTTACTTATATAGATTAAGGAAAAAATATGGGAGATATTGTTCGATTTAATTTATTCTGGATCAAAATGCAAAATTATGCTTCATCGTTGCATCGAATGCAACATTTTACTGTTTACTGCTCGAAATTTTAACAGTCGCAGTTGGTCACCTAACAGAGTTACTGCATTGGTCTTTTCCTGTATAGACAGGGAGCAGCTAAAGTGGTTAAGAAAAATCAAATAAATTTGAATGACATATTTTTAAAAGTTCTATGGCACATAAAATTGTTCTAAAGCTATTGCAATGGCATATGAAATTTACCTTGTAATTATATAAAAGTTATATTTAATCAAATAATATATACACACGCATGCAAGGAAAACTTCACGACTCCAAAAAGTCACTTTCAACTTATTGTCCAGTAAGTTAACTGAAATCAAAGTTCCGAATGGTAACACTTGAAAAACAAATATCCGCTTTGAGTTAATATTTATTCATAATAACAATTTCTTATGATTTCATAAGAATTCATAAAAAATTCTTACGTAAAATGCTGTATATTAACGCTTTTAGACCCGATTAAATAGTTTTTCTCCAGCATATACATGTGAATATTTTTATAATAACAGAGATAAAATTTGTAATAAAGCAAATAAAATAACAAATCCTGACTACTAAATTCCCGTAAAATATGCAAAACCATGTTCAACATAAAATTATTAGTATTTACTTTGCAATATTCCTTTAAAATTTATGAATACAATTGTGTAGACGTGGTGTGGAATTACGAGAATAATATTCTTTCGACGTATTGAGCGCGACCTAGCGGCTAAATTTGGATTTAGCATTCTTATAGCACAAACGATATGCGATACAGGAAAAAAGTCAGTTATAAAGTTACATAATCAATTTGCTAAGAAAAGACATCTTTATTTGCACACAATGTTCATTAATTGCATAATAATGCTACGGATGAAAGGTATAAAATTGTTGTTTGGTCGAATTTTCCAAAACTGCACTTAGCAGACCCTAAGTTCATTTATCCTTCTTGTAAAAGTATTTTCCGTCAGCAACAATATGTATCTCTACGCTGATGTGCAAATCTCGCTGCAAGTTGTATAATATGATACGCTGGCAAAAACATCAGCGCCTTAAATTTATATGCCTTAAATTTTTAACATTAATATGCACAAGATGTCTTTTCTCAATAAATCGGTGATGCTGAAAGAATTTTTGACTTTTTCACTGTATCTCTTACCATTTTTGAGATAAGAAAGTTAACTTCAAGTTAATCCTCCAGGACAACGGACTAACCCTCGTATTCACCGTCTACCTCGACCGCCGGTTAACAGCGAACCGTCGGTGAACCCTGAAATTGTATTCACCGTTTACCGGAAAGGAACAAACCGCCTACAAAATCTCAACCCAGGTTGAGAGACTCAACCTTTCTACAGAGCAAGGTTTTCAAGTAACCGAGCATGCTCAGTTAAGATTTTCCCCGAAAAATTAGCTTCCCCCTTCCATTCCTTTATGTTCCTTCGCAGAACTGGCTCTCCCCATCCTTCCGGACAAAGGGACATGAGGGGATATGGGAGGGAGGGAAAGCAAAGCGATTGCGGGGTAACTTGGAGAGGCGCGAAAGGATCAACTAACACGTGATGTGAACTCCCAATGCTTTGTAGACACTTGACCAATGCGCGTTTCGATTTTAAGGGAATCCCGTTTCAACCACATTGATTGGCACAGTTTCAACCTAGGTTGAGAAACCACAGGTTCAGTAACTTTTTCTCGCCAGCTATCGGTGAATATGAACTTTGGACTGACCAGTCGAGTTCTCCAACCGGGAGTTACTGAACTGCCGGTTGAACCGCCAGTTGAAGTTAATGGTGAATTCGGGCGTTAGCTGGCACACTGTATGTACGTCTATTGATTTCTCAAATTTTTACGGAGTTATTTCAAGCGTAATAATGATGAAATTAGCTGCATAAATTACACTTTTTATATACATTCTACAAAGAATTGTTTTTAATCATCAAACCATTCCAACATCACAAGCATCACACGAAATCTTAAAAAACCTTCTAAAATTTAACTATTAAGTAGACTTCCTTTCCACAAATACTTGTGTCAAATCTTACAGAATATTGAAATAGCTAGCGTAATATAAAAGGATAAGGAAGAAAACATGGAATTATCTCACTTTTCTCTTTCTTTAAACTTTAATAATCGATTAATTATAAAGAGCTTATAACAAATACCGTAATTAGTTACATATCATGTAAAAATATACTTAAAGCAATTTTTTACGATTTTTTTTTTGTAATTTCGCATATTATGCTTATCACATACTAGCAAGAACACTACACAAAAACGGACATTAAAAGGTAAAATTAATTAATTAAATATTTCTTAATTACAAAATAGTCTTCTTCAGAGAGTGTAAGAGGCTTGATAGCAAATAGGTCCATGGAGGTAGTATCCTACAGTATCCTTCCATAAAGTTTTCATTTATGTACACCCTCCAAAAAAAGTATTCGAGCAAGAGAGAAATTTCCTATTTTAGATTTGCGAATAATAATTGAGTTTTTGAAAAACGCACAACTTGATAGAAATATGGAAAGTCATACTTATACATATCCTAATTCATATTCTATGATAAATAATTTTTAATATACGAAACCAACGTAGGAAATTTCTCTCTTGCTCGAATACTTTTTTTGGAGGGTGTACATATCATAAATATTTCAAAATCGCTTTTATTACAAGATGCATATTCAAATCCACTAAATTTTGTTTCGTTGTTTATTCAAGTTCACTTTAAATTAGTTCAAAGATGATTTTTATTTCTAATATTTAAGTTTTCTACAGTTAGATAATAAAAAATTTAATTTATTTTATGTATTTATTTATTTATTTTTTATTAAGATATTTTTGTGTAAAATACTTTAATATTTTTGAATTGTATTAAGTCAGGATACGCTCTAAAGAGCTTTGAAGTAATTTTTTCTTATTTCTTACCATGTATTTTTAATTATAATTATAGAATAATTCGTCGCCTGCCCACCCCGCCCCTTTCCTCAGCTTCTGACCTGGGTAGGCATATGAAAGTAGTTTTAAAACACATATTCATACACTGACATAAAACATAAATTTTCCACAAACGTAGTAATTTAAAATTTTCTTGTACTACTTTTCTTTTCTAAAAGTGAAATGTCGATTACAGATTTAACCCATTTATGCCTAGCGTCCCTTTTTTGGGACGGCATTTTCGCTAGTAGTCGAAAACGTTATTTATTTTTCCTAGCCTTTATTCATGAGTATTGAGCCTCCACTCTACAAAATATTTAACATGACCAAGTAGTATGTTGATATTTCAATTTTTATGCATAATGATTTTTAAAGAAATCATCCCTTGTTCAAGAAGTTGACATCAGAAATTTATCTATTATTTCTGTCATCAGTAAAAATCGAAGAAAGTCGCAAAAATATCCAGGCACAAATGGGTTAACCGTTTGACTTCTATCCATGTAAATCCTCATACACCCTTCAATGAAAGTATTCGAGCAAGAGAGAAATTTCCTATTTTAGATTTGCGAAAAATAATTGAGTTTTTGAAAAACGCACAACTTAATATGGAATATCATATTTATGCATAGCCTAACTCATATTCTATGATAAATATTTTTTAATATACGAAACCAACGTAGGAAATTTCTCTCTTGCTCGAATGGTTCTTTTGGAGGATGTGCATTCCAAAAGCGCAATAGCGCTTCATAGCAGTCAAACGGTTAATGTTCATTATAGCTTGCTTTTAAATTTATGCTGTATAAAATCAAGCATTTCAACACTTCTGTTTCTGTTTTAACTGTTATTCCTTCTTTGACTTTAAAAACGCGTATTTCTCTCTACCTAATACAAAAGCTTTTTTTTTTACTCAGCAGTATTGCTGGCGACTCTTTATCCAAAAGTGTTTTCTACATCATTTAGTAATTCGTAACGTTTTTCTCAACCCCTGCTTTCAAAATTATCCAATCTCTGCTTGATTACTTATAAATTCCTTTACTTATAATCTTTAATTATAAATTTAGCTACTTAACTCTGTAATTGGCGCTTGTTTGTACTTCCAAGTATATTCGTTCGACAAAGACAAGTTCTGTGTTGGCATCTTTTTTATGTCACTCCATCTCTAATCGACCACGCTGGTAATACGCTTCTTATAATTGCTGGCCACAACCAGATCGCAAATTTAAATATTTTTATTTTAAACAGTCTACTTAAATAAATAGTTTCAAATCATCCTACGTCGTCTTTATTTATCGCAACTGGACTGTTTAACTTAATTAATTCTGTGGTTATTCTTCATATAACTGTGGTTATTCTTAAACCTGTGCACAATGCGAATTAATGAATTTGAAATTGCCCAAGAAATTACTTCGTCATAAAAGGTGCAAAAATAAATCATTATTTGATGTTGTTGGGATACGCTTATATAAAAAAAGGTCTATAATTAAAACTTCAATCGTTTTGCCCTAATCTTATTCAATTTACAAAATAAATATTTGGAAAATAAATTTAAATTTCAAAATCAGTAGTCTAAGAAATAAACGCTTTTCAGAATTTCAGAATTTCCAAATGCAGAATATTTTTCCCTTGATAATATAATATCTGTTTTTTTTATAGAAAATTTTGTTCGGCTATTGAAATTAGCTTAATTAAATAAATACATCGCTTTTTTTTTTAATCGTGAATGGTTTGGATAGTAAAATTGCTCAGAAAACATTTATGATAAAATAAGTTTTTCTCATCACAATATAGTATAAAATAAACATTCAGAACACTAACCAAAGATAAATGAAGTATTTTACAGCTAAATTTAATAAAATTCTTATTTATTGGAGAATTTATTTGTGATGAATTTATTATTGTAAATTTGAAAAGATTTTCGTTAATTTTTGTTTAATTATACTGTAGCTATGATAGGTGGTAAAAATGCATTAACCAATATAAACTGAATTTGTAACAAAAAGCTTTGTGTGTTAAGTAAATATGTTTACGTGATAAACTACGAGGAACATTAAACAAAAGCTCTTTGCTGCACAAATTATTTGTGCTATAATTTGTTTGCCGCTAGCAAATGTTATACAAATTTGGATAGCAACGACATTTAATGCATTTCCTAAAAAGATGTTTGCAAAATAGGAATGACAAAAGGAAACGTTTACTCTTTTGAGACCCTTGATTCAAACAAATTTTTCATTACAAACTAGTATTATTCACTTCTTTTTAATTATTACTTTAATATGTACTAACATTTTCAAAATTCAATTAATATTTTGCTAGAAGTATAAATATATTTATGCATGTACAGCTTACCTCAGTGATTTTGATTTATTTTAAAATTTATCAAAATTGAACAAAGAAAGTGTATTTGAATGTGATTTTTGAAAGAATGTTCGCACACACACACTAAGGGTTTTACTTTCTGTAAAGAAGTAAAAGACTTCCAAATTTTGCTTAACAGAGGACGCATAGTCATCAGATTAGCATAATCACCGGAAATATGCAACTCCGCATTTTATAGAATAGCATATGCACTATTTGAAGATTACTCCCGATTTCTTTTATTACTTGCACTTACATGGAGTTTTTTAAAAAATAACGACATCCGTTGGTGAGATTCTATCAGTGATCTATTGAACTCAGACGAGATTGGAGAACGATTGCGATACACAACTTTTGCAGGACAGTTATTTTTGATACAGTTTTCTAATGGATAAGAAAATTCTTTCACCCATTCCAATATGCGTGAACTACGTTAATAAGAAGTGCAGCTGCTATAGGAATAAGAAAGTTGATTTTCTATCTCTAATTCAATAAATATAATAAAATATAGCTCATAAAATCTTTAAAAAACATAATCATCATTAATTATGTATTTGTTTTATTTTGCAGTAAAAAAAAAAATATATATATATTCCGTGAGTATCTTCAAAATATGAATACGAATTACGTTTTTTTTTGTTTTTTAGTGAACTTTGCGATACTCAAAACAGCCTTATTTAAGCGTGCGTTCATTGCAATATTTTTTTAAATACACTGGTGTTCAAAAAAAAAAAAAAAAAACAGACTTGGTAGATTATCTCCAGAATTACAGGACATTTTAATGAAATTTGATTTGAACGTCCTACTAATATTATAAATGTGAAAGTTTGTATGTTTGTGTGGTTGTATGTTTGCTACTCAATCACGCAAAAACAGATTTGGATGAAATTTGGAATGAAGATAGCTTACCCTGGATTGAAGCTACGGTCTACCTTCTACCTTTCATACTTAAGAGTATAAATAACTCTTTTAAAGAGACTCTCAAAATAATTCTAATACGTTATGCATCTCTGTAACCACTGAGCCGATTCTAAAACATTTTCACTGATAGAGACCTACACTAGTTGTGAGTAATATAGTCTGCTGTTCATGCATACATCACAAATATTTCTTTTACAGGGACACTCATAAAAATTACATTATGCTCTGTAGGTATCTCTGTAACCACTGAATCGATTCTAAGGATTTTTTTCACTGATAGAAAAAGGTACATTATTTTTTAGTAACATCAGATAAAATTCATACATATAGCATAAATAATTCCTTTACAGGGACACTCAAAATATTTATATTACGCTAAAATATAATTATTATGTACCTCTAATAAAAACATTACGCTCGCATCTCTGTAACTACTGAACCGATTCTTAAACATTTTTTCCAATAGAATGTTACACTATTCCTGAGTATTATAGGCTACCTTTCATGCATATATCATAAATACTTTCTTTTACGCGAACACTCAAAAGAATTCCAGTAGGCATCTCATTAAGTACTGAACCGATACTGAAAATTTTTTCACTGATAGAAAGCTACGCAAATTCCTGCACAGTATAGGCCACCTTTCTTGCATATTTAACAAATAGTTCTTTTACAGGGACACTCATAAAAAATGCATTACGCTCCATGGGCATCTATGTAACCAGTGAATGGATTCTAAAGTTTTTTTTTTTTTTCAATTATCGAAAGTTACACTATTCCTGAGTTATATAAGCTAAAATTCCTGCATGCAGCACACAGATAATTCTTTTACAGGAACACTAGACAATTTTATTTTTTGTTATTTACGCATGCTTCATCTCTCTCTGGACCTAATTCTAAAGCCAACGCTGATGAAATCGCGGATAGAAGGTAGTAGATTTATATAATTCAAAAGAAAAAATTTGTTATTCAACAGTTATAATACACGCTTGTGATCATGCGTAAAATTTACCGGAGTTGCAAGATATAGAAAAATTTTATAGAATCGAATAAAAAGTAGGAGCGTGGTCAAATCTTACACACATATATCCCTAACGCCATGATTTTTGTTGGTACTCGATCGGGGGCGAGGGGGTGGGTGGTTGATTTCTTTAGAGCACAGCTCACATGCTCTACAGGATCGATGTTGGAGATAACGCCCTTAACTGATCTGTGTTCCAATTTTTATTAACTGCGTACCATACTAAAGTGACTCTCCCCTTTGCAGAAACGAGCGGTGCGAATTGCAGGTCTTTTTGTAAACATCTATCCCTCTTTCATGAAGCTTTCTAAAAACAATAACTCTTAAAACTGGATTTTCTGTTGCCGCTTAGAAATCACGAGAGAACCTGTAGCATGCTTGTTATGCTCCGCTGTAATAGCAATCTTCTGTGGCTATCGTGGCTCTTTTTCTGGAAGTATCCGTTATCTTGGAATTGTTTTCGCAAGCTGTACGCGACGCTTGTTATTACTTTGAAGTCTTTGCAAATCTGAACTTATGAATGCTCACTTTTAGCCTTCCAACTACAGTCAACGCCGGTCATGCTGAACCGGAAGCATCAATTTTCGTCCACGATATCCGAAGTTCACTAAAACCGAATTGCCCCCATGGTGAACAGATACTGTATGTGAATAGGGACTAATGGTTTGCGTTCACTATAGCCGAAAGTTAACTACATTCGGAGTTGACAGTATTTGTCACCTCATTCCATCATCTAAACACTGGTGTTGAATTATTTTGACAGATGGAATTTGAAATTAACCGATCCCTGCGAAAGAATTTCGGCGACACATGTCAATAAACGAAATGCGAATTTTTTCATACATGATTATAAAGTCGATTCCTCTACTTGCTCCACTCACACACACTTATATTCTAACGGGTTCGACGTACAAGATTTTCCTCCTTGTTTCGAAGCAGTAGTTTTGTATTTCGCTCAATTCTTTTCATAAAATTTGACAAAATATAGCAATTCTCTTAATTTTGAGCGCCAGTGTGCTGTATATTTTCAAAAAGCAAACACAGGTGTTAAGAAATAAATAAGCAGAAGTAAGTAATAATTATCCGTTTGCTTCCATATAACGTAGAATTTAATTTTTATTGTTGTTAAATAAAAGTATTTTGAATGTATCTCGCAATTACACGAAGCCTTCGTTATACATAGTCATGCACTTTATTGTAATGAATAAGCTTCGGATTACATGGAAGCGTATATTTCAGCTGTTTTCGGTGATTTTGCATAAATGTGCAAAACCTTCTATATTGTTTTGGATGCACATTTCAATCTCTTTTCCATTGAATTTTTACTCTTTTTTATCTTCATTTTTGTTTTTTAATATTTTTTTCTAGATAACAATCCTGCATGAACAGGATGTTCAGTTCTAGAACATAGAACAACAGATTTGAGAAGGTTTTTTCTATTGTACCAAGAGAGAAAAGTATTACAATTGAAAATTAAATAAAACACGTATTCCAAAAAAAATTTCTTAAAAGGAAATAGTTTTAAAAAATAATTCATTACACATTTCACATACCACAAAAATTACGAAACAAAATTAACTAGTTTTAACTGATTAACAGTATTTAGTTTTTA
Organism: Cheiracanthium punctorium; assembly: GCA_038373885.1. Lineage (NCBI taxonomy): Eukaryota > Metazoa > Arthropoda > Arachnida > Araneae > Cheiracanthiidae > Cheiracanthium > Cheiracanthium punctorium. Next base: position 479,527 of record JAWZYV010013419.1, read on the forward strand.
TTATGTCTTTCATGAAATTTCAGAGAGAGAAAATGTTTTTTCGAAATTGAACTGTATGTAACGCAGCGTACTTTAAATTTTAGGAGCTTTTTTTTATTTAAATGAGTGTATTTTTTTTGTCAATATTTAAGTGCATAGGTTCGTAGTTTTAGTGCATATTTTAAGAAAGTTTGATTCTTAAATGCATACATATTTCGTCATTTCTTAAATGCATAGCTTTTTTTTCAAAATTCAGGTATAATCAACTTTTTATTTGCAAGTAAAATTATTAAAAGCTAATATTTTTGTAAGACAATGTATATATATATATATAGTTTTTTTTTAATTAAAATACTAGTAATAATACTTTTCAAAATTTGTAAATATATTCTGCCATAAAGTCTTCACATTATTTACTTTCCCTTCGTGATAAAATATTTAGGCTGAGGCTAAGTCTGCAAAATAGCGATACAGCTTATTTGGAATTCAAAATACTTTGTCAATCATTATGACAGCTACAGCACGCACAAGAAAAAATTCGTAGAATAAACACTAGTATAAACATTTTCCACAGATCTCATATATTACAATTTCCAACTAATGTAAACCAGTTATAATTAATTCACATTTGCTGACCAAATGATTATATTCAAATGCTTTATTATTTATGCATTTTAAATAATTTAATAATATCGTTAACTTAGACCGTGAAATAGAAAATTACAAACATTAATTGTAAGTACATTTAAGGTATTTACTAAGAGTGCTTTCAGAGCGAGAAGAAATAGTTCAATACTTGATGAAGTATGTTTTCTTTTTCTTCTTCTTCTTCTTAAAAATAAAAACCTTTCCAAAACTTTTAATACAATTTTCTACGATATTGTGAGTAGCACTGAATGAGAAAAATGAATTGAAACTGAAGGTTTATATTTGAAAAAATGTGATGGAATTCTATTCTCTAAGCATTCGTTTAAATATATATTTTCAAATTTATATGATTATATTCCTGATACCTGCATAGTCGCGAATGTTATTTTTTTTATCTGCACATCAGCTGTTACATACTGCGACAGTCATTTTGGTGCTACAAAACATGTTTTATTTATTTATTCTTTCCTTTAGTTAAACCTTTTAATAGCATTATTCATAACAGAGCTCCAAGATGCAACTGTTACATCTAGACTTCTACATTAAAAAAATAATTATTTCTTTTAATTAAGGAGACAGCTTACCCCAAATATCGTCAAAAAATTAATTTTCTTTTTAAAATATTAAATGAAAGCCTGTTAAATTATGTAAATTTTCACACCTCAATTTTAATCATACATCAGTAATATCACGGGATATTGCAACTTTTGTTCATACACTCAGTGCAATTTCATTAGCAAATAAACTCTTTAGATGTTTTTTTTTCTCCATGCTCATATTTTCTTCAATTTCATGTTATAAAATTCCAAGGCTTTTTTTTTGTATTTGAGATAAAGATTTAAAATTTTTGTTCACATTCTGTATTATATATCGGATAAATTTGTACATGGAATTACCCTTCAGTTTTTTCTTTTCTATTTTACAGAAATAATATGAAGTTATGTTACATTTTATTGTTTTACATTATATGTATATATATATCAGTATAAAAATCTATATTAGACGTAATACTAGATTTATCTAAAAATCCATGCATGGCCTAGTGTAATATATATTTATTTTTTTTAATTGGACCAAAATCTTTATTATAATAAAAGTAGTAGAGTTTTAAAAAAATCCTTTTTAAAACTTTTTTTAAATGTTATTTAAATGTGCAGTTTAAAGAGATTTATTTTTCAACATGTAGTTTTAGTGCATTCAGTTCATCATTTGTACAATATTTTCTTAAATAAAAACATTTGAACAGGTAAACTGTCCCCTTAAAAAACTGAAATTCTCAATCTCAGGTACTTCCAAAAAATATGTTTTACTGAGACGCTGTTTTCATATTCTTTAGTATTGTTATTGGAGTTATGCGTCTTATTTCATATTCTCATTCTGGATTCACTTGTGACGAGCTGCTATTGATGTCGAAGTTAACTGTATTGAACTTCTGCTTGTATTAACACCTTCCAATTATTGTTTTTAAAAGATACATTAATAACAAAAAAATAAGAGCTCGATATGGTAGGAATGGCAGTTAGTCTGGCGAGATAGATTGCCTCAGTTTCAGACATTAGTTATGAAATGCACCTATATTATCCTGATCTGCATCTCTTTCGCATTGCTTTAGTCAACATTCCCAAGAACTGGTCCTTCGTAGTAATTATTGTAGTCTATTCTAGTCAAATCGTGCAATTGATCACTCTCCTTCCTGTAGGGGCACATCCTGTAGAGGCTTCACCAATACTGTTTAGGACACTTTCGCTTCGAGTAGTATATGCAAGTCTTTCACTTTTCTTACGGCGAGGTAAAACATTTCATGTCAATCTCACTCTGTACCACTTCAGCCCGTATTCACGAGAGCGAGTTTTTCCCCAGACTATTCGTGGATCCTTCAATCCGCACTGGAGAACAATCCGTGAATTGTCAACGGGTCCGTTTCACCCTTATTCACAAGCCCGACTCCTACTATACGCAGATAATACCTGGCTTTGATGGATAAAGTGGATATAGCTCATGATTCGCTTTGGAGCACCACTTTATCCATCAAAGCCACATCGGCTCACATATGACATATCCGTCGGAACCAGATTGCGAGGGGGAATGTTGACAGCATGCCAAAACCCGGTTCGAATTTTTTGACAACTCTCTCTTATCCCTAGTCGAGTTTCGGTTCAAGGAGAGATCAAGAGCAGATTATTTGTACTTGAGAATAACAATGTTGTGCCAATTCGTCTATCTCCAGATGATTCAGAGATAATCGCGATTGTTGAATACGACCGTTCCTCTACTCTTTCCTAGCGTGCATCTATACTAACTAATTCCTGGTTTACAATCAGCCCACTTTCGCAGCAGTGAGCACGAGAAATGGCAGTAACAGGAATGTGAGTACTTCATTCATCCTACTCATGCCATGGCCTTTCTTGCTGATCTCTCTGAACCACGCGATCCACCTTTAAGGGAATTTTAAGGAAGTTGGGAGGGAAGTGCAGTAGGAAACTACTTACAGGAAAAGGAGAGTACTGCCGAATGTAAACGCTCACTGCTTTTGGAGCTGCCGCAAAAGTATATCCTGGGAAAAAAAAAAAAAAAAAAAAAAACCCGAGCAGCAAGAGGTGAAGTCGGATGGGATGAATGTAAATGTGGTATAAGATACTATACTATATATGTAGTGTCTCTGTACTAATATATACTATGTATAATACTATATAGATACACTAGTCTTTCCTTGTTTTTTTTTTTCCCCTCAGAGCTCAATCTCCATTCCTTTCTTCTTCTTCGCGTTAACTAAAAAACTCTTCTGTGCGTTACTGGTCAACACCCTCCTTCTTCCTCTAAATGGTTCCAAGATATTGGAACATAAGCCCCCCCCCTTAGCGTAGGGGAGCCTATTTGCACCCTACGCTAATTTTTTTGTGGCTGGTTCTTCCACCACCCTGCTCAATAAATTATTAAATACTTTTTTTTGGCTTTTTTTTTTGTCCCAAAATGTCTATCTGCAGATCTTTTGACGCCATCAGATCTCCTGTTTCATTCACAATAACCTGTAAATCCTGAGTTTTTTTTTTGTCCATGAACAACAGCTGAGCATATATTACTCAAGTGGTTTAATACTGCAAAAAATAATAAGCAAACAGAACATTTTTTTAAATTGAAATGAAATAAAATCTCATTCAAGTAGATTACGGACATGTAGTGTCACACTATCTTTCTCATTATTAATTAGTAATCTAATCTGCAATGTCGTTGGTACTTTGTTTAAAATGCAAGAAATTATTCATATACGGTGTAATTTCATGCCATAATAAAATGAAATATCTTTGATGCTTCATGTTCAACAGCATCTCATTTATCATCTGATCCCCTGAAATATTCTAGTTACTCAACTTCACTTTTCCCTAAGCCGCGCATTCATTTTATATTAACAAAAATAACCTTAAATACCGTGCGTTGTCTTCCAATTCAAAAATTCCAATTATATTTCGACCCCGTTATCTCTAAATATAGTTAACTTCATTTGAAAATTATTAGTTTTACCTTGTTTAAAGACAACATTAAATTATTATAGAGTGAAATCACATTTCCACTCTTGCCCTGCGCTCAAAGGGTTAAGGTACTTGTAGGTACTGCATGTTCATGGTACTCTTGTGATCAATGTGTCATTTTAACGTGCTTTAAAATAACAAGATATTACGTAAATTATAGCAGTTTATTTCCTTTTAATTAAACTCCAAACGCTGTTCATTGGCTGAAAATACGTGTGAATGCATGAAATAATGCAATTAATAATTAATTGTACAAACTGCTTTTGTACGGCTGGATGCTGCATAATAACTCTAATCTGACATATTATGGTACAAAGTGTCCTAATATGAAACTAGTTAATCATGTTTCCATTTAGTGGAGCATTTTACTAACATTAATTAAAGTATGTACATTAACAACTAATAATAAAGTATGTATCTTAGATTCTCCAATCAAATTTAACATAACGCAAGATCTGTTTCTTTGGTAAAAATTTTATCACTGCATTTATCTTATTATTTTGTACTTTAAAAACAGAAATTGTAATTTTAACAGCTAAAAAATAAATAAGCTATGTAAATACCGCCGTTCCATCAGAAAATTTACGGTGTGTTTCGTTAAATCATTCATATATTTATAATAATTTTCGAGTCTGTTACCTAATATTTCAACGATAAAAGCATCCCTATGCTTTTAAAAGCTGTGCATTGTTAAATATAAGTAAAGAATGCAAAAAATAAGCATATTCATAAATCGTTCTGGTATGATGAATCCTGGAGTAATTCGGAAAATCCTTCTTATCAGAATCTCTATATATTCTATATAGAGATTCTGATATAAGTATCGAGATGTTGCAGTTAATATTCTTGTCTTTAATTCTGAACACTTCTAACTGTTACCATTTATATCGTGTGTAGGCGTCTTTTTTTAATATACAACAGTATAAGATTGTGTGTTCCAGAGAGCTTATACTTACATACTTAGAAATTCGTTATTAGCCAATTATACCTATAAAATCTTTAGTCTGTTAACGCATGTTCCAAATTTATTCCATCACAAAATTCTTTGTATAAAATATTAAGCTTCAGTAATTGGAAATATTTACTAAGAACGATACCTACTACTTCAAATATATCATTACAACTTTTATAAGCATGTTTAGTTTAGAAATTTTGATTTTGGATTAAGAATTTGCTACGCTCTTAATGACGTGATAGTTTGGCATTTCCTTTTAAAGATGGGTATCGGATACTACATTACAGAATAAAATGTGCAATGATCTTCTGTTACGTAAAACAATAACAAATTATTATATTGTCTTATTGCTACAAGAAAAAATCTTCTAAAAGGGCTGCTGGAACTATACGAGTCGAAAAGAAGAGAGAGAAAAAAATTAATAATCGACTGTTATGTTTCAGCAAATTAAGAACACCGAAAATTAGCTTTCAAGAAATAAAAAGAATACGAATGTGACGAAATTGTGTAAGAAGATTACAAAACGCGTGCGTCTGATGATGAATAATTTGTAAGTTTGGTGTTAATGGTAAAAACAGCATCTCGTGACATCTAAATGTAGTGAAATAACCTGTTTCCATTAAACTCATCACCAGCATTTCTGTCTTCTAAATTTTTATCGTGACTGTAGGACAGTTTTCTCATTGGCATTTTCCCAGAAAGTTGAAAGGTCTTTCTGTTTTAGATTTGTAAACCTCACTGTCCTTGCTTTATCACTGTGATTGGGTTTTAAATGCCATGAAATATATATATATGCTAGCTGCGTACCCGTTCTCCGCACGGTAGGGAACGAAACTTTTTCTTACATGTATAGTTCGAATTGATTCCAGTGATTTGGGATCTAAAAATAAGCAAAATGATTTGACTCTTGGCGTAAAGTTACTCATTAGTTATTTGTAAAGTTAGTATAAGTACTGACCTGAGAGCATTGTTAATATTATGACGCAAAAAACTATGTCGGTATCATTCCCAATTAGAAAAGAAAAGCGTGACGGTTCGCAGTGAAAATTCCTAATATTCAAAATGTCTCATTTCTGCATCATACTCTGTTTTAGATTTAAGTTATGCTATTAATACTTTAGATACTACATGATGTGGAGAACCGTTTTATTTTATAATTAAATAGTTGTGTATCCGCTCTTCGCAAGGCAAGAAGAGAACATTTTCCTAAAATGCGATCATAACTACTTGTGACAAAACAGATTCTCCAAGAAAAAAGTGGTGTTACAGTCTTTTTTTGTTGAAACTACCGCGGGATATGTTAACGCGACGTAGAGTAACTTACTATTTTGTTAGCTGTGATGTAAGACGGTTGTTGAAGAATGAATAGAAGGCTTAGTTTCACGAAATATTTATTAATGCGGTCTATTCTGCTTTGATCAATATTGCCTTATCATACCTACTTACTGTTACTTATACTATCTTTTACTGATACCCATACAATATATTTTCGTTTTGCAACCGTTAATGCTTAATTTAAAGAAACGGTCTAGATATTTGCCACGAATGTAGTCTATTACACTTTGGTGATTCTTTGCAATTTACGCATTAGCATAAACGATAATCATTTCCCTTTATGGTCGCCACTAAATCAGCTCTCCATAAATTTTTACGAATAATACTTGTCAGATTGGCGTATTTAGCACCAGGGCCCTATTATCGCACGGGAATATCGGGACTTTGCCCAGGGGCCTCCGGCTCGAAATAGCCCCAAAATTCAAATGTTGTTCTTTTTCTATAAAAAAAAATTATGAAAAATAAAACAAATTTTACAGACGGGGAGCCCCCAAATTCAACAATGCCCGGGGCCCCCTGTTGGTCAAAATCAGGCCCTGTTTAACACCGCAATATATTTCTTGCGATTCGAAAACCGTTTAAAATCTCAATTGAAAATAATGCTGGATAATTCACTTGTGAAAAAACAGCATACAATTATTTTTCTGGCAACGTAAAATAAAATATGGAATAATTTCATGCGTGGCGTATGTTTTGCTTGTGAGTCCGTTATTCTGATTGAGTTTCGAAAGGGGTTTTAAACTCGTGACGTCAAAGTGGCGCACATTTCACATGTGAAAACTCGGTTATTTTTAAATAATTTAATATTTTTTTTCAACTGGCAATTTTAATCATTGTTACTGTCTCCAAGACAACCAAACCGCAAGATATCATACCGAAATTTTAAGCTGCTGCGATTGAAATGAAAATCCTTCTTTACTTAAAAATTCGTAAAAAATCTCCTAATTTATATTTTTTTTCTGGTTTTTTTTTTAAAAGAGGGCGAAATGTATCCTCCGTCATTTGACAAAATATATAAAAGTTATGACGGATAGAATTCAAGATGCAGCAGTTTTAAAAATATTTTACGAAAGTCAGTGTCAAATTTAATTTTATTTGAAAAATTCCCAAAAATCTGCAAATTATGTTACACAATCCGAACAAACAATTTTTAAAAGAAAATTTTCTCCTCTATCCGATGATGTAAATTTCGTTTTACTGCGAGTGCAATTACCGGCGTTATTACGCATTAAGCGAGAAAAATCGCTAAAAATCGGACAAAACATAAAATAAAACATTTTCTAATTCGAATTTCGAAAAAATCGCTCCGAGACGTGTTAGGATCTGTCCCAGTGAAGCCCTATGCAAAATTCGGTGGGTCTGCGAACCACCGTCTCGGCGCAATGCGATCGAGAGACGCGCGCAAGAAGATCCGTTGTCACAAACTTGCCTACCTACATACATAGCTACATACAATGTTTACTCTCGGATTTTATTATATAAGATGTTGCTGATATGTACTCAATCGTATACCTATTAGGAAATTGTGCTTGTAGTATTTATTGATTGTCCAGCAGCAGATCGGTCGATTAAACTCGTTTCCCATCAGAACTCCGAAAGTGGAGCAGCACCGGCTTGGAGGGTGAACTCCTCAGTCTGCTATGGATCGTGTACGCTAAAAGGAGCTGGCGCGAGTAAAATCTGTCATGGCGCCAATGTCCTGCATGTTCAAACGATACCTCTAGGCGTGACGATTCATGTGCTAGGCCTCTCATCTGGATTTGGTCCAAAATTACGAGATCGCTCATAGGGGGTAACGTTAGTCAGTCTAATAGGCGCTTCCATAATGAAATGACCAACATTCCTGTCTTTCGTAGGGGTCAAGCCTACAAGTAGGCCGCTGACCCGGCCATTTGAAAGAAAAAGTATTTATTGATTGTTCTCATATAAGTGCACAAAAAAATTAAAAAAACTTAGTCTAGGGAAATTGAATGTCTAATGTGCATTTCATTATAAGTCCATTTCAAGAAGAATATTATTAATACGTGCTCTCTATCGAAAAAAAATGACTTACGCAACATTTATTGATTTTTATAGGGAAAAACTCTTATACATAACACTCGCAGCACTGTGATCATTATAGTATAAATTACAGAAAAAAGCTGGCATCTTATCTCTAATGGACTGATCTGAAGCTATTAAACGCAGTAACCAAAAAAAAAAAACCTTCAGTTTTCCTTTCTTTTTAAATAAATCTATTTTCTGTTACATTTGCAAAAATATAATGACGGAAATTCCCATTTGCGCAAAATCGCTATTTCCAGCATTTTTTTTGGTTGTAGCACACTTATACAATGGTAGGCAGAGCGAATATTGAAAGATGCATGTTAGAAATCAGAGATACGAAAAAAACGGTAAACTGCCGGCTATACTTCTCAGTCACGCGAGAGCGTTTTCTTTTTGATTTCTTCAGGATTTGTCTTTCTTGTTTCAGTTACAAACATAACAATTTTTACTTGGTACTCTTCTGCAATGTGTATACTTATGCACATTACAAAGGTTGATTAATATCTTGACCATATTACTATAAGTACACGGTAAAAAAAAATTCGGAAACGTTACCCCAAAATATCGTTCAGCTCTTGTAGTTTAAAATTGCAGAAAAGTTTCCGAACCATGCGGGTAAAGTATTTAGAAACGTTTCTGCATATTTCGGAAAAGTATTTACATATTTTCCTGCTTTTTAGGTAAGGTTTCTGGAAAAGATGGGTAACATTTCTGTATATTTTGGTAAAATATTGAGTAACCTTTCCGTGAATTTCACAAAGATTTCCGAATAAACGAGTAAACATTCTGAGTTTTTCAGAAAAAGTTACATGCACTAGATGAAGCGTTTCGAGTAACATGCACTAGATGGCAGCACCAAACTCTAACAGTAGGAGCGCTCAGAATCGAACCCTGGACGTACGCGACCGTAGGAGAGCACGTTACCTCGGCGCTGTGATTTTCTTACTGTAGTTTGCTTTAAAAGTAAACTGACTGCTGCAAAAGTTAGTTGTGGTATGGCTTGTTTTGGAAACTTAAAAATTTTTGGAGTATTTTATAAATGAAGGGAAAATACCATAATTGATAAATATAAATTAAAAATCTTAAATCTTTTTTTTTCCACATAAATTATTTTCAGGAGATAATGTGCTATTTTATTTAAGTATTCATCCAGCGACGTCACCTGGTGACTGGTCACAAATAAACTTCACACTGACCACACAGTGGAGTTACATCACTCACAAGTTACCAGACCCTTATTATCGCATGGGCAAATCGGGACTCTGCCCTGGGCCCCCAGTTTCAAATGTTGTTCTGAAATATTCTTTTACATGTCAAAATATTATGAAAAAGAAAACAAATTTTATAGATGGGGACCCCCAAATTCATCAATGCCTGGGGCCCCTGTTGGTCATAATCGGGACCTGCAAGTTACAATGTGACAGTCATGTGACAATTGTGACCCTCTGTGACGTCACAGCGACTCTTTTGTGACCATCTGTGCTATTAGGGAAGACGCGTTCACTCTTATCCCTCTGTCTCTTGGCACTTGGCGCATGCGCGCGAAGTCCCAAATAAAGATTTCCTTTTCCCGTAAATACTTTACGCCGAAATATGGGTTATATTTCCGAAATCAGGTTTTGAAAAGAAAGTGTGTGATTCCAATTCGTTTAAAATAGTTTTTCCGGAATGCATAATTTATTTTTTTTTCTCACAAATAAATTGTCTGCATGGATATAAAAAAGGTTGTTTACACAAAACGAAATCTTTCGAATGCCAAAAGCTTCTGCGCGTTTCCAAAAGAGTATGAAATTTGATTTGGGAATAAAATATAAATTGAATATGAATTTATTTATTTTAAGTGGACGAAAATTAAATATATTGAGTGAAGACATATTTTCGTCGTCAAAGGTTTTTTCTGGCGCCCGTTGTAATTGCCTAATAGTGTTGTAAGTTGAAAACTATTTATTCATTCATTACGTTTTTTAAATACAATAGTTACATCTTTTTAGTCTTCTACAAGAATAAAGTCAATGAAATTTAAATGTACGGAGTGGTTCAAAATAGAGCAGCAATTATAGCAATTATCTACTAAACGGTGGGTGATAGAAATATAATTTCAATTAGAAAGGTTAGTCAAATGGAGAGTCGCTTTCAGAAATGGCAACTTTTTACAGGGAGCTATAAAATACAATATTTAGTTTTACACGGTCTCTCCTTTCCCGTCACTTGTATTCGGGAAAATGTTGCGCTGTGTCTAAGAAGGTACATAAAACAAATCACGTCCGTGAGGGAAATAGTTTTCCGAAATTTTTAGTTGAAAATTGTGACTTACACCAATTATCTGCTGTGTTGGCTACTGCTTTGAGGCGAAAAAAATCTACATTTGAAAACAAACTATGAGTTGTTAAAAGTTAAATAATAATTTCTTTAGTAAAAAATGGCAATTAAACACATTCAAATTAGTGATAGGTTTTAACAGATTTATAAATTGCACTTCATTATGAAAATTCAGTTTTACACGATCTCTCTTTTCCTATCACTTATATTCGGGAAAATGTTGCTCTGTATCTAACAAGGTACATAAAACAAATCATGTACGTGAGGGAAATAGTTTTCCGTGTTCAAATAGTTCTGTGTTGGCTACTGCTTTGAAGTGAAAAATTCTACATTTGAAAACAAACTATGAGTTGATAAAAGTTAAATATAAATATCTTTAGTAAAAAATGGCAATTAAACTTTGGCTTTCCTTCCTCCTTTGGCTAATGGCTTTCCTTTTAAGGGGATCGTTTTTGGGTCACCTTCCCCTATATCTGAATAAATAGGATAGGTAGTGCTTACCTTATAGTCCAAGATCCCAGGGCCCCCAGACCTTACTTATTTTCTCATTCTCAAAATGTATACGATAGAGTATTGCTAGTACGTACAGTAAACGTATGCATACTTGCTAGCTTGGGCAGATGGCCAATTCTAGGTACCACTTGCTACAGGTGCTAAAAATAATACTAACTTTACATAAATTCTCAGAGCTGATTTTTACGTATGTTTTAGAAAATGTCGTTAAAAATCAATAATCAATACTGCCAGACAGTTTCCATAGGCGGCAACTTTTATCAGACACCTTGAACCCCCCCCCCAAAAAAAAAATGTAACTTTACTTATATTCTCAGTCTCGATTTATATATATATGATACTCTGTGAACTATTTCAATATATATATATATATATTGAAATAGTTCAATAATAGTATCAATATATATATATATATTGAAATACTTTTGGTAAGCTGCGAGACCAATTGGATGGGCCAAACATCCCCCTAGACAACCCTAAAGGGTCGCTATGCGAATGAGCGTGGGCGGGATAATTAGATAGTTTTGTAACAAATCTTTAAAAAACTTGTTATCAATAGTCTAATGGAAGTCTTCAGTAATAATTAAGTAATATTTTCACGCTTAATTATAACGATAATTCTTGAATAATAAACCTTTTTAATTAACCTTAATTAACCTTAAACTAATGTAAGTATACCTAAGTAATTTCGTTAAAGTAAATAGTTAGAGTCGGTGCCAAACAATCAGTGAACAAATATCACTAAATTGCCTAAATCTCCTTTGTTAATAAGGGTAATTTATTGTTCACACACAGATTTTAATGCTGAGTTTTGTATTAAAAAGTAGACCTCTCAATCTCTGCATTTCTGCTAAAGCTCGTTGATCGTGAGCGACGTGCAGAGAGCGCATTTTTTGGAATGTTAATGTTTGTCGCTGGAGATTTCATGTTTCATTGTTAATTTGATTTGGTTATTTCTTTTAATTTATGGTAATTTAGTAATCTTTGTTCATTGATTGTTTGGCACCGACTCAAAATTACTTAGGTATACTTACATTAGTTTAAGAACTTAGTTATTAAGGCTAATTTAAAATGTTTGTTATTTTTTGCTTTTTAGTTTTTTGGCGGTTTAGTTTTTTTGTTAAAAAGTTTTTATTTTATAATTTTTTGTGGCTATAAATCTCCAGCGATAAACATTAGCATTCAAAATATGTGCTCTCCTCACGTCGCTCACGATGAACGAGCTTTAGCAGAATTGCAGAGATAGAGATGTCTACTTTGTAATAGACAAATCGGCATTAAAATCTGTGAGGGAACAATAAATACCCCCAAATTAACAACGCAACGTGAAATCTCCAGCGATAAACATTAACATTCCAAGAAATGCGCTATCCGCACGTCGCTCACGATCAACGAGCTTTAGCAGAAATGCAGAGATTGAGAGGTCTACTTTGTAATACACAACTCAGCATTAAAATCTGTGAGTGAACAAAAAATCACCCCTATTTTTCAACACTTAGGGTAGTAATTTTTTTCCAAATTTATATGGGACCAACTTCGAGGTATACCCTCTCCAATAAAAAAAGAATTATCCAAATCGGACTACTCTGGAAAAAGTTATGCGTGATCATACATAAATATATATATATATATATATATATATATATATACGCGTCGACTTGAGAACCTCCTCCGTTTTACGTCGGTTAATAATTTTATTAGACCAAAGTGCATAAGTGTGTTAGTTTACATCCATGTTCGTGCATTCGCACGCGAACTTCCAAAAACTACTGACTGAAAATCATAGAAAAAAATAATACACATTATTTTTTATTAATTAAAATATAAATATAGACATCGAAAAGCTTGAGAATATGATTCTATTAATACTGATAGTAATTTTATGTAATTTCAGAATAAATTCCTTTAATATTTCAGGGAGTTTCTGAAACAAAGGACGTGTGTACTTATCCTCCAATTTTTAAGAATATAGGTATTGCCTTAAACTGCAGACACACTTCAAAGAAGTTTACTTGCAGATACTTAAAATATGTTTGATAATAATCTTAATTGTCACTAAGATTCACTAAATATTCTTCGCAGGACCTTATGAAGGAAATTTCAGTTGAGGGCTTTCATAGAAATATTCTCATCCTTGAAAAAACACTCAAAATACTGGTGTTAAACGATAAAGTAATTAAAAAACTTTGTAAAAAACACACATAAGAAGTAAAAGGAAAGAGGATACGCGTTTCGTTCAAAAATTGTTTTGAACTTCTTCAGTCCCTTCGACGTAAAGAACACCTGTTCTTTACGTCGAAGGGCTTGGACTGAAGAAGTTCAAAACAATTTTTGAACGAAACGCGTATCCTCTTTCCTTTTACTTCTTATGTGTGTTTTTTACAAAGTTTTTTAATTACTTTATTCTCATCCTTGATTCAGTTAACTAGCCAGTGCGTTAATGTTACCTCCTCGGCGACTTGAAAGTGCTATCTTAAATGCACCTTGTTAACTGTGGAGAATAAAACTATACTTGAATTCGCTCCATACACTAAAATAGTCGTTAACGTTCATAACTGTCATCATCTATAATAGTTGAAAGTTAAAGAGCTCGTCCGATGCATATATATATATATATATATAATATAGAATAGCTAACTGACGTAATGTGAAATCCCAAGATATTATGTATATGTATAGATATATATATATATATATATATATACATATATACACGTGTTTCTGTTTCCACACTCACACTTCCAAGACCCGAAGTCACAGTTGTCATCCTTTGAGAACCAAAATTGGGGAGTTTCTGCTTTGGTCACAATTTACGACATAAATGGAAAACTAAGCTGTAAATAGATTGGACTATTTACAGGACTAAGTAAGGGCAATTTTGGAGAAATTTTCTTCTTATAGCCAATTTACATCAGAAAAATAAATTACAAAACTAGTTCATATGTTACCTTATATAGATAGCGCTATCTGTGTCTAAAAAAACTTAAGAGAATCGTTTTGCCCTCTAGGATGATTTCGAGCCACCTTCCCCAATATAGATATGCGATCGTCTAAAATACATACACTTTGCTAGTGAAAAATTTACAGTAATATAAAATTATATTAACACTCTAGTTAAGCAAAACTTTAGCTGGAATACAATTACCTGGCAACCGTAACAAGAATTTAATTGTACTGTTTTTCTTCTTTGGGAAACGATATCTAATAATCAATAACAAATCGTTAGTTTGCGTGACGAAGAATTCTGAATATTTCTATTGCTATAGATTATCTCGTCTTCCAGTAAGAAATTCAAAAGGCTGATGATTTTTATTGGCTATTAATGAAACAGCCATGATCAATATTATCTTTGGCTTTTATATAAAAACATTAACTTTTCTTTTTATTTATATAGCTCTATACTGCAATATGTTAAAAAGTTAATGTATAAAGAATTACGTTTAAGGCAATTTGTCCTTGTGAAATTTTTCGTAATACATTTATCTAAAGTAAACGATACTCAAATATATTATCACAGAAGTAACTATGTGTATATAAAGGTTCAAATAATTCATTCGTTTGAACGATAAATGAAATGACAAGATAAAAAGTGTGGAAGAGAAAAATGTAACACTAGCATGATATGCATCAGTTACTAGGCTATCCAAAAACATATATATTACTATTTTTAAACAAATTTAAAATTTTCGCTTTTTGGCCAGGATTTTGATACGAATACTCACTCCACTGTGCGTCGGTCGAAGCTAACAAGTATGCATACGTTTACTGTACATACTAACACTACTCTATCGTATACATTTTGAGAATGAGAAAATAAGTAAATTCTGGGGGCCCTGGGATCTTGATCTATTTTAACAAGTGTAATAAAACCCATTTTTTCGTAGAATTCTATCTAGATGCACAATACTGTGATCGCTTGAATACTGCATTGCTTCTTCTTTTCTTGACAAAACTAGTTCATATGTTACCTTATATAGATAGCGCTATCTGTGTCTAAAAAAACTTAAGAGAATCGTTTTGCCCTCTAGGATGATTTCGAGCCACCTTCCCCAATATAGATATGCGATCGTCTAAAATACATACACTTTGCTAGTGAAAAATTTACAGTAATATAAAATTATATTAACACTCTAGTTAAGCAAAACTTTAGCTGGAATACAATTACCTGGCAACCGTAACAAGAATTTAATTGTACTGTTTTTCTTCTTTGGGAAACGATATCTAATAATCAATAACAAATCGTTAGTTTGCGTGACGAAGAATTCTGAATATTTCTATTGCTATAGATTATCTCGTCTTCCAGTAAGAAATTCAAAAGGCTGATGATTTTTATTGGCTATTAATGAAACAGCCATGATCAATATTATCTTTGGCTTTTATATAAAAACATTAACTTTTCTTTTTATTTATATAGCTCTATACTGCAATATGTTAAAAAAGTTAATGTATAAAGAATTACGTTTAAGGCAATTTGTCCTTGTGAAATTTTTCGTAATACATTTATCTAAAGTAAACGATACTCAAATATATTATCACAGAAGTAACTATGTGTATATAAAGGTTCAAATAATTCATTCGTTTGAACGATAAATGAAATGACAAGATAAAAAGTGTGGAAGAGAAAAATGTAACACTAGCATTTAATAAATAAAAATATTGTTATTTTTCCTTTGTACAATACACAGACCATATTGTTCTACTTCTTGAAATATACAAAAGATCGCTTCACTATTTATGCTCTTATTTTGTAAACCCTAAAGACGATTACCCAGACACAAACATCTGTACTCCTCTTCAGCAAGTTTCTTATGATATAATGCGAATTCAATCAATATAGTTTTTGAAACTAGATTTTGAAATTTCTTGGGGCAAAGCCTAAATCCTTAGTGTATATAATATTTCTCAACAAGCAGAACAATTATTATTATTACTATTATTTTTATTATTATTATTTGTCGCATGAATATTGTCTTCTAAAAGTTTTGCTGACTTGTGGTTTTATCCCCTTAAAGCATGCTTTTGTTTTATATTAGAAGGCGTTCATAAAATGTCGTTTTAATTTATTTCTATATATCTTCTGATTGTATTCTTCTATTATTAGAACCTGTCACAGCAAGTATTTTAGTATTTTATTTGAATATAAAATACACTAAGGTTTGTTTTTCTTTCAAATTATTTGATTATTCCTGCAAATAATTTTAATTAAATAATCTTATATTAAAAGAAATTTTGTTACATATTTACAGTTTTCCCTAGTAAATGAATTAAAGAAGTAGCCTTAAATTTCTGGATACACTCACAACTCGTTGTTTTGTAATAGCTACTCATAGGCATTTATTCGACAGTTTCATTTTCGTGAAAGAAGATACTGCTCTGTGGAAATTGCAAGTTAAATGTATACGAACTGCTAAAGTTTTGGAAATCTTCAAATCCTCAAATATTGTTTAATGGATTTAGTAGTACTTGTTCTGGTAACTAGAAAATTTGTTGAAAATTTATCATACCTTTTTAATAATTTATCATATATCAGAAAAATTACTCATAGCTCGTACAAGATATCATTTAGTCTTAGGACCTAATTTCGGGAAAAGTTTATTAAGATTACATCCGGATAAAAAAACAGGGTATGATGCGGAATTTATATCCATTAATACTTATTCTGAATATTGGAAATGTTTGAGAATGTTTAAATTATCTTTTAGGATCAGAAATAAATGTTATGAAAAAAAATTTCATAGTTGCTGTTTAAGTAATACGATTATCTTTGCATGAATATTATATTTATATACTAATGATAAGTTTAGTATATAGAATCAGTTACACAACTCTAACTTGCGTAACAATTTATGTACACGTAATGCATATGTTGCATGATAATTTTTAAATGCGATAGTTTCATGATGATTAATTTGTAGAATGAAATACTAGTGGAAATTTATTCAACTGAATGTGTATAAATTGTTTATATTTCACTGTTTCCAGAAGTATAAAAAAAATAAATTTTTGAAGGTCTTAACATGTTCATATAGAAAATATGCATACTATAATTTGCTTTTCTCGCTACTGTATATCACGAATCGGAACCTGCCTGTATGTTTTCAAATAACATAGTCTTTCGCTGTACTTAGTAAATTTGTAGGCTTAATAAATCATTATAATGCATAAAATACATTTATGGAAACGAATTTTATTTTCACTTAAAACTGTGGTTGAGTTATTAGAATTTCAATTACACTCTTATATTTTTATAGTATAATTTAATAATACGTAGTGATTAATCTAATATTTTCCATGTACACTTACTAAACATCATTTATCTTTCTTATGATCCCAACAAATTAAACAGTAAAAGGTGTATGTTAAAATTCCTTTATGAAATAATAACTTCCCAAGTCGTTCGGAACATATAAGTAGTAAAATAAGATATTTAATCTGGAAAATAAACTTCGGTTAGAGTGTAAACTATTAAAAATTTTCAAAATTTTATCGAAACTCTAGACTGCATAATAGTAGTTTGCGTCTGCTGAAGTAGGTGATTATATAACAGTAGATAAAATTTCCTCTTCAAAAATCTCTGGTAATGTTGTATTTCCGGAATAAGATAGAATTTTAACTTCACATAGAAATTCAAATGAGCACTTATCATTTTACGCGCGCGCGCGCATTTAAAATGCAAATATTCAATTTCATCAGTAAATGGCAGTAGAGTACTCATTTACTAAATGGATATGCTTTTGGATAAAGCAGTTCAACATTTTTGTTAAAACTACTCACTATGTCACTCATTCTGAATAATGTACTAGAATGTGCTTCTTTTACTGCAAAAAGCACATTTCTTGAAGTTTAGCATAGCACTGAATTGTGCTTCCACCTTGCAAGAACGTATGTTCCTGTTTTATAATTTGTTCTTGTAAAAGTAGCACGTGACGATTGATTTTTGCTTTTAACAACTGCCGTAGCCACGCCTTCATGCTAGCAGAGTAGTATCTCTTTCTTCTTTCTGTAAAATTTCTATGTAGACTGAAGCCCGATACATACGAGCGTTATTTTAACGCATGGCAACACTGCGGCGTCACAATGACGGCGATCTGTACCTACAATATATAAGCGCAGTGTACACGTACTAAAGTCGGGACGCGTTCATCTTGCGAGCAAGCTCTACGGTAAGTTGGCTGCTTGCACGGTAAGTTGGTAGAATTGCTTGCAATTTAAGTTTTAAACAATAACATTTTAAATACCATTAAAAATATGCGAGACATGTTATACACAGATAAAAATGAGAAAAAACTAGACTTTTATACCCAGTGGAATTTTCTGTCATAAATTGGCGAAATAATTCTTATGAAGAATATGTGCATTTCTTACATCGTAAACAAATATTAAAAAGTTTAGATTGTTTTTTACATATTTGTTATTCTTAATTTATAGCAACTACATTTTATTTGAAGAATTGTAATATAATATGTTTCATATAAAAGAGAAATTTTGAGACAGTTTAATCTTATAAATAAAAATGAAATTCTGTTTGTTTGTTTGTGGATTTGATTCGTATACAAATCCACAAAAATGGACCTATCGGCCTGAAATTTAGCACAGATATGTAAAATAATATAGAATAAATCACAGTCCACTTTAAAACTTTGAAAGTCCACCCGTTCCCGGAATTTAAGAGATTTTTTTATGCTCTTCACGCAAAAATCTTTCCGTAATTGTAACCCCTGTAGTGAAAAAAGTGTGAAATAAGGATCGTGGTTGCCATGTGTGGCGATTTTGCCGAATAAAATGTCGTTCGTATACAAATCCACAAAAATGAACCTATCGGCCTGAAATTTAGCACAGATATGTAAAATAATATAGAATAAATCGTAGTCACCTTTAAAACTTTGAAAGTCCACCCGTTCCCGGAATTTAAGAGATTTTTTTATGCTCTTCACGCAAAAAGCTTTCCGTAATTGTAACCCCTGTAGTGAAAAAAGTGTGAAATAAGGATCGTGGTTGCCATGTGTGGCGATTTTGCTGAATAAAATGTTTTAAATTCTCAAAGTAAAAATAAAAGAAGAATAATGATTCTTTTTTGTTAGTTTATATTCGTAAGGTTATTTTTTTTTAATTATAATAGCGTGTGCATGGGAAATCAGAGCAGGAATGTAATGCTTTACACGCAAAACAATAAGAATTGAAGATTTCCGAGGCTAATGTGTAAATTTTTTTAGTTTGGCCAAAAAATAAAATGGCTGAAATATGGATTTTGAGTAAGTGAGTTCTAGCGGTTTGCACAGATTTCGGCTTGGCGCAATTTATTGAGAGCTTAAGGAAATAGATTTTTGATAACAAGTGCAAAGGTTTTATTAGAATACAGCGTTAAATTTTAATGATCCGGGAAGAAATAATGCAGTTATTAAGGGATTTCAAGCGATTTAACTTCAGAATTCTCGCCAATTGAGTACATTGATTTAAGTTGGGGGAATTCCGCCAAATTTCGGAAAATTGAAATCTTCTCATTTAGTACATCGGAGTAACGATGAATAAAACACATTATAGTTGATAATTTTTAAAAAAATCGACTGTATTAAGGGATTCCAATTTTCAAATAAATGCGTGCTACTCTTTGGCGATCGAACCATTTCCCATATTGATTGCTGCTAAGTCAATGCTTCGAATGATTCCCTGAAAAAACTCTTGCAAAATGGCGTATGTTGGCACTTTGGCGAGGCTTAGATTTGAAACTGGATTTTATTTGAGACTGGTATATATAATAACACTGGTTATTAGGGTGATTCATAAAATTCAAGTTTTTATTTTTTTGACTCTCAACCCATAATATCATTCTATCTACTAAAATATGAATTGGTTATTAATTTCAGAATTTTTTATTGATATTTAGGGGTCGCTACCAACTCTCAAAGTTTAAAAATTTACTGCAATAATGCCCTTTTGGGTCTACGCGTTTCCTTCTCTTCTCTACTTCCGGCCACCCCTATATCAAGCAAGTACCAATAAATTGAGCACCTCCCACTGCAAGAGGGGGGGGGGAGAGAAAAAAGAAAAAAAAACATTTTATGCGTATGACATTCCCCAGCTTTAGTTAGCTGGACTGATATTTACAACATAAACAATCCTGCTTCTTACCTAGAGATAAAATCATTGAAATCCAAAGTGGTTGTGTTCGCTTGTGAATGCGACTTACTTTCGTTTTTTTTTTTTTTTTTTTTTTTTGTTTAGTGTTGTAATATTATTCATATAATGGCTTCAGATGTTATAAAAACAAGAAAAAGAGATGAAATATGGTTAATCGGACACACTTGCTCAGAATTAGTGCAAACAAGATTACCCTCAGTGCAAGAAGTAATGAGTTTATTTTTTCACTATAAAAATGTAATGAAAAAAGTAAATAGAGAATCAGCGTCATTAACTGCTGGTGGTGTGATGGCTATATGGGAAAAAGCAAGTATTCCCACCAAGGCAAAGCAACATGTTATCACAAAAATACTCAAATATTTCAAGGAATGGCAGAATTTAAAAAAAAATAAAGAAAATAAGGCAAAGCGTTCAGCAACAATCAAAGAAAAAGAAAACAAGTGGCAATCAAATTTAAATGTTCTGTTTGATATAGCTCACTCTAATGCTCTAAATATAATGAATATTGACGAAGATAAGCAATTTCTTAACCAAAGAAAAATGAACCGTCTTGGACGAATCGGTAAGATTGATAAACAGTATTCTAGAAAATTTGCTAAACAATTAGAAAAAGAAGTTAAGTTGGAAAAAATGAAAGAAAAAGAAAAAGAAGCAATAAATAGACTAACTGAGAAATACGATTTATTGTCATCTTCAGCTACTTCTTCTACAGAGAACAGGAGTGATAGTGACATGAGTCAAAGTCGTCCTAATTCTCCGAAGCCAGGACCTTCTTCAAGCAAAGATTTTTCGATACCAAGGAAACGAGGCCGAAAAACAATCCTAGATTCTAATTTAGCAACTAGTCTCGATGTCGCTAAATTGAGCGACCGGAAAGCAACTGTTGTTTTGACATCTACACTCAAAAGTCTAGGCTGTAATGTATCAGAATACAACGTAAGCTATTCCTCTATACGTCGCCAAAGAATGAATAATAGACTGCAGCTTGCTGAATCAATAAAATCTGATTTCCAACCCCAAACTACACTAACTGTGCACTGGGATGGAAAAATGCTCGAGGACATAACAGGGCATGAAGTAGTAGATCGTCTACCAATCTTGGTATCTGGAAAAGGAGTGGACCAGCTCTTGGCCGTTGCTAAGCTTCTAGATGGCAAAGGAGAAACCATGGCGTCTGCTATTTTCGAGACAATTTCATCGTGGAACTTACGTGATAAAATAAGATGTATGTGCTTCGACACAACGGCATCTAATACTGGGCGAATAAACGGAGCCTGTATTCCTGTGGAACAAAAAATGCAAAAAGAATTGATTTGGCTCCCTTGTCGGCATCACATCTTAGAAATCGTACTGGAAGCTGTCGTAGTATCAGCTATTGGACCATCCAGCGCTTTGACCAGAAGCTAAGGCCATTACGGATATCTGCATATTTGTTGTACTTGTCTATGCAAAATACTGGTTTACAGTGCCAGTGGCTTATATGGCACCTGAAAATGACCTGAAGATTTTGAAGGACATAGTTGAGTTCGAAAAACATGATACAGTTTTAGCCAAAGTCGCCGGGAAAAAGATGTTGGGTCATCTTTGGTATCTTTCTGAAGAACTGGTTGCTCTAGCTTTTTTTGATAAGCGAATTTCTAATGAAACAAAACGCAGAATGATTTTAGCACTGAATAACGAAAGTTTGGAAAACAGTCCTAAAAAGGCATCTTTGAGGTATGATGAAATCAAAAATCAAAATATCGAAGATTTTGTTACAACAAATACAATGAAATTTTTCAACACGACTGGTATTTCATGCGAGTTCATACAAAAAGATCCTGAGCTGTGGGAAGAAGAAGAAAGCTACAGGTCAGCTAAAGAAATTGTACAAAACATGAGAGTCGTTAATGATATACCTGAACGAGGTGTTGCTTTGATGGAAGAATACAACAAATTATATACAAACGATAAGGAGCAGAAGCAGTACTTGATGTTGTTAGTTAAGAATTATAGACAGAAAAACCCCAACGTCAATAAGTCAAATTTTATATAACATTTTTTCTTTCTTTCTACTTCGAGGTTTCAACACTGTTATTTAGTATTTTCATTCATAAAACTGTATTCTGATTGTAATAAAATTATTTATTTAAAAATTTATAGTTTTTGCTTCATTTCTCATATTTCAAAATTCGGTAGCGACCCTTAAATATCAATTAAAATTTTTTTTAAAAATACTGGTATGTTTTCTAGTGGAATAGACCATTTTTAGGGGTTGAGAGTTAAAAAAAAGGAAAAAAAAATTTTTGGGGTCTTTTATGAATCACCCTACTGGTTATAGATAAAAATGAATGTTGGTATGTGTTTATGAGGTTGAAAAACTCCAGCACCGTTGAGCACCATTGCACGATGAAATTTGGTTCACCTAAGTCTTTTATGATGGAGAAGGTTTTTATGCTATCCGTTTTCCTTAAATTGCCACTTGGTGCCGCAGCACAACGTTGAATTCTATTCCGTTTAGCCGTTTGCTATGCGAATATCGTCCAACCGATTTCGATGAAATTTCGTACACGCGAATATTAGAACACGGTGAATATTTTTCACTATCCATTTTGCTGTAACTTGCCGCTAAATGGCGCTGCAAAGCATCAACTTCTATACCGTTCGACCGATCGGCATAAAATTTTTTATACTTACACATTTGAGCACGAAGAATATATTCTAACTGCGTTCCTTTTGATGTTACTCACCACTAGATGACACTGTAATGCATTATTATTTTAACTCGCCAATAGATGACGCTGCAGCAGGCCAAATTCTAGACCATTCAAACGGTCGCTATGAAAATCAGTATACATAGCTATTTGAACAATGAGAATATTTTGGCGGTATCCATTTTGCTATAACTCGCCACTTGACGGCGCTGTAGCAAATCATTACTTTAATTAACTACTAGATGGCACTGCAGTGTATCACTTCTTGACTGTGCAAATGATCGTTATGAAAATTGGTATACATAGATAGTTGAACACGGTCGCTATGAAAATCAGTATACATAGCTATTTGAACAATGAGAATATTTTGGCGTTATCCATTTTGCTATAACTCGCCACTTGACGGCGCTGTAGCAAATCATTACTTTATTGAACCACTAGATGGCCCTGCAGTGTATCACTTCTTGACTGTGCAAATGATCGCTATGAAAATAGGTATACATAGATATTTGAACACGGGAAAGAGTTTGGCGCTATCCATTTTCCTATAACTTGCCACTAGATGTCGCGTCAACACATGAACTTCAGGACTGTCCAGCCGATAGTCATGAAAATTCGTATACATCGATATCTGAATGCGAAAAATATTTTCGCCGTATCCGTTTTGCTAAAACTCGCCACTAGATTGCGCTACGCCGCATGGCCTTCTGCACCGTACAAACGATTGCCTTGCAATTCGGTATGCATGATTATTGGACACAATATAACGCGATATCCACTTTGCTATATCTGTTTATTACAATGAATAGTAATCACCACAAATCGTAATATCAAAAAGTCCATTCATTCCCGTGCGAAGAACGGGTACTTCAGCTAGTCTTATAAATAAAAATGAAATTCTGTTTGTTTGTTTGTTTGTTTGTTTGTGGATTTGAGTTGTATACAAATCCACAAAAATGGACCTATCGGCCTGAAATTTAGCACAGATATGTAAAATAATATAGAATAAATCACAGTCCACTTTAAAACTTTGAAAGTCCACCCGTTCCCGGAATTTAAGAGATTTTTTATGCTCTTCACGCAAAAATCTTTCCGTAATTGTAACCCCTGTAGTGAAAAAAGTGTGAAATAAGGATCGTGGTTGCCATGTGTGGCGATTTTGCCGAATAAAATGTCGTTCGTATACAAATCCACAAAAATGAACCTATCGGCCTGAAATTTAGCACAGATATGTAAAATAATATAGAATAAATCGTAGTCACCTTTAAAACTTCTAAAGTCCACCCGTTCCCGGAATTTAAGAGATTTTTTTATGCTCTTCACGCAAAAAGCTTTCCGTAATTGTAACCCCTGTAGTGAAAAAAGTGTGAAATAAGGATCGTGGTTGCCATGTGTGGCGATTTTGCTGAATAAAATGTTTTAAATTCTCAAAGTAAAAATAAAAGAAGAATAATGATTCTTTTTTGTTAGTTTATATTCGTAAGGTTATTTTTTTTTAATTATAATAGCGTGTGCTTGGGAAATCAGAGCAGGAATGTAATGCTTTACACGCAAAACAATAAGAATTGAAGATTTCCGAGGCTAATGTGTAAATTTTTTTAGTTTGGCCAAAAAATAAAATGGCTGAAATATGGATTTTGAGTAAGTGAGTTCTAGCGGTTTGCACAGATTTCGGCTTGGCGCAATTTATTGAGAGCTTAAGGAAATAGATTTTTGATAACAAGTGCAAAGGTTTTATTAGAATACAGCGTTAAATTTTAATGATCCGGGAAGAAATAATGCAGTTATTAAGGGATTTCAAGCGATTTAACTTCAGAATTCTCGCCAATTGAGTACATTGATTTAAGTTGGGGGAATTCCGCCAAATTTCGGAAAACTGAAATCTTCTCATTTAGTACATCGGAGTAACGATGAATAAAACACATTATAGTTGATAATTTTTAAAAAAAATCGACTGTATTAAGGGATTCCAATTTTCAAATAAATGCGTGCTACTCTTTGGCGATCGAACCATTTCCCATATTGATTGCTGCTAAGTCAATGCTTCGAATGATTCCCTGAAAAAACTCTTGCAAAATGGCGTATGTTGGCACTTTGGCGAGGCTTAGATTTGAAACTGGATTTTATTTGAGACTGGTATATATAATAACACTGGTTATAGATAAAAATGAATGTTGGTATGTGTTTATGAGGTTGAAAAACTCCAGCACCGTTGAGCACCATTGCACGATGAAATTTGGTTCACCTAAGTCTTTTATGATGGAGAAGGTTTTTATGCTATCCGTTTTCCTTAAATTGCCACTTGGTGCCGCAGCACAACGTTGAATTCTATTCCGTTTAGCCGTTTGCTATGCGAATATCGTCCAACCGATTTCGATGAAATTTCGTACACGCGAATATTAGAACACGGTGAATATTTTTCACTATCCATTTTGCTGTAACTTGCCGCTAAATGGCGCTGCAAAGCATCAACTTCTATACCGTTCGACCGATCGGCATAAAATTTTTTATACTTACACATTTGAGCACGAAGAATATATTCTAACTGCGTTCCTTTTGATGTTACTCACCACTAGATGACACTGTAATGCATTATTATTTTAACTCGCCAATAGATGACGCTGCAGCAGGCCAAATTCTAGACCATTCAAACGGTCGCTATGAAAATCAGTATACATAGCTATTTGAACAATGAGAATATTTTGGCGGTATCCATTTTGCTATAACTCGCCACTTGACGGCGCTGTAGCAAATCATTACTTTAATTAACTACTAGATGGCACTGCAGTGTATCACTTCTTGACTGTGCAAATGATCGTTATGAAAATTGGTATACATAGATAGTTGAACACGGTCGCTATGAAAATCAGTATACATAGCTATTTGAACAATGAGAATATTTTGGCGTTATCCATTTTGCTATAACTCGCCACTTGACGGCGCTGTAGCAAATCATTACTTTATTGAACCACTAGATGGCCCTGCAGTGTATCACTTCTTGACTGTGCAAATGATCGCTATGAAAATAGGTATACATAGATATTTGAACACGGGGAAGAGTTTGGCGCTATCCATTTTCCTATAACTTGCCACTAGATGTCGCGTCAACACATGAACTTCAGGACTGTCCAGCCGATAGTCATGAAAATTCGTATACATCGATATCTGAATGCGAAAAATATTTTCGCCGTATCCGTTTTGCTAAAACTCGCCACTAGATTGCGCTACGCCGCATGGCCTTCTGCACCGTACAAACGATTGCCTTGCAATTCGGTATGCATGATTATTGGACACAATATAACGCGATATCCACTTTGCTATATCTGTTTATTACAATGAATAGTAATCACCACAAATCGTAATATCAAAAAGTCCATTCATTCCCGTGCGAAGAACGGGTACTTCAGCTAGTCTTATAAATAAAAATGAAATTCTGTTTGTTTGTTTGTTTGTTTGTTTGTGGATTTGAGTTGTATACAAATCCACAAAAATGGACCTATCAGCCTGAAATTTTGCACAGATATGTAAAATAATATAGAATAAATCATAGTCCACTTTAAAACTTTGAAAGTCCACCTGTTCCCGAAATTTAAGAGATTTTTTATGTTCTCCACGCAAAAAGCTTTCCGTAATTGTAACCCCTGTAGTGAAAAAAGTGTGAAATAAGGATCGTGGTTGCCATGTGTGGCGATGTGAGAAGATGTTTTAAATTCTCAAAGTAAAAATAAAAGAATAATAATGATTTTTTTTGTTAGTTTATATTTGTGAGATTATTAATTTTTTATTATAATATCGTGGGCATGGGAAATCGGAGCAGGAATGAAATGTTTTATACGCAAAACAATAAGAATTGAAGATTTCCGAGGCTAATATGTAATTTTTTTTTAGTTTGGCGAAAAAATAAAATGGCTCAAATGCCGATTTTGAGAAAGTGAGTTCTAGCGGTTTGCACAGTTTTCGGCTTGGCGCAATTTATTGAGAGCTTAACCCATTTATGCCTAGCGTCCTTTTTTTTGGGACGGCATTTTCGCTATCAGTCGAAAACGTTATTTATTTTTCCTAGCCTTTATTCGCGAGTATTGAACCTCAATTTCACAAAATATTTTAATATGGCCTAGTAGGATGTTGACATTTCAATTTTTATACGGAATGATTTTAAATGAAATCATCCTTTGTTCAGAAAGTTGACATCAGAAATTTATCAATTACTGCTGGTGTTAGCAAAAATCGAAGAAAGTCGCAAAAATATCCAGGCACGAATGGGTTAAGGAAATAGATTTTTGAAAACAAGTGCAAAGGTTTTATTACAATACAGCGATAAATTTTAATGATCCGTGAAGAAATAATGCAGTTATTAAGGGATTTCAAGCGATCTAACTCAGAATTCTCGCCAATTGAGTACATTGATTTAAGTTGGGGGAATTCCGCCAAATTTCAAAAAATTGAAATCTTCTCATTTAGTACATCGGAGTAATGATGAATAAAACACGTTATAGTTGATAATTTAAAAAAATTCGGCTGTATTAAGGGATTCCCCTTTTCAAATAAATGCGTGCTTTATTTTTTGGCGGCCGAACCATTTCCCATATTGATTGCTGCTAAGTCAATGCTTCGAATGATTTCCTGAAAAAACTCTTGCAAAATGGCGTATGTTGGCACTTTAGCGAGGCTTAGATTTGAAACTGGATTTTATTTGAGACTGGGATATATAATAACACTGGTTATAGATAAAAATGAATGTCGGTATGTGTGTATGCTTTTGAAAAACTCCAGCACCGTTGCACCATGACATTTGGTTCACCTAAGTATTTGAGAAGCTTTTTATGCTATCCGTTTTCCTCTAACTTGCCACTAGGTGGCGCAGCAGAACGTCGAATTCTATTCCGTTTAGCCGTTTACTATGCGAATATCGTCCAACCGATTTCGATGAAATTTGGTACACGCGGATATTAGAACACGGAGAATAATTTTCAGTATCCATTTTGCTGTAACTTGCCGCTAAATGGCGCTGCAACGCATCAACTTCTATACCGTTGGACCGATCGGCATAAAATTTCTTATACTTACACATTTCAGCACGAAGAATATATTCTGTGTTCCTTTTGATGTTACTCACCACTAGATGGCACTGCAATGCATTATTATTTTAACTCGCCACTAGATGACGCTGCAGCAGGCCAAATTCTTGACCATTCAAACGGTCGCTATGAAAATCAGTAGATATTCAGTATACATAGCTATTTGAACAATGAGAATATTTTGGCGTTATCCATTTTGCTATAACTCGCCATTGACGGCACTGTAGCAAATCATTACTTTAATTAACCACTAGATCGCGCTGCAGTGTATCACTTCTTGACTGTGTAACTGATCGCTATGAATATAGGTATACATAGATATTTGAACACGGGGAAGAGTTTGGCGCTATCCATTTTCCTATATAATTTGCCACTAGATGTCGCGTCGTCAGGGCTGTCCAGCCGATCGTCCTGAAATTTCGTATTCATCGATATCTGAATGCGAAGAATATTTCCGACGTATCCGTTTTGCTAAAACTCTCCACTAGATTGCGCTACGCCGCATGGCCTTCTGCATCGTACAAACGATTGCCTTGAAATTCGGTATGCATGGTTATTGAACACAATATAAAGCGATATCCATTTTGCTATATCTCTTTATTACAATAAATAGTAATCACCACAAATCGTAATATCAAAAAGTCCATTCATTCCCGTGCGAAGAACGGGTACTTCAGCTAGTATCATACAAAAGTGTGCTCAGGGAATACTGTAATATTCATGAACATTCAAGAAACTAATATGGAAAAATAATGAAAAACATGTACAGCAGTTAGTAATATGCGTGCAATATACACATAGTTGTTAGCATAAACATAAAAATAATCTATAATCTTAAAGCAAAAATTAAAAACAAAATTATTGGCAACATTTTTTAATTGCATAGTAAATACAAAATATCAAAATTAGTGCATTTGGGAACATATACAAAAGCACACCTTATCCACGTTCAGACTATTCACAGTCGTACTTTTTCCTTCTTCTTTTTGCTCAAAATCGTACTTGATGAAATTTTCAATATTTTATCAAAATCAGGATTAAATATTAGAATGAACTGAAAGTAAAAACAAGATTTTTGTAGTTATTTTCATCAATTTATTGCGAAACAAGGTACATGAAACTTCTAGTTGAGTATCATAAGATAATGAAACTATACCAGTAGCACAATAGAAACTACTTAGAATGTATGGGTGACAAGGGCATGTTGAATAAGGGATAACAATTTAAATCCCTTCTTGATAAGAGATGATTTAAAGGGTTGCTTCCTTTAGGTCAATAGTGCTGTGATTTGAGATAAATGGCTGAGTACATATAACATTTCATTTTATAGAAACAACTAAAGCACAGGTATTTTATGAACAATATTCTACATATATTTTAACAATACGCAATTAGCATTTTATATAAATTGTGTTCTGTATATAGTCATGAAGCGAAGAAAGAAAACAGATACAGTTTCCTTGCATATGAAAATCACATTCTTTAAATGGTATAAACGTTCATAGTTGAAATTTTGCTGTAAAGTCTATGTCTATGGATTACATTTATTAGGAAAATAATAAAGAAAATATAGCTTTCAAAATGAAACCTTTGCATTTTCATAATCGTTTGTTCAAATTTTTAGTTAAAAAAACTATCTAAATATTGTTTCGTGGTAACATTTTATAAACAATGAAAAATTCCTTCTGACATCTTATAAGATAACAGATATTTTATCTGCTGCCTGTGTTGTCGATATTACAACACTAGCATATTTCTTAAGTGACAGAATATTGTTCAAAAGTATCACAAAAAATTGAAAAGATTATTAATCTGCAACGTTAATAGAAGTAATTCAACATTTCACCGTACAATGGAAATAAATTATCTGCATCCTTTGTACGGAGAAATGTTTCACCATGACTTGGTTCCATTGATCCATTTAAGTACCAAATCATAGTTCAACGTCTGTCCATAGGAAGGAATTCAACACCATTTTATGGTGAAATGTGAACTACTTTTACTACAATTCCAACCGCTACTCCACGAATTTACGACTTTGATCTAAATACTGTATGCTAAAAATGACTTGTCAGAAGTCCAAATACTTACGAACATCGTTTTCAATAAAAATTCTTGAAGTGAGAAAGTTTTAATGCATTATCTCCACACTCATGATATTTTAACCTCTCAGGGAGCTTTCATTCACACATACGCATTGACCAATCGATAACACTGTCAAAATACTCGGAACAACGTCGTGCAGTGACCGATGCCTATGCATGAAACCTACAAAATAACAGTTCTGCACGTGCAGCCATTCTATCTTCGTAAAAAGTATGGCTTATAGCCATGTTTACGCTTTGAACCAGGATACTTTGATATTCCAGCAAGTACACATGAATGCTTGACAATGGGCAAAGAACAGTCCACTGATGCTATCGCGACACAAACAAGTGTTCACAAATGAAACTTTCATGGCACCACAGAATACACTTTCAGTGTTTTTTTTTTACAAATTTATGCGATAATTACGTCTGTTAAAGTAACCATGTAAAGCAATAACTTTCATAAATTCAACCCAAGTTCTCAATATTGTCAGTAATAGAACATGATGTTTCAAATTTCATTACTGTTTGGGTCAGGTGTAGCTGCGATACCGTCAGATGACTTTTATAGGCTGTGCGGAACTTATTATCCCGGCGGTCATTAACGCCAAACGCCAATTTTTCGCCATATTCGATCGCAAACTGTTGCCAATTGTATTTCGAACCATCAATGATTTCATGTGCCCGGCATTTATCTTGGCCACACCACAGACGCAGACCACAGGGATAATGCGTAAAGCCCGGCTTTGCTCAACATAAGCGGAAGAGTTGATAATCACCAGTGCGTATAATGTTGGGTTCTATTTCCATTAACTCTGGTTGTGTACGTTTACGTAAATTTTATAGGGATGGAAAATTGAAATAAAAATACGTATGAACTTGTATGCGAAGAACAACACAAATTGAGGCGTAATACTTAGTATCTATATATCTCGATAAATTCTGAAACTTGAACTCATACTCAGATGTGTTGTAACGCATATTCTATAGATATAAGCTTTTAATCGTCATAATTTTATGCTGTTGAATTTTAACTTTCCATCATCTTGTATCAATAAAGCGCATGTTAGAGAATTATATAGCGTGAGTATTAATTTCTTATTAGTGGCTGGATGTACAGCAACAAAAGGGATAAGAGAATTTTTGAGTACTTTCCGAAGTCTTGAAATTATTCAGCATTAAATAGATTCTTTTTAAAGCTTCTTTGTATTTCAAACAGTATAAGCTTTATGTGACGTACATTTAAATCATTAAAAGAAAATAGTATTATTAAAAAAGTAGTAATTTAAGACAGCGTGTTAGTTACTATTATTGCATACTAAATACTATTAGAAGAACTTTGTGCGGACCAACTTATTAGTAAATAACATAATTAGTAATAAATAACGTCAACAAAGATGCTTAATTTACTTTTAAAAAATACCACACAAGCAGTAAAATTTCGTGTAAAATATACTTTTTTTAAACTCTTCTGATCTCAGAATTTCTACCGAACTTTCCATTCCTGAATCAGTTCTACTTGCAGCTTCTTCTTTTGCTTTCAAATTCTTAACTCAGTAATTACGATGGTTAACACCGACAAAAATTTTAATTAGAAAGGCGAAGCAATGTAAATTTCATTGCTGAAAGGTAACACACGTTGAGGATTTTTATTTTCAAGTGCATTTTTTTGGTTTGTAATGAAGATTTTTTCTTTTAGCAATTCCTTAAGCCCTGTAATAAAAGCATATTTATTATGCGTCTGTGTTACAGTTTAGTAGAAAATTTGCTTTAAAAAATGTTATTTAATGAAGAATGTATACAGTAAAATTTCAGCAAGGCCTTTGTTATTAATTGAAATAGTTAATTAAGATAAACATTTTTTCCCTTTTCTCAACATAAACAGGATAGAAAGTTGATGCGAAGAACATAAAATCATCCTCGTGTATGTGTGTGTATATTTGTGTAAGAACATGATGTTCGTATGTCAAAGTTGACCTTTTTTTTACTTTTGATCGGAATTTGTGTTTTTGAGAAAGATTTAGATTGAGAAAGATTTTGTGTGAGAAGAAATTTAGTCATTAAATCATTCTAAAAATAAAAAGCCGAATTTTTGCCTATTTATTTACTTATTTTGATTTAGCCAAAATGTCTCAGAAAAATACAATGAAAGGCACATTGTTCAGAATCTCAGTCTCGGAATCAAAACAGCGCGTTGTTATACTGCTGCACAATAAATTCATTTTCTGTACGTTTTAAATGAATTAAATGCAGTTTTTACTTTTAAACAGAACCTGAAGATAGTTTTTTATGCGATTTTTTTAATCAGGTGGCCTCATTATGTGAGTGTTTTGTGGTGGGCTTCGCTTGAGTTAGCACTGCGCGCTTTTTTGTCGTATTCGAAGCGTTTAGCTTTTGCAGTTTTCGCGCAGTGCAAAAAATCTCCCTGACAAAGTGAAAACTTTACTGGTCATTAAGTTTTCACACTTTGTTTTCTTCATTTAATCAGGTTTTACATTGTCAGCATCTCGGTCAAAAAATGAAGGTACATCATCATTACACAAGTAGATAACATATCGCAGTCTAAAAAAATGGTGTGAAGTTATGGTCATTCATGAATGTAATAGGGACTGCGTGTTACTTAGAAAATAAATTAATCGAATGAATAGAAGAAAATGTTTGTGCTGGGGACAGTATGTCCCCAACATTTTCGCATTTTTATGTGATCAAAAATACTAACTGAATGCGAAATTTAATTCTCTGCAATTTTGTATCAGATTTCTGATTCAGATCAGCCATTTTAAAGCTATAGGGATAAAGCTAAAGTCTCTCTGTCAATCTTTTCTGGAAAACATGAAAAATGCTCCATTTTCTGACAGTCGATTTTATCACGTTGCTGTATCAAAATCAAACATCAGGTGATGCAGAATTTTGTATTATTTAACTCTTTATCTGTGAAGCTTTCGTTAGAAACTATAGTTTTAAAGTTATTGAAAAAAAACTGGGAAAAGTTCAAATAAACTTACAAAACGGCAGTTTCTTTTCTTTCTTTCTTTCTTTTTTTTTTGGTAAATTTACATCCACAGTGTTGCATTTGCTGTTAGAAAAATATAAATACATGGATTTTGTAGGCAGTAAAATTCTCTACAACATTTATTCGAGGAAATTTATTGTACAGCGAAATGTTATGGAGATATTGTGATGTAAAGTGGAAAGAAACTAAAAATTTTGTTAAAGGGAGAGTTCACTGAATTTCGGCCAAAAAATCGATTGGTGTGTTTTAGTCCTAAATTACAATTTGTCTCATTGTGGACAATTTCTTACCAACATTTATTTTATGAGATAAATAGGAAAATATTTCTTGAGATTTGACGGAAACAGATCCAAATTTTATTTCTAATTCGCAGTGTCATGGCCACAATTTCAGCATAAAATGAAGATCATCTGTTCGATGGTGAAATTCGGCATTTTACTACTGCAACTGCTTGTAAAGAATCAAACTTTTACCGAAAACTGCTTTTAACTGCGTGTCTGTCTAGTGCTGCGGCACAGCACAAAATGAAAATTCGTATTCATTCAAACTCGTTAAATTGTAAACTGCGTACTGTTACGTCAGTATGACATCCCAATAAGTAGTTATTGCAGTTTCAAATTTTCGGTTCAATACCGGGCACCCTGCATAAATTATAAATCACCATTTCGAATCTAAACATAAGCTTGCACGTTAAGTTGTATAATACAATTAAAAATTGTAGATATCATGAATTTACAGAAAACGTAATATGTGCCCGAAATCTTGTGCTTATGTATATACCTAGGAGAACAGTAAAATTTCTTTTAAATTTTGGGAATTCACACTTATTTTTCAGTTTTGCTCAATATTTTATACTGGCCATGGATTTGATTTACCGCTCACTCTAATTAAAGCAAAATAAATAATATAATTGCATTATTGAGAAGCATATTCTATTATATTATTTTACAGTATTAAAGTAATACAATAGTGTATCACGTGAAAAGCTTTCATACTTTTACATGTCGTTCTTCCCACTATAATTATCCTCATCCCGCCCTCTGTTGCGTTGTGCTCGCGTTTACGACAACAAGACGATGTTCATTTTTCAAATAAACTCTGCCTTCATGCCTGACATATCATATTTAATATCTTGGAAAACGGCAAGGGAATGCGGTCTTTTTCGATTAATTTGAGCCGAAATTATTCGTCGGTCTAACCAATCGGTGCTATAAGTTCTGGGGTAGTATTAACTTTGGTATCGACGTCAATCACGCTCGAATGCGTCGTCGATATTAATTTTGAGCATGGCGTGCTCCCGGTTAATAATTGTTAAAAGATGCTCTAAAATGAGGGTTTCTTGGCCTGAAGGAGAAAAAGTCATAAATATTGATCACCCACCTTGAATTTAATAAATTTTTTATGCTGCTTATTTTTTAACATTTTGTCTTGATTTGCGTTAAGCTATCATACAGTCCTATATATATGTGTGTAGTACATAGTATACATATATGACGCATAAGGCTTATAAAAACTATGACGCAATTTAACTACTGAAACAGGACCCTTTATCTGTTATCAACAGACCATAATAGAAACTTCATATAATCTTTCATTAAAGTAATTTTATTTTTAGTGTAAAATGCAATTTCTTTTATTATGGAATGATTGTTTTTTTAGAATGTGTTTACTTTAGTTAATCAATAACATTTTTATTTTTTAATTGAATTCAAAATTTTTTCAGCTTGGCAAACAACTCTTTTTAATTTTATTTCGCTTTCTTTTAATAAGCTTTACTTATTTTAATGCAACAACTAGCTGCTTGCACGTTCTCCGCACGGTGGGAAACGCATATTTTCCTTACACATATATAATTCGAATTAAACCCAGTAATGAGGAATCTCAAAACGTGAAAAAATACTTGAATCGTGACTAAAAGTTGACGTCATGAGTGCAAATTTTAGACGATTGAACATGACACAAAAACTACGTCATGTGACTGGCGATCAGAAAAGGAAGAACTTTATGGTATGCAGACAAAACTTTTCTCTTTCGAAAAATGCCTGATTTCCACATCAAATAATTCGTTTTGAGAGGTTTAGTATATACCACATTGAGGTTTAGTATATATAGTATATACCACATAAATAACATTACATGATGTTGACAACAATTTTATGTTGCATTTTTCAAAACGTGGACAATGCATTAGCGCAGTTATGTTACACACGACTTTATTAAATTTTACCTAAATTAAAAAACCTACATGAAACAATGGATGCATCATTTACGTTTAAAAGCCAAAAATGTACCCTGCTCCGGTGAAAATAATGTCGCTTTTGTAAATGAAAACGTTCGTGATGTAACTTCTGAGAAAAAGCTTATTACCCTTATTGAACTCTTAATGCAGTATCACACTTGTTACATAAAAGTGAAAAGTGACAAGTGACGTTCATCTCACTGTCAATTCGCACTAAATAAATAACTAATTTCATTTTTCATTTTTTACAGATTATAGTTAACCCCTTTATGGCATGGGTCTACAACACGAATTCTTAGAACACGACGAGAACATTACGATCGTTTTCGTGTAACACGTTAAAAGAGACTCGTACAGCACGATGAAATGAGACATATGTTCTGATATTATGACGCCTTAGCTCCTGTAATTAACATTCCTTTTGAATATCAACACCAAACATCATTGCATTTTTACGGAGCGCAAATAAGTTTTGCCGCGATTATACCGCGCAGTCCGCACTCCAGGTGGAGTATAGCGCAGGACCCGTACAACACGGATTCCTATAACACGGAACGTATCTACCGTGTTATAGGGAATCTACTGTAGTTGCATAGTGTCAAATTCAATAGTTGAGAAAATTCTGGGTTGCCGTATTTAGTAATATTTCATCTTACCTTGGTGGCCGAAATGTATTAAAACCAAATATTCGAACTGTATCAAAAGTAAAATTTACTAAAAGTAAAATTTTTAATTTTGTATAACCCTCAGAACAACTTCAGAGTTTGCCATCTACGACGGTTTTTCATGACGTGACAACTGATGCTTACGTACAGTGGCGTAGCCAAGGAGGGGATAGGGGGTCACAACCCCCCATGCGGAGTTTTTCGCCATACAAAATGTATATTCTTCACTCTAACATTCCAATGAAAAATTTTTGGCTACTCCTGCTTGCATATAATTGATCTTTTTTTTTTCATGTATCAGTGATCAATATACTTCAGGATCGGAATCTCCGCGGTAAAAAATGGTCTAAAAAATTTGATTAACACATTGGGGTTACACAAATACGCGCCGGACATACGCTCTTGCTTATGTCCGGAGGAGCAAATACATTAGAGGTTATGTGCTGCTCCGGATAATCTGCGAGCAAAACAGCAAAAATGATTAAACAAAATGCTGCATGGATTAACCTTGCTGACACGTATATTAAAATTAAGTATTTTCACTTATAAAATATGTAACGAAGATATAAAATATTAAATTTAAAATTAATTACAAAAAATCGTTTTATATTTTAAAAACATTGTAATTAAAAAACTGACATTGTTCTTCAGCTTTTTATTAGTACTTTTTTAATACACTGCAAAGAAAATGTCTGTTAAACTGACAAAAAAAAAAACTCTCAGCCAGGACGCCAGTTTATTTCCGGATACTTTACAGAAGTTTTCCGTATTTTTTTCTGTATACGGAAGATTTCTGTTAAATAAATTGAGAATCTGCAAAATTTACGGAAGACTTCTGTAAGAAACACAAATAAGTAGGCGTCCTCGCTGACAGTTTTTTTCTGTAAATTTGACGGACATTTTTTGCAGTGTACAGTGTTATTATAAACAAACTTCCCTGCAAACATGGTTCTACAACTAAAACTGGTGAGCGGATTGTTTTTATATTTGGTATATAAAATGTGCATGAGATAACGAAAACGGCTGAATCAAAACTCACAAGCAATTTCAATATTTATCCAATAGATTTTAAGCGCTTATTAACTAATTTGGGTCATTTCTGGAGCCGAATTTCAATGCATGGCGCCAACTAATGACGTTTTTGGAACTACATGTTGTAAAATTCGTGTTGCAG
The DNA here is from genome assembly GCA_038373885.1 of Cheiracanthium punctorium. Classification (NCBI taxonomy): domain Eukaryota; kingdom Metazoa; phylum Arthropoda; class Arachnida; order Araneae; family Cheiracanthiidae; genus Cheiracanthium; species Cheiracanthium punctorium. Next base: position 516,936 of record JAWZYV010013419.1, read on the forward strand.
CGAATCGCCCATGCCATAGTTTATGACAACCTGCTTACTTATTTCAGGTACAGAGCGTTCTTTGTTGGGGACTATAATGATAGCAACCCTGTACAAGCTGTAGCATTTTGATTTCATTATTTTAATAGTCGTTAATGATAGCATTAATAATGGTAACATTAATTGTGTCTTAAGTTGCACGTACAGTAAAGGAAAACGAATGTTCTTTCAAATCATAAACTTATGTAAGCCTGATTGCCAAAATAGTAAAGTTCATTGAAAGCCTTGATCAACAGCATAGCTGCAGTTCAATACCAAAAGCTTCTATCACCGGCATGTCTACAAATTCCATACAAATGTTTAACCATTGTTTAGTCGCAGATAACGGGAACTAATAAAAAAGCACGTCTTCTAGCTTTCATTTAGGATTGTGTCAACCCATGTATTGCTGTCAACCCATTTGGGATACATAACAAAATAGGATTCCAAAAATTTTTAATTTCAAACTTTGAACCATATTTAGCCATATCAGACACTACCGTTAGCTCTAAATTTGAAATACTTAAAAATATAACTGAGGAAATATTCGGACCTTCTACAAATACGATTGAAACAGAAACAAACTCAGTTACAGTAGCCTCAACTTCCCATTACTTTACACCACAAGAAATTAAAAATGCAATCTACTCATTTAGATTAAATAAGGCTCCTGGCCAAGACAATATTGATCATAGAATAATTAGAATAATACACCAAAATATTCCAAAATTTTATGATTTCTTATATAACAACTGTTTAAAATTACAATACTTTACAGTTCCATGGAAAATAGGAGAAATAGTCTACTTTTTAAAACCATATAAGAATCCACTATCCCCGAATTCTTACAGACCAACAACATTATTGCCAATACTAGGAAAAATACTAGAAAAATTAATACTTAATAGAGTTGAACACTTATTATCATTAACAGACAAAATACATCCGAATCAACATAGCTTTGTAAGAGGGAAAAATACGGAAACAGCAATCAAACAAGTACAGGAAATCATAAACATTAATAGAAATAATCGTAAATATACTGGTATAGTATCTATAGATTTTACTAAAGCATTCGACTCCCTGCCTTGGACTAAAACAAAAGACTTACTAATAGATTTAAACCTTCCAAAGGACTTAACAAACATAATAATTTCTTTTTTATATAACAGATCGGTGATAGTGGATTGGCAACGTCTTGAATATTTGCATCACCTTTCAAAAGGTTGTCCACAGGGCTCGTGCTTTGGGCCCTTTCTTTGTAAAGTACTATTAACACTAGAACGGCGGGAGCGGTCATTTTGACCGCAAACAAATTTTAAACGCTCATATTCTTCTTGCTTATTCTTTGATTTCTTGTTGGTTCATTGACTTTTCCTAATTATTTATAAGGATAGTGTAAAAAAAGAAATATTTACTTTTACTCATTAATATTGATTTTGTAAGTGTTTATACCTAGAAAGGCGGATTGCGGTCATTTTGACCGCTTTGTTGTCTAAGACTTGATTAACTTTTTTCATTGTCTAAACTTTTCAACTTGTTTCATTGTCTAAGATTAACTTTTTTCATTAAACCACGCCTCGTGATAGATTTAAAGAAATAATGAGATTATTGCGATTCGATCTGAGGTCAACACGATCTGAAAGGCTTCCAACAGACAAATTTGCACTGGTATCAGAAATTTTTGACGCATTCATTGAAAACTGCTTACTCTGTTACAAGGCAGGTGAAAACATAACTATAGATGAGCAATTATTCCCTAGTAAATCATGTTGCTCATTTACACAATATATGCCACAAAAACCAGACATATTTGGTATTAAATTTTTGGATAGCAGCTGATGTTCAATCAAAATATTTGTTGAATGCCTTACCATATTTAGGAAAAAATGAAAGTAGACCTAAAGATGAAACTGTTGGCGAATATGTAGTATGTCGCTTAGCAGAACCCTTTCATAATACTGGAAGGAATATTACGGCGGACAACTATTTTACATCATTAAAATTAGCTAAAAATTTGAAAAAAAAGACTTAGCCTAGTTGGAACATTGAATCGTTCAAAAAAAGAAGTGTCCGAATCTTTCAAGCCTAAGAAAGGAGAGCTGTATTCAAGCAAAATTCTCAAGCATGATGATATCACACTAACGGCATACCAAGGAAAGAAAAACAAAAATGTGTTACTATTAAGTGCTTTACATCCTACACTGGAAGTTGAAAGCAATGAAAAGAAAACGCCAGAAATTGTTAAATTTTACAACTGGACTAAATACGGTGTGGATGTACTTGATCAAATAGAAAGAAAATATACAACTAAATCCGTTTCCCGGCGATGGCCTGTTCAAGTTTTTTATACTATTCTTGAGTTACCTGCAATCAATGCCTGGATTGTTTACAAAGAAACTACCGGTGTAAAAATCAAGAGGCGTGATTATATTTTGAGTTTAGCTGATGAGCTCCAAAAAAACCCTTTTTTCTCCAAGATGTCTCCGTCTCCTGATATCACTCCAAGAACAAACAGTACGCATTCTACATCAAGCAGGAAACGCAAACAGTGCCATATTAATCTTTGCCGCAATAAAACACTAAATATTTGTTCTGATTGTAAAACGTCAGTTTGTGGATCATGTACTAGCAAAGTGATAAAGACGAGTATCTGTAAAGACTAACAGTACGTAATGTAAGTCATTCTAAAATATCTATATTTTTTAATATATATGTTATTAAAATAATAATCAAATGTGATATATAGTTAAATAGCTTGTGTAGCTTAAATATAATTTTCAATTAGTGGGCCTTATTGTTTATTCTTTTTCTAAATTTTGAATAATCGATACTGTGTATAATTGTAATAAAATGAACGTAAAAAATAATATAAAATAATGATGATCAGAACACGAAATTCATGTGATAAAAATGCGAAATTTAATACTTAAATACCTTATAAACTTACTTTATATAGAAATCTCTAAAATTTTGGAAGATGTAACTGATTTATTGGGAGCGGTGAAAATGACCGCTACCCGCCTTTCGAGGTATATGGAAAACTCCGCCTTTCTAGTGTTAAACTCATTGCTAATAGATTTTAAATTACCAGGTGTTACTCTGATGGCCTTTGCTGACGATCTTTTGGTGGTTGGTGAAGGTTCGTCAAGGGCAGATTTGGAGCGAACAATAAATAATAGTTTAGATTTTATAAATACTTGGTCAAACAATAACAGTCTTACAATATCCATAGATAAGTGTATTTCTATATCAATAGGTAAACCCCGACAACTAAAAAGAAGACCGTAGTTTAAAATTAATAATGTTATAATACCATATGATACCAAATTTAACTACCTCAGAGTTATAATAGATAATAAACTGTCTTGGATACCTCATCTGAAATACATAAGTAATAAAATAGACAAAATACTACAGCAGCTTTTTAAATTTTCCTCATCAAAAAATGGAATAAGTAAATATGTATTGAAAATATGGTATAAAGCTATTCTAGAAAGATCAATAGTTTATGCTTCCACAGTTGGTATGAATCGTTAAATATACACGGAAGACGGTTGCTTCAATCAATACTACACAAAATTATTATTTACTCATATCAAGATCATACAGGACAACCCCAACTTCAGGCCTCCAAATTTTAACAGGTATTGCACCGCTCCATTTAACTATTCTCAAAGAAATTAAATATACATTTATTTCAAGACTAAAAACCCAAGTTACAATAAATAACACAGTACACAACTACTCTGATTATGACATTCCTATAATGAAATCATTGTTGGATCCCTTGCTTTCCCCAGCTCAATTGTTTGATAATATCAATATAGACCTTAAAATTTATACTGATGGCTCTAAAATGAAAGAAGGTTGCGGAGCGGCATACTGTGTTTTTCAAGATGACATTCTGATAAAAAGTAATCAATTTAAGCTCAACAGCAAGAACTCAATTTTTCAGGCAGAATTATATGCAATATATGGATCGTTAAAATGGTTTTCAACAACGTCATCTAACTCATGCTTAATCTTATCTGACAGCAACTCAAGTATTCAAATTCTACAAAATAATATAACTACAAATAAATTATCTCATAAACTTTTAGTTCTCCTTACAAAAATACCTAAAACAGTAAGATTTAAATGGATAAAAACACACTCTATGATTATGGGAAACGAGCTAGCAGACGGATTAGCAAAACAAGTATCTATCTACTAGAGTAATTTTATCACTAAAACAAAAATGGTAGTCGCCTCCAAGAAATAGTAAGCGTTTGACTTCCAAGAGCACTATCTTATCTAAAATACATATTAAGAAAGGACAAATTAGAAAAATGGAAAATATCATGGAACACAGAAGTTACAGGCAGGTATACTTACCAATACTTTAAAAAACCATCAGAGGATTTTCTTTTAGAACACAGGAACCTTTACTTTTTTTTTACCAATCATGGACCATTCCCAGAATATTTTTTTTAAATAAACAGAGCCTCCTCCGATCATTGTAAATGCAATATGCAAGCAAATTCATTACATTATTTCACTTATTGTAAATTATTAAAGCAATACAAGAGTTTTAAAATCACCTTCACAAAGTAATGAGCAGTGGGCTGCATATGTATTAAAAAATAAAAACTTATGCAACAAAATAATAAAAGGGATTGAAGAACTACAAAATAATCAACCCAAGTATATTCACCCGATTGATATAAGACCTCATACACCAGAAAGCGATTCAGATTAAATAAATACAAGAATTTCAGTTGATAAAAACCACGAAAAACTCTAAATAGAACAATTTTTTTTAAATTATGAATTTATTAGCATTATTTCCTGACATAGAAATTCTGTTGCTGCTCTTATTTCGTTAGATAAAAAAAAATACACTTCTCATATCGAAGCCTAAATTTATTTTTCAGTATATTATTATATGTATATGTATGCTTTCAAAATTAAAAAAAAAAAAAACTTTTTTCTAAAGCACATTTTTGAATATTAGTTGTATTTATTTATGTTTAAATTTTTCAAAATTACTTTTAAAGTTTATCATTCTCAAGCCTATTGTTTACCTTTAGATATTTATTTACTTTTTTAACTTTCAAAATTGTAAAAAAGAAAAAAAAAGAACGTGTTAAATATATGTATCTATGGTCAAATGTTACTAAGAACAATATTGTGAGCAATTGTAAACCATTGTAAACTAACTGCTTTTATATTGTATAACACTGATATATTTTACCAATTGTAATCCAAAAATTGTGCTGTAAAAAAATAAAATAAAAATGAGGAAAACCGCTGCTTGCTGGACCTGAGCTTGGAGCTAGGGTTCAGCAGGAGAGTAGGACACTTCAGGAACTAAAACAGGCTAGGGTCCAGCCTGGTGAGCAAATCTGGCTCCTACCAGATTTGCTCACATAGCAATTGAATACAAGAACACATAAAGGACTATCATAAGTAGGGTAAATTATAATAGAATAGCACCCATTAAAAAAGCTTGTGAACAGTCTTTATCATTGAAACCCATTGATACAACTCTAAAGATGTGTGATTCAATTGGAAATGCAAAGAACTGCTACAGAACAAAACAGAATCTATGAAAATTTTAGAGTTTGAGAACTGCGAACACACCGAACTCTCGGAAGTGTAGTTCAATTGAAATCAGAAAAAAAATTAAAATTTTTAAACTACATAAAAACACAAGTTTAAACTACAAAACAGTCTTTCACCTGTATAAAAGTCAAATACTGAGTCTGCAGATGTATACTTCCATAGTAAATAAGAAGTTTTATAGCAGTCCAGTGTGTTAACAAAAATAAACTCTTTACACTATACTATGATGTATACTGTAGTTTTTTTTTTTTTCTCAATATAAAATTTTCTACTCATCTTTTTAAGATTTTACTGCTCTACAAATTCACACCATCGCAATAGTTGAGTACGGAAGTTAAGAAAAATATACGCAATTTCTAAGTATTTTACATATATACCTATTTCACAGCTTTTAAACAGTTTTTCTTGCCGAAGAAATTATCTCTCTATTCTAAAAAAAAGTAAAGACCTCTCAGAGCTTATTGACCTATCTTCTCCTAAACCGTGGGGATTTGAATTTCGAGAAACATGTTCACGAATGCGGGAAACTCCGAGGAACCTGATAAGGTGACTTAAATTTCGAAAATCGAATTATTTTAGAAGATATTAATAAAAAACTGAAAAAATAAAACATAATGGTTGCCAGATTTGGCATAAAATCATTCATTCCTTTGCAACAAAGCAATTCCAATTATGTAGAATCACGTGAAATTTTCAAACATGAAGTAGAATTACACCCATTTTACGCCAAATTAAAAAGTATATCAAATAAATAGCTCAAAGTGTGTTACACAAAGTTGAGAATTTTCAAACAGTAATTTCGCATAGACAACAGGAGTTTAGAATTAGCGATTATTCGTTTTTCCAAAACAGAATAACTATAATATCTTGCAAATGAAAAATAATTAAAATGCAGATTATTTTAAAGCCGGTTCGGTCCAGCTGGATTATTTGCTACCAGTAGAAATATTTGGTGGCGTTAACTATGCCATTATAGCAGTTAAGGTACACTTTGGATATTTGCCAGCGTGGCGAGATGGTATAATTCGTTGAGCTAGGTACGCAAATCTGCTAAGAATTATGTAAATGGAAATATGGATAACGGTTTTCCGGGAACCTTAAATGAACAGTAATTATAGGTTGTGAGCATGTGCAAATCGCCAAATAATGAAAAGTCGCCATTGGTGGCAAGCTATCCTACCTGTTCCGTAGTTTTTATCAAAGAAAACATGAATTACTGTTTTATTAGACCTAATTATTAACTATTCATATACGCAAGTCGCCAAATTATGCAAATTCTCTATAATTGGATAATACGCAAGGCGTACCATGGGTTTCACATACTTATAAATAGTGCGAGGTTTAAATTTTTATGTTCCAAGCAATATGCAAGAACCAAGCAATGTGTAGCTCGGTAACATTCTATCTTATCCAACGTTTGGATTTTGTTGAAATTATGTCTTTTTTACGAATAAGTCTTTTTAGGGGCCTTGGCCCCTAGTAAAGAAAGAAAAAAAACCTAAGTAAAAGTCAGAAGGAAAAAAAATGTAAGAAGCTGCCCTGTAAGACAATACAAGGAATGAAATTTTAAATAAAGGTACACTGCGCATACTGTCACATTACTTTAAGGAAAACAAAATTATTAGCTAAATATTTTAAGAGGAGAAAGAAGCAAAACTAGTTTTAGAATACTAATCTTTAAGCAGAGGGTTATAGTCAGGCTCTATAAAAATCTATCCAGGATCTTTTGATTTGCATGATTGATCAAAACCATGTACATCATTTTTTAATCTCAAATTCACTTTGTATACAACCCCCATTTCGCAGCACGAAGAGTGCTCTAAATTTTAAGCAGCTGTATTTCAGGGAATTTTGGTCGTAAAAGGACGATTTGTGTGTGTGTGAAATTGTAAGAATTGTATTGTGAGTGAAATTGTAAGAATTGTATTGAAATTGTTAGAATACCAAGAGAAATTTTCTTAATATAATTGATAGAACCGCGGGACCGTATAAAAATTTAAATTTCTTTATTTTTATATGAATTGATTTATTAACTTCAATTTTTTTTATATAATAGATATGAAAAAGAGAATATAATTTAAATCATTTCTGCAATTGGAACTATGCGTCTCTGACTAGAGGTTTAAGAAATACCCATTAGGAAACGTTAGCACGGGACACCCTGTATTTTATGTTACTTGTACAAAGACATAGGAGTAATTTAATGAACAATTTATTATGTATATCAGTCGCTTTGAAGGTATTTATTTACCAGAAGAGGACAGCTCGCGTCACTGATTGTGTCGCTTAGAGCTACATATACGTCCTTCCCGGAATTTCCCGCCACAATTTGAACCTCATCAGAAGGTGGGGGCTTCTGAATATTGGCACCCCTCGGAAACTGCTAGCGACCGCCGAGAGGACTTTCAGAACCACGGATTTAACGTGCACGTACACCGCAGTCTTTAGTGGTACGCCGGTATCGAACCCACAACCTTCCGGTTATGAGTCCAACGCCTTAATCACTGGGCTGCCGCAGCCCTGCTTTGAAGGTATCAAAACACTTTATGTCCTACGAAACCAGGGTTGACCAACGTTTCGAATATCGTGCGCCAATTTCTTTCGCAGGCGAAATGAGATGCGCCAAACAACTAAATCACCTTTTCACTTCTTTACGTTCACGGGCAGAGCTCAAAAATATGAATGCATGTGGGCATTAGTTTAGAGTGCGGGAGGGTTGAATTGTTGTTCTGGGGAAGAGCATCTATACCCAATTCTTCAAATATTCGGTAGGCCATCAGAGATAGTTCGATTTTTGATGACAATGTATTTTGAATTGTAAAAATTCTCCCTTTTGACGTAGCACCATAAATTATAGGAAATAAACTCACAACTTCAAAACTTGTTTGAATTTTGACATTTTTGAAAATTCAGGATCACATCTTGTTATGAATTTAAGATTAATGTTATTCATGTTTGTTGTTTCAGCTCAAAGATTTTCGAGTTAATTTTTTAATTCTTTCTTCTCTTTTTTTCTTCTTTTTTCCCCCGGCACTAATTTACATTACTTCAAAAATACTATAAAAATATTATAAAAAATATTGTAATATTATGTAATATATTATTTTACTATTAACAATAATCCATATTTTTTAACACGTGTAGTACTGGATGATACTTTATTTGATTTGATTGAATTTACAATGTTATTCTACATAAAAAAAATCGCTTGCATTACACTACAGTATTAAAAGAACGCAAAGGAATCCATATGTCCCAGACAGAACAGCAAATTTGCATCACACTTGCAGTAAGCTTGATTTATCAAGTCAATAAATTTGAATTAAGCTTGACTTAAGCGACCAGTGACTTAAATTCGGCGGGAAAATATTTGCTGACTCATTTTTTTGTAATCTCTAAGCTTGCTGCAAGCTTAAAATGAATTGAACTGTCAAGCTTGTACTAATACGTCAAATTCAAGGAAATGTCAAGCTTGATTTAAGCTTATGTGCTGTCTGGAGTTAATCTTTCATAAGTTCTACTTTTATCCTTTCTAAATTTATCGAAATTGTTTACAGTCGTTAACTTTCAGCCATTTAATTCCGAATTATGCGTTCAGTTAGCAGTTTTCAGAACACTTGCAAATGGAGAAGTTTTATTTTTTTATCGCACAAATCCCAAAACGACTGCTAAAATATTTTAACTCTTTCACCTTACCCTCCAGCTATTTCCCCATATTGATACTTTGACAGTCTATCCCTAAAATAAACAGCCATTACCTCAATTTCATAGCAAAGATTCCAAAATATATATGCAAAGCAATAAAAGGGGCAAATTTAAAAAAAAGCAAGAAAGAAAAAGGAAACCTGATCCGCATAATTCTTATTAGTTAAGTATTACAAGATAGAATAGTGAATAGACCATGAAACAAGGATCCATTTAATTTAATTACTCTAGAATATGCGTGTTGATTTTCACAAAGTTTTTATTTATCTCAAGTGTCTATACAGTTTTTGATTCGCGAAAGTGATTTTAGTGAAGTAAAGAATAAATTATTTCAAAATTCATAAATATTCTGAACCTATGCAAGGCAACGTGACCAAATATATTATCTCAAAACAGCCACGACGTGGCTCTTTTGCAACATAATAGAAGATAAACGAGTTATCGCAGCAATCGCCAAAAGTTGGTCCAAAGGAGATCATAGTCTTAGCATAACTATACATGTGACATTATAGTTTCATCACATTGCATCTAATATGAATATGATTTAGAGTGTAGTCATCAGATCAATATAGTGCTTAGGGAATATATTTAACGACTACTGCTTTAAAATCAATGCACACGTGATATTTTCTAAATGCCTGTATTTTTAGTATAAAAAATACAAGTATTTTTTATCAAGGCGCACAGCTCGATATAATCTTGCAAAAGATATTTCTTGTTACAAACATTTACTTCCCTAACACTAATTTCTGCGCAGTGGTGTTCTGATTATGCAACTTACTAGTATTATTACTGAAGATTCGCCCACAAATATATTTATTCTACAGAGTATCATACATCCTATAAACATAAAATCGAACTCAATGGAATTCCTGATGCTTTTCACTAAAGAAATTAGTTATAACAAATAAATTATATCTCCTAATCTAACATTGCAAACACTCTAGAAATCTAAATCATTAATTAATTTTTATTAGAGTAGGTTTGCAATAATAGATCCCCATAAATGAAGTTTTAAAAAAGTAACAACTGTTGAAGATATTTTCAATTTAGCGTGGCGAATTTTTAACGTACCAAACACATTAAGTTACTTTGACAATTCTACATCGGATCAGGTGGAGTAATTATAATCATTTCACGCAAATTTTAACCTTGTTAACTTTTAACTCTTTTAATTATATCAAAACATTATTTTAACTTATTAGGGGGAAACTCTGTCTTTTTAGCATGCTCACTGAGGGTCCAAAGAGTATTAGAGTGGAAGCCAAATTTCTTATGTCTATTTAATACATAAAATATAGTTTTTAAAGATTAATTAATTATTCATGATGCGAATTATAAAAATTTCATGTATTTCTTTCAAATTGATTCGTCATTCACAAAACTGAAAAAGGAAATTTGGTTTACACTCACGACTATCACCTGATTAGCAGCGGTAGAATGTACTTAAAAAATAGTGACAATAGTACTTTTTCTTTTCTCAGAGCGAGTAAGAAATTTCATAATTGATTCCTCTAAACGACGTAACATTTACAAGTCTCGATTTTTAAGAAAGGGACAATTAGGGATCTATATTAAATAATTAGGGTTTTTTAGTAATATGTAATCGAACTAAAGTAATATGTATAGTATAGTACTTAGAAATATGTAAATCGAATTTAGTTTGAAGCGAATATTATGGTTGTCACGCCGTTTTTCGCGAGATTGATCAGTCTTGCCCGACATCTTTTATTTTTCCTTGGGATGAATCAAAATTAAAATAAAAGTTTAAATAAGAAAGTTCTATTTTAACTAAAAAATAATTATCAATATTAGAAAACATTAATAACAAATTTTCAATGTTTATAACGCAGTAAGTTTCTTTAACAAATTCCTTATACATATATATACATCAAATTATGATGCAGTTTCCATTAATGCAGCACTTTTAAATAATGACGGTTTTTCCCTCTTGATGTATCATGATTTAATGGCGGATGTTGACAATAAACGAACCAATGGCTTTTAAAACAAATTTTCTCTTCCCGGAAAAGACTAATAGAAAAGGATGAGGGTTTCTCGGAAAATACTGACGCCAATACCTTTTCTATTCCCAGAGTCAGTAGTAAATTTCATTATTGATTCCAGCTAAATCGCGTATTATTTACGAGTTTCCATTTTCGAGGAAGTCAGAATATAGTTTCTTTATTAACTAACTACGTTCTTTTTTTATCTATTTATTTTTTTAGAACTGTGGGGTGAAAAATGTAGTAAATATGTAAAAAGTATTTTCCTTTTAAAAATAAATATCTGTATTAGTATGGATTGTTTTGAATAAAGTTCAATGGTATAGTGGTTAGTGCCGAGTGCTGCACCGCCATAGGTCCGGGGTCTGAATCTCGGGCTGGCCAAGGCTGGCTCAGCCTTTCATCCCTTGATTGGGGATCCCTTAGTGTGGGTCAATAAAATGAGGACCGAGCATGCTTGAAGACTAAGCTCTGGGGTCTCCCGGGGCATATGCTTCTGTTCCCCAGAGCTCTTGGTCACGAAGGCCTTCATGAGCAGCGCTGGCCTTCGTCCCACGTGGGATATTGAGTGAATGTTTAATTTTGGTTTAAGTTTTAAATAGCTAACTTTTTGCAGAAACGTTTAAACAGCATCATAATACTGAGAAAGATATCATTTTAGTTTGTTCTTAGTTAATTTTTCACCTTTCGATTTAAAAAGCGAGGATCAATAAATCTGTAATTTAAATTGGAAATATGACTTTGTCCGATTACGCTGTAGACTTTGAAATCAGAAGACATTTTACTCAAAAATACACAAACATTTACTTAATACAAGACCATGACAAACGAACTATATTGTTGGTCCCTTTTAACACGTCCATCAAATTAAACAAGTTTTAAAATACTCTCCAAACACATAATAGATCGCATATAAAATCTCAGTAATACAGCAGCATAAGTCATATTTTGGTGTAAATGTACATTCTTGAAAATATGAACTGAATTAATAATAATCCCAGAATATTATAACATTTGTTTCTTATTTTCTCTTGTTGCTAATGCAACCAAAAAAACTCCAAAATTGAAAAGCAGAATATCATTGAAATTTCAAGATTTCGTTTATACCTCGGTCACATATTAGACGGAGCAGTCAAAGAGACAGCTTCTAGTAAATTCTATGTATCTGCAAAGTGGTAAAATACTTTTTATTTAAAAATTAATTTTGAATTTCTTTTTTTTTTTTTTACTTTCTTTCTTCTCGTTATAAACTAAAAGTCACATTCAGCTACTTCTTATCAATAGTAGTCTTCGAAGCAAATGATGATGAATAATTAAAAGGTAAAGTACTAACCTCTAATAGACGATGAATGATTAAATAAATCTAAAACTTAACTCTCTATAAATTGAAATTTCTAAAACTTTACTTTAATCAGTAAAAGACTATAAAATTTCTTTAACTATAATTCAGGTTTATAAAAAAGAAGTAAATTATAAAGGGATGTTAAATCCCTTTGGTCTTATAATTGCTTCCTAAAATGAAACATATTTTTAGAAAAACAATTAGTGAGCAATTTATAAATCTTAAACTAAAATATCAAAGCAATATCTTTTATTAAATGTTATATCTTTTTCTTATGTTCAATCTTTTATTAATTGTTATATCACTTATTACTTTTATTTTTGACATCCTTTTTGTGACAGTATATGCTATAATTTGATATTGTGAAAATTGTCCGATGTGCGTACATGTACAGCGTGAATCTAAACTCTTGGGCAAAACTTTAAGGGGTGAAAGGGCACATAATAAGGAATCAGAATCACATAGCAATGTGGGGTGGGCAACGTCGTCTTCGAACAGCTGTTAATAATCACCCGAAAAAGTGCCGAAACCACACAGCGCTTTCCGACCATTGTTTCGCCAGAAACTAATGTATTTTTTTCCGAAAACAGAAGACTAAAATGGATAGTTTAAAACGTTTTTAACATCCTTTAAACTCATCATCCTTTTAACATCCCATTAAACTTTGATAACATCCTTCTCTACGTAACAGCTTGCCACCAACGGCGACTTTTCATTATTTGGCGATTTACACATGCTCACAACCTATAATTATTGCTCATGTAAGGTTCCCGGAAAACCGTTATCCATATTTTCATATACATAATCCTTTCCAGATTGGCGTATTTAGCACCACCAATTATATCATCTCGCCGCGCTGGCAAATATCCAAAGTGTACTATAACTGCTATAATGGCATAGTTATCGCCACCGAATATTTCTCTGGTAGCAAATACTCCAGCTGGACCGAACTGGCTTTAAAATAATATGAATTCTAATTATTTTTCATTTTCAAGTTATTGGGTTATATCATTTTTGAACTCGCGGTTTAGATTCGCCCTACTTGGAAAGATACCATTTTGCCAGATCGTACCTAATGCCAAAAGGGCGCTTTTAAAATCGGTTACAATCAGTTCTGTTTCGAAAAAACGAATAATCGCTAATTCTAAACTCCTGTTGTTTAAGCGAACTTACTATTTGAAAATTGTCAACTTTTTGCAACTCACTTTGAGTTATTTATTTCATATACTTTTTAATTTGGCGCAAAATGGGTGTAATTCTACTTCATGTTTGTCAATTTCACGCGATTCTACGTATTTGGAATTGCTTTGTTGCAAAGGAATGAATGGTTTTATGCCAAATCTGGCAACCATTATGGTTTATTTTTTCGGTTTTTTATTAATATCCTCTAAAATAATTCGATTTTCGAAATTTAAGTCAGCTTATCAGGTTCCTCGGAATTTCCGAATCCGTGGATATGTTTCTCGAAATTCAAATCCCCACGGTTTAGGAGAAGATAGCCTAACAAGCTCTTGACAGCGGCCATTACTTTTTTTTAGAATAGAGAAGCACTCTTAAAATTTCAATTGCCAGCAATATTTTAAAATTTAAAATACGAAACTGCGGCCTTTAATGCTTAAAGCCTAGCCCATATATAAAAATTATCACACGAATACTGAACAAAAATTGAACTAAAATGTTAAAACATGCATCATTTATAGCAATACCTGATTTCACATTAAATATCTGCAACTACTTTATTTTGTTACTAGCTGAAGTACCCGTCCTCGACGGGTTAGTGAATGCAAATTTCCAAAAAGCAAGAACTTTCGTCAGCATTGTAGGAGTACACAGAATGAATGAAGTATGTTGCCAAAGTAAAGTTATAATTTTTATGTATTGTTAAAATATTACAGGTTAGAGAGTAACTAAGTAATACCATTTGATTCGCTTTAAACGTAATTATGGGATGCGCGAATGAATATTTACACATACTGAAATAATTTTCGCAAAATCTCAAAATCTAATCAACATTTTTGAAATATTTTGAAGGCTAGAATTTAATTTGAGTGACAACCTATCCTGTCACCCAATTTCGTTCCATTCCCTTCAGTCTTTATTTCGTGATGCTGGAACAAAATTTCAGCATTTTAAAACGATTTTCGCAAAATCTCAAAATGTAATCAATATATTTTAAAATTTCAACCCCTATAAATTAAGATTAGCAACTACCTATCCTATCACTAAATTTCGTATCAGTCGTTATTACGTGATGTTTGAAGAAATATAAGCGTATTTTGAGAGAATTTTCACAAAATCTCAAAATCTAATAAAAATGTTTAAAAAATTGGACACCTATAGTTTATGTTGAGCAACCATCTATCATGTGACCAAATTTCATATAATTCGCTTTAGTCGTTATTACGTAATGCGTGAACAAATATTCACTCAGTTTTAAACGATTTTCGCAAAATCTCGAAATCTGATCAATTTTTTTTAATTAGATGCTTATAGTTTAAGGTGAGTGACCACCTAACATTTCACCAAATATCATTTTTTCCCCTTTGCAGTTATTACGTGATGTGCGAACACAAATTTACGCAGTTTGAAATGATTTTCGCAAAATCTCAAAATCTAGTCAAGATTTTTTTAAAATTCGACGCCTATGTTTTAAGTTGAGTGACTACCTATCATGACACCCAATTTCATATCATTCGCTTCAGTCGTTTTTACGTGATGCTTGAACACAAATTTACGCAGTTTGAAAGGATTTTCGCAAAATCTCAAAATCCAATCAAGATTTTTTGAAAATTCGACGCCTATGTTTTAAGTTGAGTGACCACCTATCATGACACCCAATTTCATATCATTCGCTTTAGTCGCTTTTACGTGATGCTTGAACACAAATTTACGCAGTTTGAAATGATTTTCGCAAAATCTCAAAATCCAATCAAGATTTTTTAAAAATTGGACGTCTATGTTTTAAGTTGAGTGACCACCTATCATGACACCCAATTTCATATCATTCGCTTCTGTCGTTTTTGCGTGATACTTGAACACAAATTTACGAATTTTGAAACGATTTTCGCAAAATCTGAAAATCTAATAAAGATTTTTTATAAATTCGACGCCTATGTTTTAAGTTGAGTGACCACCTATCATGACACCAAATTTCATATAATTCGCTTCAGTCGTTTTAACGTGATGCTTAAACAAAAAAAGCGTCACGGACAGAATGACAGAATGACAGAAGGACAGAATGACAGAATGACAGACAGACAAACTTTTTTTTGAGGATCGCATCGGATTCCCGGGTGCTTGAAACGGATAGAAATCGCAAAATTTTTGAATTCCAAGAAATGTACAGACAAAAGTCTAATTTTATTTATATAGATATTCTTGTAAATGTGTCCGTGTTTTATTTTTATGTATCATTTTCAAATCTTTATATCTATATAAATAAAATTAGACTTTTGTCTGTACATTTCTTGGAATTCAAAAATTTTGCGATTTCTATCCGTTTCAAGCACCCTGGAATTCGATGCGACCCTCAAAAAAAGTTTGTCTGTCTGTCATTCTGTCATTCTGTCATTCTGTCATTCTGTCCGTGACGCTTTTTTTGTTTAAGCATCACGTAAAAAACGACTGAAGCGAATGATATGAAATTGGGTGTCGTGATAGGTGGTCACTCAACTTAAAACATAGGCTTCGAATTTTTAAAAAATCTTGATTGCATTTTGAGATTTTGCGAAAATCATTTCAAACTGCGTAAATTTGTGTTCAAGCATCACGTAAAAACGACTGAAGCGAATGATATAAAATTGAGTGACATGATAGGTGGTCACTCAACTTAAAACATAGGCTTCGAATTTTTAAAAAATCTTGATTGGATTTTGAGATTTTGCGAAAATCATTTCAAACTGCGTAAATTTGTGTTCAAGCATCACGTAAAAGCGACTAAAGCGAATGATATGAAATTGGGTGTCATGATAGGTGGTCACTCAACTTAAAACATAGGCGTCGAATTTTCAAAAAATCTTGATTGGATTTTCAGATTTTGCGAAAATCCTTTCAAACTGCGTAAATTTGTGTTCAAGCATCACGTAAAAACGACTGAAGCGAATGATATGAAATTGGGTGTCATGATAGGTAGTCACTCAACTTAAAACATAGGCGTCGAATTTTTAAAAAATCTTGATTGGATTTTGAGATTTTGTGAAAATCCTTTCAAACTGCGTAAATTTGTGTTCAAGCATCACGTAAAAACGACTGAAGCGAATGATATGAAATTGGGTGTCATGATAGGTAGTCACTCAACTTAGAACATAGGCGTCGAATTTTCAAAAAATCTTGATTGGATTTTGAGATTTTGCGAAAATCCTTTCAAACTGCGTAAATTTGTGTTCGAGCTTCACGTAAAAAAGACTGAAGCGAATGATATCAAATTGGGTGTCATGATAGGTGCTCACTCAACTTAAAACATAGGCGTCGAATTAAAAAAAAATCTTGACTAGATTTTGAGATTTTGCGAAAATCATTTCAAACTGCGTAAATTTGTGTTCGCACATCACGTAATAACTGCAAAGGTGAAAAAATGATATTTGGTGAAATGTTAGGTGGTCACTCACCTTAAACTATAAGCATCTAATTAAAAAAAATTGATCAGATTTCGAGATTTTGCGAAAATCGTTTAAAACTGAGTGAATATTTGTTCACGCATTACGTAATAACGACTAAAGCGAATGATATGAAATTTGGTCACATGATAGATGGTTGCTCAACATAAACTATAGGTGTCCAATTTTTTAAACATTTTTATTAGATTTTGAGATTTTGTGAAAATTCTCTCAAAATACGCTTATATTTCTTCAAACATCACGTAATAACGAATGATACGAAATTTAGTGATAGGATAGGTAGTTGCTAATCTTAATTTATAGGGGTTGAAATTTTAAAATATATTGATTACATTTTGAGATTTTGCGAAAATCGTTTTAAAATGCTGAAATTTTGTTCCAGCATCACGAAATAAAGACTGCAGGGAATAGAACGAAATTGGGTGACAGGATAGGTTGTCACTCAACTTAAAATCTAGCCTTCAAAATATTTCAAAAATGTTGATTAGATTTTGAGATTTTGCGAAAATTATTTCAATATGCGTCAATATTCGTTCGCGCATCACATAATTACGACTAAAGCGAATGAAATGATATTACTTAGTTACTCTCTAACCTGTAATATTTTAACAATACATAAAAATTATAACTTCGCTTTCTTTACTTTGGCAACATACTACATCCATTCTGTGTACTCCTACAATGCTGACGAAAGTTCTTGCTTTTTGGAAATTTGCATTCACTAACCCGTCAAGGACGGGTACTTCAGCTAGTTTAAAATAAATTAAATAAAACTGAACAACAATGAAGATTGAAGATAAAATACTCAACACTGCATTTGTGACGAAATCGAAAAAGAAAATACATTTTATGATGAAAAAAAAAGTTTTTAAATCAAATTAAAAGAAATCTAAAATGAAGCAAATGTTTAAATTGCGCCATTTTTGGCCAGCAAAACATTGTTAACAATAGAAATAAAGAAATGGTAAAAGTTAAAACATAAATAAATAAATAAATAATGATGGAGTAAAATGTGAAATAGAGGCTTCGTTTTATAAGAAAGAAATGATTGATGTTTTAACTGAACATCATGAAAGTAACAGAAAATCAGATTGGAGCCGCTTTTCAGGAGATACGGGACAAGGAAAAAGTAATAATAAACATGCGAATAATGAAAAGAAAAATACAAATAGATATAATTCTTCATAGATTGCTGATGGAATCAGTTGGAATCGGCAATATTCAAATTAAAAATGAAGGAGTTTTAGGAGTCAAAATATTTAATGAGTAGAAAATTTAAATTTCGTGCTCAAGATAAGGACTTTTTAACTATATTTTATCATAGTAAATTTACTATTTACTAAACATAAAGCAAAATAAGTAACTTAAAGTGGCCAGTTTACATTCAGAGCAAAAAAGGGAAAAAACTGAAATTTGACTGGAAGTAATTTGGCTACCTGCAAAATGCGCAAGAATTAGTTACGTGGCCCATTTAAGAAAATCAGATAAACTGCTAAAAGGTAAGATAAATTTTAAAAAAGAAATATATTGGGCTTGAAAGAAATAAACATTTGCAAAAGTGACTGTGAAACGTATTTAGAAGTTAAAATAAGTATAAAAAGCATAAATATTTTGACTGTAAATTATTATAATTTTGTCGACCTTTCAGATAATTGATTTGAAGGTTACATAAATTTCGTATGTTCTTTACGACCGATAAAGAAAAAAACCATAATAATTTTATGCCATAAAATTTAAAATATACAGTTTTCTCATATGGTACGACGTGGGTTAGTATTTCTTGACAATTTACATAATCTGAAGCAAGATAATGCAATTACATCTTTATAATTCAATATGTTTATCTCCATGAAACAAAAAGAAACAATTACATTTATTTTCTTATAGTTAAAAATATCAGCTTTCTCGTTTAAATATATTATTGCAAATTTACTCTATTTAAATTTGGGATTTTAATGGTATTAGTTCAATATTATTATGCATTTTTCCCTATCACAGATACTGAACTTTCTCTAAATTTACCTAAAATAACAAAACATGCGAAGTTCTGGCCTCCGGTTCTGAAGATTATTTTTATCGATCATTGAAGTTCTGTTATCTGTTGATAAATTGTACCGTTAACTTTTGTTATCGATTACTAAGTATATATTTAATATCAATTTTGCAGAACTGGCAAATATAGAAGTTTTGGAAATCTTTGAGCTATAAATGCCTACTGGAAATGTTGCCTTCATATTTGTTAGATGGAATTAGCACTTCCTTCCTTCCTATTTTTTATTTACTTTTACTGTACTTAAACAAATGCACTCTTCGCATAAGTTAATGGAATTTGTAATGTGTTTACCTAAAAAAATATAGCTAGCCTTTTATGAGTTGACCTTTAGTTTTCCAAAACTTCCTTAAAATGCTTGGTCTTAACATCCCAATAGGTCTTCTAAATTCTCCACAATACCAACATCGAGAGGATTAGTGAAGAAATTAGAATTTTTTCTTTCTTCATATTCTGTCAAAATATATCCAATCTTAAATATGGTCAATTTAAGTGACAGAAACAAGTTTAATGATCTTGTTGTTGCTTAAATGGTACAAAATTATTCCATTTTTCAAAATTTATACTAAAGAGAAATTTTGAAAACTTAATCTTTCTCTTTTCTGCGTGCGTGTGTATTTGCAAAGTTCTAAACTTGTAACTTGACTTCCATCATGAAAGAAAAATGATTTATTTTACTAAAATAAAACCAAATGGCAATTTTTATATCTAGAATTATGCTTTAAAAATAATTGTCAAGATACATGATTATTCTCTTTTTTCCAAGCTTTTAATTAGCTTGTTTATTATTTGTCGTTCCAGCTCAAATTTTTTATACGGATTTCAATCCATTTCCTTTTGTTCGAAAGAACTGAAACTTCTGATTCACTAGTAATTTCCATGAAACTGAATACTGTTGTTTTTACTTTAGATTTTTTTCCTAATATTAAATATTTTGTTCTAAAAAGCATGTTTTTTACACATATGAGCTCGTATCTTCCTAGCCATTGATTGCATATTTTTAATTTTTGCATCTTCGGTAAGGTCTTTCAGTTCCGAAAAGATGAAATCAGTTCTGATTCTCTACCTTAAATTTTTAAATTTCAATAATTTTTCGGAAAATAAAAGCTATCTACCTATTTGAAAACTTCACAGAATTTGGAGAGCCCTTTCCTAAATCGTTTAGAAGAAGAACGGTTAAAATAAAATAATTAATTTAACTATATTTTAAATTTTTAACAAATTATAATTTAATTATATTTTTAATTTTTAACATTTTTTTAATCAAAAGTCAAACAGACAAAGCTGTCGTAGAATGGTTATTAGTCTATTACCATCCTCCAGTGCATTTGAAATAAGATGCTTTTAACTGTGCTTATTTATGAGGGGTTCTGAGAACTATTTTTTTCGTAGTATTCTGTGACTTGTTAATAATAAGCTTTTTATTAGCTTGGTCTGTGTATGTTGTTCCACTTCAAAATTTGTATACGTATTTTAACACACTTTCTATCATATTTCGTTCACACTTTCGATCCAGCTGAAATTTGGCATACTCGTGTAACTCAAATGACACTGAGTTCTGCTGCTTTTAATTTTACGGTGCTCGTTCATTATATAAAATTATTAGATTTTTTCTTCCAAAGATCGTGTTTTTTCGTGTTGTTAATCAGACATTTTTATTTGCACCATCGGAAAGTTCTTTCGATTTTGAATAAGTGAAATCAGTTTCGGTTATCCACCTTACATTTTTAGGTTTTAGTGGTGTTTAGAAAGCATAAGCAATTAGTGTCTTAATTTCTTTACATTGTGATGCAAAAAATCTATAGAATCTAAGTATTCAAAACTTTCATTCAATACGAAGTATCCTTTCCTAAATCGTTTAAAACAAGCACAGTAAAAAAAAAAAAAGAATTTTGACAAATCTCTTAATCGAAAGTGGTAGATTTTTTGAAAGCTGTATATTTTTCTGTCAGACACGAGGAAAATCACTTTCCCATAGTATAAAGACGCACGTCGAATGTAGCGATGACGAATTACATCGCAGTCGCTCAGTACGCAAGTTTTTTTGTTTGTTTGTTTTTGTTTAAATTCGGAATCGCTGGAACTGCCAATTCCGGATTACAAAAATTTTTGGATTTCAGAAATCCTGTAAAAATAATTATAAATTTTATATCCTTAGAAAAAATCCCAAGACTTTAGTCCATTAGATCAAAGCAGCTGGAGAGTCCAGACATTTTGGACCTGCAAACTTCAGCTATTTCCCGATAAGCAGTGGGCAACAGCTTGGATAAGATTCCTATAACTGCAAACGAATTTTCGAAGTTGTTCTTTTGTTACATGTAGCAGCTGTCGGATTGTTTGCTCAACGAAAGTCTATTATATACTTTTGATAACGAACTCACGGACTCTCAGTCTAGTGGCAAGAGATCGATGCATGCGGAGAAAAAATCCCAAGACTTCAGACCTTTAGATCGAAGCGGCGGGAGAGTCCAGACATTTTGGAAAGGGGATGTTTTCTGTATGGGATTCATCAGTGAGGATTAACTGTACTGAAGTCTCAGACACTGAGCAGCGAATATAAGTCTTCAACTGGAGATGGGGCAAACAGCGCACTCAGTCCGGGCGCCGTACTGAGGACTGCGAAAATTATGGTTTTTCCGAGTGATGTGATCTCTTGCAAAACTGACCCTATATATCATCATGGACGCGTTGTGGACGCGATCATGGTCGGATTGTTTAAAAAGTGCAGAATCAATTATGAGTGCATTACCCCAACAGGACCGATAACCTGTTCTGTTACCAGAGATAAATGCCTCCAGATGTTAAAAATGTACTGGTGTCATTCCGGCGCTTCTACAAAGACGAAGTCAGGAGAAAAACATTTTCATACAAGATGGAACCCCTCCTCACATTGATTTTTGGGTACAATTCAGCTGCTAAGACAGAATTTCGGAATAGAAAAAAATCATCATCAGATACTTTCCAACTGCATGTCCGCCTATGTTCCCTAATCATTTCCTACGAGTTTTGGATATCGTGTTACCTAATGTCTAGGGTCTATCAATGAGTTGCCCATTGCCTCTCTGTATTGAAGGGTAATATATCACGAATTGAACGGGAGATTCGTGAAGACATGTTACTTTCTTCTGTTGTAAATGCTGTGCGCAGAATGTAATATCTGGTGTTTAAAAATTGCGGCAACATTCAACCGGATTTGAACGTGTTAAACATAAGCTAATTTTATTTCTTTCTTGAATCAGCATTTTTTAAAATATCTCTTTTCAAGAACGCCGCCCCACATACTATTCCCCTAAAGGTGAATTGTGCAATTATTATTATTAATATTATCATTTGTTCGCAGAATTCTTCGTCACTCGTCTTATGCAATCGTCTTACAAAATTAAATGCCATTCTTGCAATTTTATCGTGTCACAAAACACTCTGAACATCATCAGTCTAATTATGCCCCCCTGTATAATATAATATTCATTGAAAAACTGTCCTTTGTACCATCATAAATATTTAAATACTGTATTAATCTTTTCCTGCCACACACTATAACGTAGAAACGTCTCTGTGGTAACGTTTTAATTTCAATAATTTATTTATCTACGAGGATTTTCATGATTGTATATTTGTTTTATTGAAAGTCAATACGTAACTTAATGAAATATTTTACTAACAGGTATATCTCTTCTTTTAATTATAGGAAATACAAAAAACACCATTTCTGTAAACTAATTCCTTTAGAATGCATAGAAAAGCATTTAATTGTATCTAGTGGCGAAGAGCAATAAAATTTCTTTTAGTGAGATGTAAGGTAATGCAATGTGCCCAGCAATTAACCAAAGTTTTGAGTTGTATAGTAAAAAATATTGAGAAGAGATAAAAGAAAAATGTTTACTTCATGTATAAGTACAGTTATTCCGATTTAATGCACAATAGTTTCAAAGTGCTTCCCGTTACTTGCAGCAATATGGCGAAGCATGTAAAATCAATGTTGTCCAAAATTGAATGAATATTTCGGATTTTGATTCGCGAAATTTCAGCAGAAATACCCAAAATTTCAGTATAAATGAAAATCATTTGTTTATCAAATTCGACATCTTAATACTGCGAACTGCTTGCAAAGACGCGAACTTTTACTGAAAATTGCTTGCAACTTCGTGTCTGTCTAGTGCTGCGTCACAGCACAAAATAGAAACTCGCATTCATTCAAACTCGTTCAAATTGGTTACGTAAATTGTAAACTACGTACTGCTGCGTCAGCAAATGTAACATCAGTATATAACATACCAACAAATAGTTATTGCAGTTTCAAATCTCCGATTAATTACTGAGCACCCTGTTTAAACTATAACTCACCATTTCGAATCTAAACATAAGCTTCCATGTTATACACTGTCTACCAATAAGTATTTGGACACGTATGATAGAAAAGAAAAAGTAACTTTATTCAAAATCAATAGTTGGTAGAGCCTCCACGAGAGGCAATTACAGCGTGCACCCTCCAGGGCATACTTTCCACATGTCCTTGCATTACAGCTAGTGGTATTGTCTTCGACTCGACTCGGAGTAGACATAGAATTTCCTTCACCGATTTTGGACGGGTAGCGCACCCCTTAATTCGGTGATCCAACTCGTCCCAGAGGTTCTCGATAGGGTTCAGGTCTGGACTCTGGGCAGGCCAGTCCATTCGATGAACTCCATTGGCACCATACGAAGCCTTGGTTAACCTCGAAACATGACAACTGGCATTGTCGTCCTGAAAGTAACGGGGCCCAACCCGTAAAACTGCCAGAACGTAGAAAGCACATTGTCATCCAAAATAGTGCAGTAGGCATCGGCATTGAGCTTACCATGAATGGGGACCAAGGGTCCCAGTCCATACCAGGAGAAACACCCCCAGACCATAATTCCACCTCCGTCGAACTTGACTGTTGGCACAATGCATTCTGGCAGGAGACATTCTCCAGGCAGACGCCAGACCCAGACCCTGCCATCCGAACGATAAAGGGTGAGCCTTGATTCTTTGTTCCAAAGAACCCGTTTCCACTTATCAACGGTCCAATTTCGATTTGCTTTGCACCACAATAACCGAGCAGCGCAGTTGGACTTTGTGATCAAAGGCTTATGGGCAAAAATACGACAATGAAGACCAAGCAGATGTGCTCCCTTACGAATGGAATTCATTGAAACAATACTCCCGGATGCCTGTTGAAACTCCTCGCGGATGAAGGCCATCGGTTGGGTGCGGTTCTTCCGAATTTCTCTGACAGCATAAAAACACATAAAACATTATTTAATACGGCGGATTAATTAGTTAAAATTTTTTTATTTGGGAATACCTTATTCCCCCGTACACGATATATATTTCGGTTACACACATAACCATCTTCAGTCGTTTCTGGATCTCTCACTAATGGCGGCTTCTTTTTATATCTTCTTCGTCCTTCTTCTTGAAAGTTCGATGCATGACGTCATCCCATGATTGGTCGATTGTATGAAGCGTATCGTTGATGCTGCCCTCTGTCGTCAATATTTCTAAGCTCTCACGAATGTAGGCATATATACTATTTTTAAAGTTGGCTATTTTTTTAATATTTTTAAAATCAATGGTAATGGGCTCTTTCAAAGCAAGACGGGCTAGAGCGGTACTTTGTTTCTGGAGGTTAATGTCTTTAAAATGTTCGTTTTTTCGTTCTTTAATTTTCCTTTTTTTGCAAAAATTGTTTATTTTATTGACTTTTAAACGGTAATCATCCGGAGAGCACATGGTTTGAAGTTTGTGGTTGTAAAATTTTTCTTCTTTCGTTAATTTAGCTATATATTTAAATTTGTTCCTAATGTATTTTTTAAGTAAGCATAGCTCAAAATTCTTTATATCATAAAAGAATTCATTAAGAAGGAAACTATTTTTAATTTTCATGAATTTAGGGGTAATTTTAAAATGTACACAGTCTTTTAAAAAATTGATATGCTGAAATTCTCTAACTTTTTTCTTGGAAAAACATCTTAACTTACTGTATATATGCTCCACATTCGGAGGCTCAACCGTAATAGGCGTCATGAGATGAATAAAAGCTTGAATGGTGGCACAAAAACTTGAAGGCACGTAGATGAAGACCAAAAGTGTAGAGTATAAGCTTGTCGAAACACAATGAAGGCACGTAGATGAAGACCAAAAGTGTAGAGTATAAGCTTGTCGAAACACAAGCTTATACTCTACACTTTTGCTCAAAAAAAAGGAAAATTAAAGAACGAAAAGATGTCAAAAGGAAAATTAAAGAACGAAAAGATGTCAAAAGGAAAATTAAAGAACGAAAAAACGAACATTTTAAAGACATTAACCTCCAGAAACAAAGTACCGCTCTAGCCCGTCTTGCTTTGAAAGAGCCCATTACCATTGATTTTAAAAATATTAAAAAAATAGCCAACTTTAAAAATAGTATATATGCCTACATTCGTGAGAGCTTAGAAATATTGACGACAGAGGGCAGCATCAACGATACGCTTCATACAATCGACCAATCATGGGATGACGTCATGCATCGAACTTTCAAGAAGAAGAACGAAGAAGATATAAAAAGAAGCCGCCATTAGTGAGAGATCCAGAAACGACTGAAGATGGTTATGTGTGTAACCGAAATATATATCGTGTACGGGGGAATAAGGTATTCCCAAATAAAAAAATTTTAACTTCTCTGACAGCACTCGTCAGTCTCTATCTCCCAGTTTCGTTGGTTGCCGACTCGGGGCACATTCCGACAATCACCGCTCACCTTCCACTTCTTAATCACGTAGGCCACTGTCGAATTTGGGTACTTCAGATCGCTAGATATGTTCCTTAAGGATCGGCACATTTATGATACCAGATAATTATACCTTTCTCAGAGAGCTCCGAACTGCGCGGTATCTTGCATGCGACTAATGCCGATGCTGTTTCCTACACGATATATACCGGCGGAGGCCGTGACGTACCTCAGGACCGCAGATATCCTCATTTGCATAGGTGTCCAAATACTTATTGGTCGACAGTTTATAATACAATTAGAAATTCTAGATATCTTGAATTTACAGAAAATGTAATCTGTGTCGGAAATCTTGTGCTCGTGTATATATACCTAGGAGGAGAGTAAAACTTCTTTAAAATTTTGGGAATTAACACTTTTTTTTTCAATTTTGCTCAACATTTTATACTGGCTATGGATTTCATTTACCAAGCTCTTATTAAAGCAAAATGAATAATATAATTTTCTTATTGTTAAGCATATTTTATTTAATAAAATTTGTCAGTTAGAAGTTCAGATGACGATTTTTTTTTTTACTAATATAACTTGTATAAATTAATTTAAAATAAATTCAAAACTCTTAGCTTGAAATTTTTTAAATTTAAAATTTCGCTTTTGTTAGAATTTTATTATTAAAAAGAATCAATTTAGTTTAAATTATTTTATCCCTATTATGTTTTGACAAAATTATATTGAAATTAAACTAAGAAAAGTGTTTTACACATTTTATAATGAGTATATTATTAGTATTTTAAATTTATATTTATGTTATAGCTTTTATGTAATCACAATAACGTCGATCAGGATAAATATTTAAAATATTTTTAAATTTCGTCTTATATGAAGATTAATTATTATATTTCAACGATTATCAATTTGTAATGCTCATGATTTTTAAACAAATTTATGCAATATAAAAATCTATTTTTGTATTTTCTTAACCTAATTTTTCGTCCGAAATTTAATTTTTGCTTAAATCTTTGGCCCTAAGAGGATATTAAACCTTCAACAAATAACATTAATTACACTAGAACTTAAATTTCGAAATAACGCCATTAGAAATAAATTAGATAGATATGGTTCTAACAGTATTTTCCCAAGGGTGTGAGCATACTGTAAACATTCTGAAAATAGTCATGAAGCACTTCAAAAGGATATGAGTGCAATCATTTCAAGTCCAATCAAGTCCAAGTTGATTTAAATATCTCGATTTTACTTTAGGCTTAAGTTAAATGTATGCAAGTATCTAGTCTCTGCATCTAAATTCAAAAGACAGAAAGAGGAATATTTTGTTTACGACAGACGGCTTAAAAAGATCACTAGGGAACAGAAACCCAGTTACCGTTTCATTGTAGTGCAACTCTTTACGCAGAGAAAGAAGTTTTACAGGAAAAGAGAGAACGTTCATAATCATCTTCAAAGAATACTTCAATGGTGTTTGATTATAAAAAATGTTTTTTATGATGTTATTTAAATTCTATGATGTATGTAAGGTAAAAAATACAATGGTAATAGATACGGAAAATTTTGTACAGTGATATTTCGTTATTTTAATTTGAACTATGAGTATTTTTATTTTTCCTTACTGGGAGTACACATAAACAAATAAATTTATATATATAATATATATATATATATATATATATATATATATATATATATATATGTATATATATATATATATTTGTAACGTGTATAATGTATATTTAACGGGAGCCTAACGTAAGAGAAAAAATTGTATGTCAACTTATCTTGCCATGCGGTAAGTTTCCTATACCTACCGGGAGAGTTGGCAGATCATACTTTTCTCTGTGTTTACTGCATTTTGATGTTTATTGGTCTGATGCCAATGGCAGAGCAGTTTTTACTAGTCCTTTTTTACAGCTCCTAACAAACGATACAAATTGACCAGCAAAAAGTTGCGATATAACGCATTTTCAAAGATAGGAGAAACTTTTTATCTTACCTTCCTTATTTGATATCCGAGCACCTACTATGCAATTTGCTGGTTCAATGAACAAGTCAACTTTAAACTCTCCGTCACCAAGCAGGCAAAACTGAGGTTTACTGCGTATGAGTTTAATTTTCATATCCACCATGTTCAGAAGAAGTCTTTCTTGATGAAACATATCCAGATGCAAACGGCCGATCATGTCGACTGTTTTACTGAGCGTGAACATTTCGGCTCGTTTGTTAAATCCTTCGTTAAGATTCTTATCAGTCGTATCGTACACGTTCATGCGACCTGCCGTATCTTTGAAGAATAATTCCGACGAGAGCTGTGAAGTTTTAGCATCGTAACCGTGATTGAGTAATGTTTCAATCATGGCTCGATAAGGGTACGTGTTATCACTAGATGAAACGAGTCTTTCGTTTAGACTAATGTCCACTTGCGAAAACATCGAATGCAAAAATAAATTGACGGGTCCCACTTTACTGTCTTTTGCGAGAGGATTACCGTCCGCTTTCAAAATTTTGACTTTCACATACAGTTGAGTCTGCGATAAATCCAAATACTCTTCTCCGCTTCCTGAAATATGAAATTCTACAGGGCTTCCAGAGGATACGCTGGACAGTGGATGAAATTCAACCCATTGACCTTTTTCTATGACTGTTTGAGTAGGCGGCAAGGTGAACAATTCCAATTCAGACTTGGCGCATTCTGGAGAATCTTTTAAAAGAAAAGCCATCACGGATCAAAAATATCTCGTCCTTTCACCTTTCTGACTTTAGAGCGAATGATACTTCTCGGTGTTTTGCGCTTCCTTTTAAACTTTCCGTGACCAATCATCTCGTCGGCTTTTTTCACAGCTTTTCTAGCCAGCGTTTTACCCGCCTCTTTACTTCTTGTTTTCAGAGAAGTTTTCAAATTTTCACCAGACAACACATCATTGGCAACCATTGTTCCTGTTCGTAAAGCTTCTTTTCCTACGGCTTTCGCCCCGCTTTTTAAAAACGGTAAGGCACTGCGAAAAAGCTTGGCAAAAAATCCACCTATTCCATATCCTTTCTGTAAAACTGTTCCTTGATAATAAGGTAATCCATTTCCAGCTTGCGCCGTATAATAATCTTCAAATTTTTGCGTACAACACGTATAAGGCACCAACATCTTGATACTGCTTATAAGGCACACACAACAAAAATGACGTTTGTTCAATAGGTATCACCTTTTTATAGAATTTGGCGTAGACGGAAATGCAGCACGAGTATCACTTTCCCTCTTTCGAAAGGTACCAACTGTCCAGAATGCAGCCGTAAATCAATTTGTATCGTCTGAAAATGTTGTCGTATAACAGGTAAGTAGAAAGGACGGGTGTAATGAACGTTGATGACCTCACCGTCTTTTCCTTCTACTTTCACAATTTTTAAGAGAGGTGCATGTATATCACCCACGACTTGAGGTTCTACGAGGTCGCAGTACACGTACATAAAGGGAAAAGCCGCATTAGGATCTGCCACAAAAGGACTCTGGACCACCCCGCTGTAGACACCTGGTTGAAAACCAAGCAGTTCAGCAATTCCTTCGTGAAGTATTACCTTACAACCTTCCTTCGTTTTAATCGTCACTCTTTTCGTGACGGCATGGTAAGAAAATTCAATTTTATTTTTGTGAGAAGACAAAGTCATAGCTTTTAACAAGTCGGGTACAGTTTCATAACATCCAGGGGGAATTCTTCGTCCGTTTTCTTTTCCGTCTCCCAAATCAAAGCCGAATAAATTGTTAACGGATGTCACATTGTACCAACTATGAGGATAGATAATATTGACGAGACCTAGTTCCCATTCTCCATTCAAATCAATAGGCAGTGGTAACTGAGTTGTAAACTGAGAAGTACGATTGTTTTCAAAATATTGCATAGAGCTATCGCTGATGAGCGTCACGTAGAAAGACATCTCTATAAGTGTTCATTAATACGAAGCTGGGTTCCTATTTATATCCGTTTTACATCGGTTACCCAATCGTTAAACTTTTCAGGATAACCTTGAAATTTGACAAAGTATTCTGTTTTTCCATTGCGCTTTCTCGTTTTGAGTACTTTTTCGACCGGATAATACCCAGAATCTGTTATTTTTTGAAGTTCTTCTTTGTAAAATGTGCCTTTGATTATTTCTCCCTTCAAATCTTTTAACTGATACACGATAGGTTTTCGTTTTATAATTTTATGAATAGTAAAAATTTCTCTGGTCCAGTTTTGTTCGTATCCTTTTTCAAAACGCATTTTTGATTTGCTTATACGTACCGTATCTCCTATTTTAAAATGGGGTTTCAGGGGTTGGCGAGAAGTATTTTCGTAAAGGGTTCGCCATACTTGATCCTGGTTATTTATGGTTACTGAGGCAGGTTCTGTTTTAATACTGCGATGCCATGTGTGATTGTAACTGTGTATTAACTTATCCAGTACATCTATGTAACGTTTTGTATTCATTTCAGTAAAGTACTTGTACATTTTCGTTTTAAGAGTTCGATTAAATCTCTCAACAACTGACGCTTTAGTAGAATTATGGGTTGTAAAAAAATCAACTTTTTCCTTTCTCAAGAAATTTTGTACAAGTCTGTTCGTGAATTCCGTACCGGCATCTGTCTGTAATAACTGAGGTTTGCGCTCCGAAAATATTTTTTTCAATGCTTCTACAATCGTTTGAGACTTTTTATCTTTCAGGGCTATTGCGAATGCAAATTTACTTAGAATATCGATACAAGTAAGAATGTACTTGTAATTGTCGTTGAAAGAGGCCAAGGATTGCATGTCGGCTAAATCAGCTTGAAACTGTTCGTTTAAACCTCCAACAATCACTCTATTCCTAGGAAATTTATGTCTCACAGGCTTATGCAATGTATACGAATCTTTTGTTCGTAACCATTTTTTGATATCCTTCGATTTAATTTTACCTTTTAAAACACGGTGTAATGTATTTACGCCTCCAAAACTTCCGGGTAAATCTGGTTTACTATACAACTTATCGAGTTCTTTTGACATTTTTTAAACTTAATGTTTATCAGGCAAAATAAAAATACAAAATGACTCACTTACCTTTACGAAGCTCCTTTATATACCTGCAAAAAAAATTCACAAAGCATACCTGTAACATTTTCTACCAAGTCTGAAAACTATTCCTGTAAAATAAAAGTTTTCAAACATGTCCTTTAGGAATACCTGTAAAATAAGAGTTTTTTGTGTCATGTCCAGCACGCAATTATGTAACATAAAAGTTCTGCTCTTTCTCCCCCAAAGATATTTTAAAGCATTGTAAACAAGAAATACCAAAAATGTGAAACAAAAACACACACACAAACCATAAATTATTTAACAAAACAGTTTATTACACTAAATTTACAATAAATATATTTAGTACAACTTCACCATACATACTTGTTGTACATTTTTTCATTTTCAGCAATAAACATATTTCTAATTTTTCGGAACAATTCTGCTACATTTAAGGTAAAGAAAAAGTCAGATAAGTCCAATTGATTGTCACAGTTCTTGTAGGCATCATAAAAGTTTTTGGCAATATGTCGCCAATCTAGTTTATAAAATGACACATCAAAAAAACGTTCGTACTTTTCTTCAGAGCTCATCGAAACACATTCGTGAAGATCGGACATTTCATAACTTTCTTCACACGCAAAACA
The DNA here is from genome assembly GCA_038373885.1 of Cheiracanthium punctorium. NCBI lineage: Eukaryota > Metazoa > Arthropoda > Arachnida > Araneae > Cheiracanthiidae > Cheiracanthium > Cheiracanthium punctorium. Next base: position 548,685 of record JAWZYV010013419.1, read on the forward strand.
CTTAAACAGTTCTTTTATCTTTACCAATAGTACATTGTTTATACATTGAGATAATAAGTCTGTGAGTTTTGTGAAATCATAGTAGTCATCATACATGTGTGAGTCAGAGTCTTTGTTGTCGACTGGCTTAATTTCGCTGCTTACATAATATGCAAGTGTATCTTTAATTAAACATTCCTTAAGCTTAGTGCTTACCTGTGGCATGATTTCTTTCAGGTGTCTCATCTCAGTTGGTGAAAGCACAATACCTTCCGGTAGAAATTCAAACAGAAGATTCTTACGCTGGAACATTCTTTGGAAGACATATCCACATACTTCTTGTCTGTCTTTCACCTCGCGACACACTAGCAAGTCTTTGTCGATCACTAAAGGTTGTTGTTCACTAAATTGTTCCACTCTTTGTTTAAAGGAATGCCAAACGGAAGGAGATAATGATACTCCTTCTTTCGTAGGATGCAGAAACCCATCTTCATCGGTCAAGTATTTTCTTAGGTGTACACGTGTATGACCAATAAAAAACGAAACGGTTACAAAATGATCACCGCCAATATGCATCACACGTGTTGGTAAAGTTTCCATCGAAAACAGTTCAGAGCCGTCGTTGTTTAACTTCACTTTTGCAGATTTTTGAAGATCATTTTCTTCAATACTTGGTAAAGTCTCTTTATATCCAAAATGCACTTTTTTATTCATTCCTGATTTCGAATTATCACCAGAACGCTTCATTTTTTTATAAATACTGTATATTCTAACTAAAAAGCTTAAGAAATGTTATATTAAAAGTAACGCGTGCAGAGATTTATGCAATCTTAGAAGAGCAAAATTCGACCATACAATCAAGGACAAATACAACTTGTGACTGATCTTTAAGGCTATTGCCAATTTCCTCTTTTAAAACTTTTTCTATTCTCACTGTTGCCATTCACTCTAAATCTTGAAATAAAACCAGCTCAACACCACTGTCTAACGTAATCTCCTCCGCGATTGGCCAGCGCAGTCGGTAGCCACGCCTCCCAAGCAGACGTTGACGTCAAAAGATCCGACCCCTTGGGGTTTCGAACCATCATGTTGGGAACGCGTTAGTGCAAGAAAAATGATGCAATAACAAAAAAGCACGTGTTACTTCGGACTTAACGATTTTCTTTTGGATGAATATTAAACACATGCATTACATTCGATAGTAAATACTTCAGTGTTGCATTAATTAATTATCACTCTAAATACAGATTATTAATACATAACCATGGCAATTGGTATGATTAATAATAAATCAAACAAGTGCAATCCAATATTGGTAGCACGTGGGGTAAAATGTATCAAGTCGGGTAACGTACAGATTCAATCGTACTTATTAATTAATGAAGTATAGTTAATTAATTCTGCGAATGAAGACAGCCACGTGGTTTTTCATTCACACTCAGCAATAACTAGTTGTCTTAATTAAGCTATGTAATTAATCAGTACAAAATACTGACATTCGTTTCCACGCGGTGTTTCAGTTAGCGCTTATCAGTAATTATATATCTTTACTAGGGCATAATTAATTAATACATTGTATACCACATGTTGCTTCAATTAACACATAATTAATTAGATATAATTAATCAATACCCTGGATACCACGTGTAACTTTCGAGAAAAATTGCAAGCCACTAAAAAGTGTTGCCATCCCATAATAAAGTAACTTGTTCACTAGTGACGTCACAAAGCACGTGACTCCACTTGTAAAATTTTCAAGAAATAATTCCAAGTTCCATTTCGAAAACTAGTTTTTAAAAATAATTCCTAGTCCTCAAATTAATTCTAAAATTTAATAATAGATGGCGGTACTAAGATTAATTAATAATTAAATAAAATTAACTAAAATTCATTTTACACTCGTTACCACGTGCCACTTTTCGAGAAAAGATTACAAGTCCGCATGTTACCGACATTAAATTTTTCTAAGTTCCGAAAACTAAAAAAAAAAATACTTCAATCTTTAGCGATGTTAAGTCGCTGGCCGACTGGCCCGTTCGGTAAGGCTTGGGACTGCGGTACCAAAGGTGCGTGGTTCGAATCCCACTGCCGGTGAGTGAAAAAGTAATAATTTTTAAAAATAAATCCAAGTCCCCCAATTAGTCTTAAAAATTAATAATAGATGGCAGCACAAATATTAATTAAATAAAGTTAACTAAAATTCATTAATTAAATAATTCATTAAAATCAGTTGCAAATTCTGGCCAAAGATTCAGCGAAAAATTAAGTCCCATACCGAAACTAAACACTGTTGCCGTTCCTTGAAAAGAAATTCGGTGTTGCCACCCTGTAAAAAAATACCCTCGTAACCTTCTACAAATAAAAGCGAAACTAGTAGCAGACGCCTCCATCCAGGAGGCTTACAACTCAACTCAACCTCCTCGCTATAGTAACGCCTATACTACTGACGTTATGTCACAATGAAATGACACAGCAAAAATGAGGTGTTTGTTTTACATATATTTAAAGCAAGGGTGTCTTAGAAATATTTTCATCCTGGTAAGAACATGTTTTAATTACTATCTTCAATTAACCTCATTCATGTACGATGTACAGGTATTGTAGTTAATACGATGGGCTATTTAAACCGAACACCTGCATTATTTATGTAATTCTCCTTTTCTCGCTCCCCTTCCCTTCATGATTGTGCAAGAATTTTGAAGTGCCATGTATACATACATGGCTCATGCACACACACACACACAATTCTCAGATTTTAATCCCTTAATCCCCTTACATTCTGTACTATTAAAGCTAATGTGCAATCATACAAACCATTTATTTCTTAGAGTAGCTTAGTAATCAATCACGTCAAAGACATTTTCTATGCCTGAGGATTAACTGATATCCTGCTAATCAAACGCCTATAATGCAATCCCTGTAACTTTCGAAATTTTTCTGTTAGATTCACATAAATGTAGAATATAAGTGTTAATTATCCTTTAGTTGAAATTAATTATACCCATTGAAATCAGATAGGCAAGATTTCTAATAAAAGAGATTTAACAAGCTGTGCGCTCATTTTTAGAAGAAGAAAAAATGGGCTAATGGCCATATCTGAACATTTCCGCTGACATTAAAATAATCAAAATTCCGATAATCCTCATTTCCTAGCAGTTTTCTTTTATTTAAATTTCAAAGATACCGCATTGTAAATCAATTTCATAGATATTCAGTTAGATTTGTATTGGAACATCGCGGAAAGGGGGAGAGACATATTGAGGTACCCTTTAACAAGTTATGCAAAGAAAAGATTAAAAAAATAAATAACATTTATTTCAACACGTGTGCATGCAATTATGGATTTTAAAAGTATTTCATGTATGCTTTAAGTGAGTGAGCTTTGTAGTTTTTTACGTACTTTTTTAAAAGTATTCATTATTTTAAAGACCTCCACTTAATTGTATTTTTCACTCCATTACGAAATTCATTTAATGGCAATTATTTTTTGATTTCAGTTGCATCATTAACTGTTCTACTTAAATACAATGTGAGGGAATTTTGGAAAGTAAAGATAATCTCCAGTAGCACCAAAGGAAAAGTTTCCGTGATCCCGTTGACAGCACGGAATATAACCTTTCGCTACTCCCTATAGTTCATTGTTATTTGCACGCCGAGTCTCGCATGTACAGGTCGTCTTTATAATGTCTGCGTCAATTCAGAATCCCATCAAATCTAACTTCTTTACCGTCATACCTTTTCTTCCTGTAAAAGGTGAGCGTCTAGTGGATATTTTTGATGAAATTCCTTCCATCTTCGGAAATGTTATGGATAATATCTGGACAATTTGTATCTTTACTTTCCAAAAACCTCTCGTACAGCAAACATTATTAAGAACATGTTTTAAACTGTAATTCTTGTTTAATTTTTCGTTAGAAATTTATCAGCCCTATTAGTCTAGAAAGCAAAAATTGTTATCGAATTGCGCATGCGTGAACATGTTGTTAAACTTGTAAATTACTGCGTACATTAATAATTAGATTTAATATCAAGGCTGTTAATTAGTGATCTCAGGCAGCACACAGAGGCTCTCTGGACGTATATTAACGTTCAGAGAACGTACAGTAATGTTCTGTAAGCGTCTGTCAACATTAACGTACAGAGAATTTCTGTGTGCTACCTGGGATTGGCATTAACGGTCAATGGAGTAAGTTAATAGGAATAGGCTGGAAAAAATAAGTGAAAGCATGTGCTAATGTGTACATCGAAGGTACGTATCACTTGAAATATTGACATTAGTTTGTTTTCTAACAGTGGAGGGAAATTCAATGGAAATTATTTTAAGTCTCACTATCTTTAATTATATCATATCGTCGTTGTCAAACCAATGTCTGCTATGTGCGAAATGTTTAATTATTATTAGCAGTTTTTATGAGAAGTTATTATTGGACAATATCCTGGCTGATGCCCATAGTAAATATTTTAGCGACCATAATTCACTGTATAGTGCTTAGAATATCATATCAATCTTTTTTATGGGAAAATTATTTAGTAAACTAGTCATAGTAGTCAAAATGCCGAAAACCCCAAAAAGTCACATAGCAGATATTGGTTATATATTCAGAAGTATAATTAGGAGCTAGAATATCGTTTTATAAGGGTTAATATCTCATCAATTTATTTAATTTGATTTAAGAATATTAATAAAAAATATTTTATAAGGTGAAGCTAAAAAACTGTCCTTCAAATATAATCAATTAAAATTGTAAGGATGCATTTTTATCAACAAAATGCTAGGAGCTCTACTTTGTTGCATTTATATTCAAGAGAGATACAAACACATTCCTTTCTCAGATTTTTGTGTTCATGTGAAATGCAAAACTGTGGCTATTTTTCATTACTGAAGCAATGATATTGTATTCTCTCGCTATTAAAAAAACTAACATCTATGCCAAGTAAAATATTTAATGTTCAAAAATGCGCAAAGTTCATGAACCTTATCCCCTTCTTGAAAACAACTAGTTAACATAATTTCATCTCATTGCTTTCCCACTTCGACAATGAAAAAATATGTAAATTCTTTAATTACGGTCATAAACATAAAAGAGTTGCGCACATGCTGTATGCGAGTTTATTCAAAAAAATATTGCTTATTTTATTTTATTTTTTAACAAAAATCATTTTAAAACGTTTCAAAGACAGGCAAAAAAAATTAAAAATAAAATAGAACGTAGTCTTAGTATAGATTCTCAATGCGCCTTTAAAAATCGTTTAAAAGACAAAAGATAAATAAATAATTCATTGGCTATTATTTCAAAGTACGTAAAAATAGTGATGCAAATGTTTCATCCTCTATGAAACTTTACAACTGGAAAAAAAAAATTCCTTCTTATGAAACTTTTTCGTTTGGGTCATAAATCATGTCAGTAAAGATTAATCTGTGAATAATTCATTATTTCTCGAAATAGCAGTTTATATTTATACACGCACTAAATAATCGTATTAGCACAATACAGTCAAGTTCAGGAGGTTTTCATAGAAAACTAATTTCCAGCAGAATATATCTGCATGCAGGGTGACTATAAATTATTCACCGCATAAGGATAATAATAAAATAATTCAAAATGAGGGATAGGAAAAAAGTCAAGCTATTTTTTGGGAGCTAAGAAAGCTCTACTTTGAAACACAATAGGGGCAACATTGGTAACATGGCGAATATACATTTCTTGATATTTTATAAAAATTTCATTTTAATTTAACTGTAATCTGAGGCATAATTTATGATATTTAATGCATAGAAATTATGAATGTAATTGTTTTGAATATATAATGTCCACATTTATTAGATGTGTGAACTAAAATTTGCTGAATTTTAGTACAGGCGCAGCACGAAACACAATATCGAAGGATTTAATTAAACTTGTAGGGATGCGAATACAGTACGCCAGGATCAAAGTTAATCTTACGCAACTATGTAGTTTAATATGAACAATGTTGCGGAATTATGTTAACTTCTTCAGATTTATCGATGCTTGACGACATCATTATCGCGTGCCATTTGTGAGCTGCAAACGATTCACAATTTGTATTTTGCGGAACCATGATTGTTTGTGCTAACTAAAGCATATTCTTTAAATTATATGGTTTGGCTCATATTCAAACGCATTTGACAATTACTTGTTTAATTGCATTTCTCATTTCGGCAATCATTTTCATTCGTATTAATACTTTACAATTTTTCTTCTCACACTAAAATGAAAAAAAAAAAACAACGAAATACTATACATAAAATTTTTTAATGTTTAATGTTTAAAAGCATTATCCACATGAATGGATTTCTTTTCCACAGAAAACTAAAAGCACGAAATATTTAATCTGAAACTTTATGTAAGTGAGCATGAAATGAAACTTCATTTAATGATCTTTTCAAGCAAATTATGAGCCATATCAGTAATTTTACAATATTTATTTATATAAATTATAAATATTAAGTAATTAATAAATAAAAAAATTAAATAATTTGGTAAAACTTTTGGTTAAAGCTTGAGTTTGAACAAACACAATTATACATCATGCATAAAGTTTATGAATGTTGTAGAAAGTCTAACGGGGAAGGGAAGTCAAAATTCGTTTCATATTTTTTCCATGTATCAACGAACAAAGCTGACTGATATGAGAAACATTTCAGAACGGAAAAACTAAACATACATCATTTTTTCTATTGTAAAAGAACATACCGGAAAGCAGATTAGATTAATTTTGTGATTCATAAATTCTACTTTTCCAACCATATTTCATTTGTTTGCGTTCAGACCTGAAGATGAAAAATGTGGACTCGTGACTGCAATGAAAAAGAGATATCTAATGATGTAAAGTGGTAAATAACAGCACCCCATAAGAATGTAAATTTGAAAAAAGTTTAAAATGAAAATTTTTATCAACGATATTTTAACTTTTCAAATGTAACATATAACTTTTTTGTATATTTTGAATGTACTAAAAATTTTAGATAATAGTTTAAATTTGAAAATTTTAAATTTATGAATTTATCGTCCTGGACAATATGACTACGAAAAAAATATAATTATTTACAATCAAATTCTATTAGATTTTCAATAACTATATTATTGTAAGAAATGAAATAACAATGAAATAAATGATTTTGTCAATATTTTTCAATGAAAGAATATTCATATTCTATCAACTTATTTGCAATCAGAAATAAATAAGATTGTAAATAATTGTACTGTATTGTAATAAAAAAGGGTAGCCAATTAAATGATCGTGTATATATTTTTTTAAACGATTATTCACATTTCATTTAGATTGCATGAAATGCATATCAAAATAAAAATTTTAACTTACTAAACATACACACAGTAAAATAAATAGTATTTTAAAGACGTTTTATAAATAATATACATTCCAATTGTAATAAGTCAAACAAATTCGTTTATATTTTTTATTTACAAAAACTATTTACATAAAACTAATTTTCGTAAAATTATAATATAATGTTTAAATTTTAACATGTACTTCAATGAACAAATTGAGCTGAAACCTCAATTTTACACTCAGAGGAAATAACTCATTAAACAAGTCTTTTGTGGGGGTTTAGTAAAATAAAAGACCTTTGAACGAAAGGTATGAAAGTTTGACTTGGTTTAAACAGTATCCTACTGAGATTACAAAAGTTTCATCAAAGTCGAACTTCGATAAAGGCTCCATTTCCGTTTCTTGTTTCCAAGTAAATGCTCTTATATTATTGAAAGATGTTCGAATTGCTTATATTTATTTTATAGTAACCATTTAAGATATAGTAATTACAGTGGGCTGTCTAATGTAACTTCATCCCTTTCTTCAAGCTGTAGGAAATGCGCTGATAGTTTTATCCCGTTTTTCATAAGTTTCAAAGTATACAACTATGAGGGATACTTATTGACAGAAGCTTTGAATCTGAAAGGTTTTGTTAAACAATATATTATCAAAGCAAAATGCAAAACTTTTGTTTAGCAAATTGCAAAACTGCATGTTTTTTATGTTTGGCTTAGGCTAGTTTTTTTTAATTCAAGGTTGCGTTGGTAAACTATAAGATCTGATTCAAAGCAGGGTTTTCTAACATTTTACCAATTCAATGAAGCTTACTTTCTTACGTTCAAACGAAGTTGAAAAATAATAATGATGTCAGTTTGTCTGTCTGTCCGTCCTTTTTAATTTCCATTGCCCTAACTATGTATCGCTTGCGAAGAAATTTATGTACTTTATTTCTATTTACTATATTATCGACCCTATTGAAAATGGTGTTTGTAGCATTTATAGTTCTTTTACCGTACCTAACTAAGGAAATGCAATACACGACGATCTATTGGCAGTTCTTATTCAAAGTGTAGTATACAGACATTCATCTGTTTCAAATATATCAAAATTGATGTAAATTGATAGGGGTTACAAAATAACTCTCTCTATCTAAATTAGTGTATTTAGCATTCATAATTCTTTTATAGGAGTAACCAAATGAATTCAAATACATTCCGGCCTACGGTATTTTAGAGACATTCACCCATTTCAAGCACAAAACTATAAGTGTATAAACGTTTAAAACAGTTTTATCTTCAATTAACACTTTCGAGCCACGGTCTCACAAACTATTGTAAGAATAATAAACCTTCTTTTTCCTTTTTTTGTAAAAAAATAGTTATGCCCAAAATTTCGCCAAATGTTACGACGATATATCTTTAAATTTGGCTGCTATCTTTAGAGATGTATGCAACATGAGATTCGGCAGAGATTGTGCGAATCGAGACAGACCTATTTCTCATTTCTTCCTGAGGATTTTGCAAAAAGAGACTAAGTTTTGCGGATGCTTTTCTAGACGATACTGCTCTATTTTTTTGTCTCGAGTCCATCCCAGGTTCTATTTCAAAGTGTTTATGATCGATGTGTTTGGCATGATTTATCTTTCTAGTTTAAAAATATTCGAATCTGTTATTTCGGAAACCAAGTCACCTTCATCAGGAAAGATTTAAAATTGTAAAATACATAAGTACCAGGACTTTAAAAGACTTCTTGCTTTTTACTCTCTAGAAAATGTTGAACCTTTTGACGGAGCCACAAAGACAAGTGCACCAACAATCCGTTAGTTTGATCTTTCAAAACCAATGTAACTGATGAAATTTTATTCATTGTTGAACTTTCTCAAAATCATATCGATCTATCTTACAGCAAAGAATGGGGCAATAGCATCGGTGGAGTAGCTGAAAAAGTACTTCCATCAATTTTTAAGAAGCAGCCTTTCTGCCTAATGGCTTAAATACCGAAAGTTTACATAGTACCCCTGTGTTCCATATCCACTGTTGCCACACACAAATTTAGCAATATGCTAAAAAAATAATCAGGATAAATTCCTGCAATTGGAAAGTGGCTTAAAAGGCTACTGCCATTTAGAACATATTCATCATTTAATGGTTACATCTTTTACCAATGTATTGTTCACAATTTTTGATTTTGTGTTTCAACATTTTTTCACTCATGGCTTGACATAGGGTGTTCACACATTTTTGTAATGATTTTTCAATGATATATATAGAAATAAATATAAGAATTTTATTTTCTAATGTGTTCAATCTGATAGCCCTTTGTTTGAACTATCATATTAATCTTGATTTCCAAGATAAAAGTCCTTTCCTTAAAACATCAAGACTGATGTTGTTCCGCTCCTCCTTCACAATCTTCCAGAGTCCACCCAATGTTTTGGGATGCCGCTTATAAAGAACTTGTTTTAAAAGTCCAAATGCACAGTAATCCATAGGAGACACGTCAGGGGACTTGGGTGGGATGCATTTAAAGGAAATAGCTTCAATCCCAGTTTCATTTCTCATTTTATCAAAAAATAGCGCAGTAGATTTAGAGGTATGGCTTAGAGCTTTATCCTGATGGAACTTAACACAGTGAAGATTATTTGGATAGAGGGATGGAATTTATTCTTTAAAAATAGATGTTAAAACATACTTCTGATAGTAAACCGAACTAATTATGACATTTTTTTCTACTTTCCTTATTTTCTGTTTTCCATTATAAGAAAATCCAATAACAACCATAAACCCTTCTAAAAACTTTCCTTGTTTTCTCTAAACCAAATTGTTAAGTCTTTTCTCCTCTTTTGCGGTAGTAGATCGATCTTTTTCTATTGCAGTCGGATAAATGTATCCAAGCTTCATCAATTGTAACTACATATTTCCATTTTTCACCCGCCAAATAATTTTCATACAACAATCTACACATAGTGTTACGCTGAGAAACATGTTTCGGCGTTAAGTGATGAACATAGTGTTTTTTTGCTTTGATTAACTTTAAATCGGATTTTATAATTTTGTTCACAGTTCCTACAAAGATATTTGAAGTTTTTGCGATAGTTCTTTGGGTATTTGGATTTTCCTTTAACCCTCTCGTCACCAAATTATGAAAAATCATAGGAAAAAATTCTGTCTAGCATTTAATACATCTGAAAAACTATTATGAATCATACAAAAATATTTTTTTCTAATGTTGATTAATATTAGATTTTTCTAATATTAATTTCTGCATTTTTGAAGCATCTGTTATGCTAAAATTAATTTAAAAGGATGCACATATTAGGTAAAGGTTGAGGAAGAATAAAAAAACTATACTTACATTAAATAGAAAAAAACGGTAAAAAAGAAGCGTAAATATTTTCTTAATTTTTCTCCTGAAACAATGAAGCGAAAACTGTAAAAAATGATCTAAATTGACTAGTACTGCAATCTAGGCATCTAGTTAAGAACCTCATATAATTTCTACATGAATTAATGATATTGATATCACTGAAAGAAAAAAATACTAAATTCAACTGTTTTCTCTCTATATATTGCTATTTAAAGTAGGAGCCTCATATGAGGTTCAGGGTGACGAGAGGGTTAAAACATGAGATGTGACTTTAGATATCATAAGAGGAGTACGTACCTTTGTTGGGTATGCATTTTTTGCCTTTTCCCCAGTGACATATAAACTTTGACGTTTTTATGTGTATAAATATTAAAACCATGATTTTGACATCTTTTTTTAACAACTAAATAAGAATATTTCTCTTCGGATAGCGCAAAATAAACCTTCGATCCATTGTTTCTTTTTCAGTGGCATTTTAAAGCAAAGAATATTTTTTATGCTGCAGACGATAAATAAGCCTGATTACAATTTGATGCAAATCGAATTTTTTATTTTCAAATTATTATTTAACTTCATGGAGAAAATCAAAATCGTTACAAAACTGTGGGAACAGCCTCTGTAGATCAACTTGAGCACCGAAAGTTGGAACAAGGTTTCGCCATCTTATAGAGCTAATTTTTTGTACTGTGTTTTGATGAAATTTTGCACCACATTTATAACAGTCTATCATGATTATGTTTCAAAATGTGCTATCCTTTTGTTTTTATAATCATAGGTATAAAATAAATAATGAAAACTGTATATATTTGTATTTGGAAAATCAGGCTTATAAGCTTTTTTATGTTAACGATTATTTTGTACTGACGAAATTATTTCCATGTTTAATGAAATATAATTTAATTTATAAAGAGAGCGAAAGCAGTCACAGTTTATTTTATGATGATTATTTTTTTCCAAATGCTCTACAGGGTAGCTTATGGCACCACTATTTGAGCTATCATCATGAAGTGGAAAAAAAATGGTAAATCAACTTTTTATGAACTACACCATTAGAGTGCAGACTTCGGAGTTTTCACAGTCCTCACAATCTAAGCAATATAGGTGATTGCAGCGCATTTATATTCTATGAAATGAAGCATTTCTTTAAATTACACTTTTAGAATCGTTTTAAACTTCTCAAATTAGATGGAGAATTTTAAGTTTTCTTTGAAGCGTTTTCCTTACTATCAATGTTAAAATAAAAAATTAAATGTGATAAAGAAAATGTTTTCTTTAGATATTTTTTTTCTTTTAAAGCACTTTACGCATTCAAGTGGACAATCTTTAGAGTTCAAAAGAATAAAAAAAGATTCTGTTATAAAAGAGAAATCAAACATTTATGAGTATAAAGCAAGCAATAGTTCTATGGTCTTTTTTTCTAGTACTTAGTGAAAAAGAAGGAAAAAATGTGTTTTCGATTTTAAAAATTATCTTCGGGAAAGTGATAAAATAGATTTGAAGTAAATGTAAAGAATACCAGAAATGTATGCTATAACTTCAGTAGAAATATATTTTAAAATAAAAATATATATTCTACTTTCAGAAAAACATTCGTTTGGAAATGACATTTTCAGTTCTAATCGACGCACAGACAAGACAAAATAAATAGGTTTAATTTTGAAAAATTACGTCATTGTAGTGCAGTACTTTACGGATTGCTCTTTTTACTTCATATCAGATTAAAACATATCATCCTCCACAATATATTTCTGCTGCGCTGTTTCTGATCCTTTTTTAAATTATTTTCCATGGGAATGTACAAAATTTTGTTCAACTCCGTTCTTTGCCCTCTATTCGTTTTTTCTCTTCGTGGAATTTCATTCTGAAATTATCGTGTGTAGATGCTATCCTATTTTTACGTGTATTACTACACAAAAACTTTCGAAAAGTTTTGGACAGTTTTACTGCCAGACTCTTCTCTGTAAAGATTTTCATAAACATAGAACACCGTCAAAAGATCACGATAAAAACGTCGCACAATAAATCAGAATTTATAATATTCTTTTCTAGAAATATGTGAATTTTAAAAATTGTCTCTTTCTTTTACTTCTATTTTGAGATTATTTAATCGGTTTAAAAGTGAAAAATCGTTTGAATTTGACTTTAATAAAAATGTTCCATTTTTAAGTATATTTATAGTTTATGAACTAACATATGAGTTGTTATAACATATATTTTATGAGCTAACATTAAGAATTTTGAACACAGATACAAAATTCTTTACGGTTAAAAGAAAATAATACATCACCTAAGACATTCAGATTTCATGGACAAAAACAGCACAATATTTTTACACTTTTATTAGAATACATAAAATGCATTTTTCCGATTAAAACCGATTAAATAATCTCAAAATAGAAGTAAAAAAAAGGAGTCCATTTTCAAAATTCACATATTTCTAGAAAAGAATATTATAAATTCTGATTTATTGTGCGACGTTTTTATTGTGATCTTTTGACGGTGTTCTATGTTTATGAAAATCTTTACAGAGAAGAGTCTGGCAGTAAAACTGTCCAAAACTTTTCGAAAGTTTTTGTGTAGTAATACACGTAAAAATAGGATAGCATCTACACACGATAATTTCAGAATGAAATTCCACGAAGAGAAAAAACGAATAGAGGGCAAAGAACGGAGTTGAACAAAATTTTGTACATTCCCATGGAAAATAATTTTAAAAAGGATCAGAAACAGCGCAGCAGAAATATATTGTGGAGGATAATATGTTTTAATCTGATATGAAGTAACAGGAGCAATCCGTAAAGTACTGCACTACAATGACGTAATTTTTCAATATTAAACCTATTTATTTCAAAACCTATTTATTTCTATTTATTCAAAATTAAACCTATTCAAAATTAAACCTATTTTTTAAATTTAAACCCCCAGTGACATATAAACTTTGACGTTTCTTTCCATTTATATTAATTATGTCACTTATTTTACGTGTATAAATATTAAAACCATGATTTTGACATCTTTTTTTAACAACTAAATAAGAATATTTCTCTTCGGATAGCGCAAAATAAACCTTCGATCCATTGTTTCTTTTTTAGTGGCATTTTAAAGCAAAGAATATTTTTTATGCTGCAGACGATAAATAAGCCTGATTACAATTTGATGCGAATCTAATTTTTCATTTTCAAATTAATATTTAACTTCATGGAGAAAATCAAAATCGTTACAAAAATGTGGGAACAGCCTCTGTAGATCAACTTGAGCACCGAAAGTTGGAACAAGGTTTCGCCATCTTATAGAGCTAATTTTTTGTACAGTGTTTTGATGAAATTTTGCACCACATTTATAACAGCCTATCATGATTATGTTTCAAAATGTGCTATCCTTTTGTTTTTATAAACATAGGTATAAAATAAATAATGAAAACTGTATATACTTGTATTTGGAAAATCAAGGCTTATGAGCTTTTTTATGTTAACGATTATTTTGTACTGATGAAATTATTTCCATGTTTAATGAAATATAATTTAATTTATAAAGAGAGCGAAAGCATTCACAGTTTATTTTATGATGATTATTTTTTTTCCAAATGCTCTACAGGGTAGCTTATGGCACCACTATTTGAGCTATCAACATAAAGTGGAAAAAAAATGGTAAATCAACTTTTTATGAACTACACCATTAGAGTGCAGACTTCGGAGTTTTCACAGTCCTCACAATCTAAGCAATATAGGTGATTGCAGCGCATTTATATTCTATGAAATGAAGCATTTCTTTAAATTACACTTTTAGAATCGTTTTAAACTTCTCAAATTAGATGGAGAATTTTAAGTTTTCTTTGAAGCGTTTTCCTTTCTATCAATGTTAAAATAAAAAATTAAATGTGATAAAGAAAATGTTTTCTTTAGATATTTTTTTTCTTTTAAAGCACTTTACGCATTCAAGTGGACAATCTTTAGAGTTCAAAAGAATAAAAAAAGATTCTGTTATAAAAGAGAAATCAAACATTTATGAGTATAAAGCAAGCAATAGTTCTATGGTCTTTTTTTCTAGTACTTAGTGAAAAAGAAGGAAATAATTTGTTTTCGATTTTAAAAATTATCTTCGGGAAAGTGATGTAAATAGATTTGAAGTAAATGTAAAGAATACCAGAAATGTATGCTATAACTTCAGTAGAAATATATTTTAAAATAAAAATATATATTCTACTTTCAGAAAAACATTCGTTTGGAAATGACATTTTCAGTTCTAATCGACGCACAGACAAGACAAAATAAATAGGTTTAATTTTGAAAAATTACGTCATTGTAGTGCAGTACTTTACGGATTGCTCTTTTTACTTCATATCAGATTAAAACATATCATCCTCCACAATATATTTCTGCTGCGCTGTTTCTGATCCTTTTTTAAATTATTTTCCATGGGAATGTACAAAATTTTGTTCAACTCCGTTCTTTGCCCTCTATTCGTTTTTTCTCTTCGTGGAATTTCATTCTGAAATTATCGTGTGTAGATGCTATCCTATTTTTACGTGTATTACTACACAAAAACTTTCGAAAAGTTTTGGACAGTTTTACTGCCAGACTCTTCTCTGTAAAGATTTTCATAAACATAGAACACCGTCAAAAGATCACAATAAAAACGTCGCACAATAAATCAGAATTTATAATATTCTTTTCTAGAAATATGTGAATTTTAAAAATTGTCTCTTTTTTTTACTTCTATTTTGAGATTATTTAATCGGTTTAAAAGTGAAAAATCGTTTGAATTTGACTTCAATAAAAATGTTCCATTTTTAAGTATATTTATAGTTTATGAACTAACATATGAGTTGTTATAACATATATTTTATGAGCTAACATTAAGAATTTTGAACACAGATACAAAATTCTTAACGGTTAAAAGAAAATAATACATCACCTAAGACATTCAGATTTCATGGACAAAAACAGCACAATATTTTTACACTTTTATTAGAACCGATTAAATAATCTCAAAATAGAAGTAAAAAAAAGGAGTCCATTTTCAAAATTCACATATTTCTAGAAAAGAATATTATAAATTCTGATTTATTGTGCGACGTTTTTATTGTGATCTTTTGACGGTGTTCTATGTTTATGAAAATCTTTACAGAGAAGAGTCTGGCAGTAAAACTGTCCAAAACTTTTCGAAAGTTTTTGTGTAGTAATACACGTAAAAATAGGATAGCATCTACACACGATAATTTCAGAATGAAATTCCATGAAGAGAAAAATCGAATAGAGGGCAAAGAACGGAGTTGAACAAAATTTTGTACATTCCCATGGAAAATAATTTTAAAAAGGATCAGAAACAGCGCAGCAGAAATATATTGTGGAGGATAATATGTTTTAATCTGATATGAAGTAAAAGGAGCAATCCGTAAAGTACTGCACTACAATGACGTAATTTTTCAATATTAAACCTATTTATTTCAAAACCTATTTATTTCTATTTATTCGAAATTAAACCTATTCAAAATTAAACCTATTTTTTAAATTTAAACCCCCAGTGACATATAAACTTTGACGTTTCTTTCCATTTATATTAATTATGTCACTTATTTTACGTGTATAAATATTAAAACCATGATTTTGACATCTTTTTTTAACAACTAAATAAGAATATTTCTCTTCGGATAGCGCAAAATAAACCTTCGATCCATTGTTTCTTTTTTAGTGGCATTTTAAAGCAAAGAATATTTTTTATGCTGCAGACGATAAATAAGCCTGATTACAATTTGATGCGAATCTAATTTTTTATTTTCAAATTAATATTTAACTTCATGGAGAAAATCAAAATCGTTACAAAAATGTGGGAACAGCCTCTGTAGATCAACTTGAGCACCGAAAGTTGGAACAAGGTTTCGCCATCTTATAGAGCTAATTTTTTGTACAGTGTTTTGATGAAATTTTGCACCACATTTATAACAGCCTATCATGATTATGTTTCAAAATGTGCTATCCTTTTGTTTTTATAAACATAGGTATAAAATAAATAATGAAAACTGTATATACTTGTATTTGGAAAATCAAGGCTTATGAGCTTTTTTTATGTTAACGATTATTTTGTACTGACGAAATTATTTCCATGTTTAATGAAATATAATTTAATTTATAAAGAGAGCGAAAGCATTCACAGTTTATTTTATGATGATTATTTTTTTTCCAAATGCTCTACAGGGTAGCTTATGGCACCACTATTTGAGCTATCAACATAAAGTGGAAAAAAAATGGTAAATCAACTTTTTATGAACTACACCATTAGAGTGCAGACTTCGGAGTTTTCACAGTCCTCACAATCTAAGCAATATAGGTGATTGCAGCGCATTTATATTCTATGAAATGAAGCATTTCTTTAAATTACACTTTTAGAATCGTTTTAAACTTCTCAAATTAGATGGAGAATTTTAAGTTTTCTTTGAAGCGTTTTCCTTTCTATCAATGTTAAAATAAAAAATTAAATGTGATAAAGAAAATGTTTTCTTTAGATATTTTTTTTCTTTTAAAGCACTTTACGCATTCAAGTGGACAATCTTTAGAGTTCAAAAGAATAAAAAAAGATTCTGTTATAAAAGAGAAATCAAACATTTATGAGTATAAAGCAAGCAATAGTTCTATGGTCTTTTTTTCTAGTACTTAGTGAAAAAGAAGGAAATAATTTGTTTTCGATTTTAAAAATTATCTTCGGGAAAGTGATGTAAATAGATTTGAAGTAAATGTAAAGAATACCAGAAATGTATCCTATAACTTCAGTAGAAATATATTTTAAAATAAAAATATATATTCTACTTTCAGAAAAACATTCGTTTGGAAATGACATTTTCAGTTCTAATCGACGCACAGACAAGACAAAATAAATAGGTTTAATTTTGAAAAATTACGTCATTGTAGTGCAGTACTTTACGGATTGCTCTTTTTACTTCATATCAGATTAAAACATATCATCCTCCACAATATATTTCTGCTGCGCTGTTTCTGATCCTTTTTTAAATTATTTTCCATGGGAATGTACAAAATTTTGTTCAACTCCGTTCTTTGCCCTCTATTCGTTTTTTCTCTTCGTGGAATTTCATTCTGAAATTATCGTGTGTAGATGCTATCCTATTTTTACGTGTATTACTACACAAAAACTTTTGAAAAGTTTTGGACAGTTTTACTGCCAGACTCTTCTCTGTAAAGATTTTCATAAACATAGAACACCGTCAAAAGATCACAATAAAAACGTCGCACAATAAATCAGAATTTATAATATTCTTTTCTAGAAATATGTGAATTTTAAAAATTGTCTCTTTTTTTTACTTCTATTTTGAGATTATTTAATCGGTTTAAAAGTGAAAAATCGTTTGAATTTGACTTCAATAAAAATGTTCCATTTTTAAGTATATTTATAGTTTATGAACTAACATATGAATTGTTATAACGTATATTTTATGAGCTAACATTAAGAATTTTGAACACAGATACAAAATTCTTAACGGTTAAAAGAAAATAATACATCACTTAAGACATTCAGATTTCATGGACAAAAACAGCACAATATTTTTACACTTTTATTAGAATACATAAAATGCATTTTTGTATTCATTTACTGTCTAACAAGTGAGTATTAATTGCATTTGTTAAGACTTTTATTCACAATCATTTATGAAACTTCGGAAATATCCTTGGAAGAAAATGGCCTAACAAATAATAAAAAATAATAATATGAATTTCTGGGGCACTTTCGTAGAAATTTTTCAAAAGTAAAATTCATTTGCCGGGAATAGACAGCTCTCTTCTCCAAAACTGCTTCGTTTAGAGCAACTTCCTGTAGTTTATCTCCGTAGTTTGGATCCTCATGAAGTTGAGCATACTTCTGAAAATTTGCAGCTATCGCATTAGTTAAATTACATACTTTAATGGAAGGCAAAATGTTCAATGATAGATAATTGTTATAAATTAAATTGGAAATAAATTTAAAAAATTAAGATTCTATAACGAATCAATCCGGTAGATTATCTGCAAGGAAAAAAACCCACGATGTGTGCACCCAGCTTAACGTACACATATCACCGAATATATGTTTTATCGCATTTTATGACATGTAATCGAAATTTTCATCATTTTGTTTACCAATAGTCTCGGGAGTAATTATTCTAATCTACTAAAATTGCGTCGTAAATAGTCCTCACTCCAGAGAGGAATATTGCAACATCATAAACCGACAGATACTCGAGGTTTCCTAATGGGAGCATCAAACGTATGTTAATCCAGTAACGATTGTGGATTTTATTTAGAGCATTGGGTTGCTTCGAAATATTTGAAATTAGATTTCATGTTATTATAGGAATGATGAAATTGATAAACAAGTTACTATGTTTCCGTAACTATGTTTCTCTTAGAATTAAGTTAAAATGTTATATATGAAAATTAATAATAAAGAGTCTTACAGAAACAAATAGAAAATCAGAAATCGGTTTGGGCAGAAAAATAACATGTATAAAACAACTACATTTGTAAATGTTCCTTTAAATTTTAATAGGTAGAATATACCCAGCTAGAATTTTCAAATAAATCGTCCTATTTTTCTGCCTATATAAATTGCAGACAGCACAAAATGAGATACTAAGTTAAAAATATAGTTCAAAGAATGTAAACATTCTTGTTATGCTTTGTTTCTTCGAAGTACAGCTTGGTCGTGGCAGACAAATCAAAACAGATTAATTGCACCCGGGTGTCGAAAAAATTCAGGATGATTCTTCATAGGTTTCACTGCAAGCTATCACAGACTGAAAGATTGTATCGCTTCTTAAAGTCAGAAAAATCTTGAACTAGAATTCCACAACAAAGTTTATGAAGATTCGCTTACTTTACTAAATTTTTCATTTGATTTGTTTTTTCTGCAGTCTTCACACTGATATATATTTTGTTGTTTAATAAAGTGCCTATCCCAGTTTGAAAAGAGACATCCGAAAAGTTTTCTCAAATGCTTGAATTATTTATTTGTACTTATGTACCAAAATAACGTGTTTTTTTCGAACAGCAGTCGTAATTACTTTTTTGAACACTTTCTCAAAAAAGTATTCGAGAGTTCAAGTTTTCTATTTCAAATTTATTAATAATTTTCCAAAAAATACACCAAGTTCTAAAAGGAATATGGGAAGTTGTTACATATATAATTCAATGATTTTGAAGAACACAACTTTATATACGAACCCACCTTAGGAAATTTACCATACATATTTGGGAAGGATTACATAAGTTAAATATTTTCTTAAAGAAACAAATTTCTTTAAAAAGAGAGAATAATTACATAGATTAATCACCTAGTGTTATGTTAATAAAAACATTTCCGATATTAGCTTTAAAATTTTCAATAAGTAAATTCATAATATTAAATACACCTGGAATATTTTGAATGGAACAACATGATAGAATAATTGGCTTTATTACTATATCATGTATACCCTTACTGAACTGTGCATGAAGCTATGAACTGATAATAAACTGTTTTACAACTAACTCATAGAGAAATTTTTAGAATCGTCACAGAAATTTTTCATTAATCCTTTAGTTTACTTTTATAGTTATTTCTTCATTAATTTGACAATCTTTACTAGAGATTATTAATGCAAATGAATGGACAACAATGAGGCTCACTACAAGAGCTGCGCATTTTTCTTAATAAAAGTTCAATTAATTTATGCATTTTCAAAATATGATATAATCTACTTTACACAGCGTCCTATACACTGCAAAAAAAGTCTGCCAAATTGACAGAAAAAACTGTCAGCCAGGGCGCCAGTTTATTTTCGTTTTTTTTTCCAGAAGTCTTCCGTAAGTTTCACAGATTTTCAGTTTATTTTACAAAAATCGTATGTTTACGGATAATAAAATGGAAGAATTCTGTAAAATATACGGAAATAAACTGGCGTCCTGGCTGAAAGTTTTTTTCTGTCAGTATAACAGACTGTTTTTGCAGTGTACTATTCGGTAATTTGCTAATCTGATGATGCATTAAAAATGTATTTTTATGTAAAAATGTAAAGCATTTTTTCCAATATTTAAAATGCAATAAGCTTAACGCTATCAGACGAGTTATTTTTGCAAATATAAATTTTACTCTTTCGTTTATAAAGGAAATTTTACGAAAATATAATATCAGCAAGATTTATGTGAAATTCGCTTATAAATTAAATCCTAATATTTTATAGTTCATCGTATTTGAAAAAATGTTCACACATCCCTGAATAATACTGTGTACTGAAAAGTTTCGAGTATTTTAATAGAAATTGTTCATTTTATTGATAAAGGGGATAAAGCATTTTCTCCTTAAAAAGTAGGTATTGTTTAGCACTCTCGCCTGATTTGATTAACATGGAAGCCCATGTGTCTGGTTACGTGACACATTTCCACAATGTAGGCACCTGCAAAATATATGACAGTAAGTATAAGATTCAAGGAAATGGTTTAGCTGAAAGAGATCTGTTAATATATTTTTCTTCGTGAAATACAAATTATTTTTTCAATCACTTAAAAGTGGTTTGTGAAAAATATTATATTAAACTATTCAACAAACAAGTTAAATTACAAATTGAAAGTTATTGACTGAAATTGAATAGTTACTTGATTTTGTCTGTAGAATAAATTTTTAAGCAGAGTTGAAATTCATTCCATTTAAATGCACAGTAGAAGTCTTTGGTTTGAATATGTGTTTAGACAAGAAAGACAAAGTAGGTACCTTTTCTGTAGTTTATTGAAACAGAGATGACGGTGATAGACTTACACAAGGCACATGAGATGAAGACACAACACAATAAACAGCATTCACTTAGTAGCACAAAAAAACAAGCTTTCTAGAAGACAAGTCGCCAGCGGCGATCTATTCAGATTAAAAAAAAACACATCACATTGAATCACATGGATACACCATCACGGATCCCCGATCCGGTTCTATTTTAATCACATCAGTTGAACCACACGGTTCATGGCTCAATCTCTTAACACACACATCACAGCAGCTGCGGGAGGAGCTTTCAGAGAGACAGAACCGTACTGAAAAGTGACTTTGTGATGCCTTTTTATATCTGCCAGTTAATGCGAGATAGATATTTGCATAGGAAAAAAAAGAGTTCTTATTTTATGCAAATTAGAAACAGCGCCATCTATCGGCGAGAAATGTAAACTTTTTATTACGGCGTTAAAGATATGAAGATGTTTACACCGCCATTTTCAAATGCTAACGAACTAACGTTTTCACTTAGAAACTTTTAAGGGAGTTTACAAAAGTTTTGTTTTTCTACTTTAGCAAATTTAGAGGTAAAAATGTCATGGAAATAAAAGGTAAGTAAAGAAATAGCGTTTCTTTTTCTAACAGTTTGGATACTTTTCACCTACTGTTTTACAAGACAACTACTACAATAGAAGTAGAATTTCAGCCAGTGAAAATCTACAAAAATATTTTCAAGCGTTAGAATTCACTTTAAGTAATCAAGCACAGTCAAATATTTTTTTTCTACTTCACAATTTTCAGTATATTCATTTGTTTTGTCCAATTTTCTCTAAGCTTAAAGTTTCGTTGAAAATTTCATTAAAAATATAACATTCAAAATTTTAAAGATCTCTTAGCCCCTTAAAACTGGTATTATTTTAAAGAAAACGCTAATAAAAGTGTCTATTTTTTAATTCAAGAAAATGATATAAAAATAAGTGTATGCACAATATGTGTGTATTCATTTTAAGGTTTTGGACACTTTTTCAGGATGAAATAAGAAAAATTAAGGAAATCCAACATTTAGAGTTAATGTAAATTAACGCGTGTTTTCCAGTAATCAGAGAAAATTAAAAATATATGTTTTAAACACTAAACGAGAATTTTATTAAATTTACTTCATAACATTAATAAATATTGGTAAATTTTTGTGTGATAATTTCCAAAGCATGAGATGCAAAGACCAACATCATTTTCCTACATTCCTAATTGTTTTCATCTCTTCACCCTGACTCCATAATCTGTACTATATAAAAAAATAATATTTCACCACAGCACAGAACACAGACTACGTGTATTCACTTTGAGCCTCAGTAAAAAAGTGAATTAAAATTGCAAAATTCATATCACACTTACACATATTTGAGTAATGTTGCCATCTATTTTAAAGTAAACTCTCTCCATTTAAATTTTACAAAAGTCTGGTTGTGCCATCTGTTCTATAAAATGAAATAGAGCAAGTTGGCTCAAAATGATCGAAACGGACAAAGCAATCCCACATATGTTTTCTTCCAGACAGGTAGAGCTATCTACAGGGTAACAGCAACACTAGTTGTGCCAAGTCAAAAAGAGGCAATGACGATATTTAAGCGATCGGTGTATTGTGTGTCTGAATAGAATTCTTTAAAAAAAGACTGGGTTTTATCATAACTCTTAGAAAGTAAGCTCTGACTTTCTTATTGCTTCGGAAATACAGTCTTTAATGCAATGAAATATCACTCGGCTTACTGAATAGAGTATATTTTTAGATGTGAATTACATTTGTTTTGTTTGTTATGTTTCTCGGCGTGTTCCAGTAACATACCTAAAGTGGTCAGCCGTACTGCCGGGTAAAATGATTCATTGACTGAAGAAACTCCAGTACCGGGTCCTAGTCGTCATGGCAGCCTTTCGGGCGTTCTCAAAATGCGTGAATCTCCATAACATTATTTATATAAATTTTGCTTTCATTGTTGGTGGTATTTTTTTAAATATTCTATTTTATTGTTTGCGACACATTTTATTTTAAAATTTTCATAAAAATAAATTATGCGTATTATATTATTGTAAAACTTATTTTATTACATTATTTATAGTCATAATTACTTTTACGTCTTTTATTTTACCGGTAAAAAACAATTTACAATTATTTTCAAATGAAGGATCATTTTGCACATGGATGAGGGTAAAATGATACTTTGTACTCTTTTTCAAAACTGTATTTTTTCGTTACCCAATTTAAGTTTAAAATATTATTAAAATATGTTTATGATGCAAAATGCAGTGTAAAATATTGCGGCTAATGATCAAAGTTTTATTTAGCACTTATGTTATTTTATGCAAGTTTTCCCCTTAAAGGGGTCATTTTGGGCCACCTTCCCTTATAAAGAAATTTCCGTACATTAGAATTGGAATGCTCTAATCTTTCTGGAGCATAACTTTTGAATATTCTATCCCTGAAACATTACATATAATAAATATGAGTAGAAAGCCCGTGATTCTGACGGGAAAGAGAAAGAGGGGTTTAAAAAAATTGATACAAGTTTTATCTCTACAAGGAACGGAAAAAATAGATTAATTTTTCTAGTTCTGAAAAACACGTTCGTTATAAAACACTCGCAGAAAAGTGTGTACTCCAGAATATTCTTTTCATTTCCTGAATAGCATAACAATTTTTCAAACATCCCTTTAGAAAAATTCGAAAAAGAAAACCCTAAAATCCATCTTTTAAATCTATATATATATACGCACGATATTTTATTTTGTATAAATTTTGGTTCATAGATAATTTATAGACATAACGTTCAGATTTAAATTTCAGAAAGACGATTTTTTTAAGCTTCTTGAATATTTTAAATACAGATAGCTATTTATAAGACTGTTAGAACTGTAGAGACAGGATGTAAACACCATCTACATTTGTTAGTATAAAAGGCAGTATAAAAATTTCTGAAGCGTAACAAAATCTAATAGAGCAAATGTAAGAAGTTTGAAAGTAAAAGCACTGCCATCAGAAAAAAAGACACTTGCCAAATTCAAGCATTTTGCATACATTTATGTAATTTATGTGTACACTTAAATTTGTTTTCAAAATAATTAATAACTGTTTTCTTATGAATCTTAAGTTAGAAACTGTGATTATCAGTTAAGTACATATATATATTTTTTTTCGCTTACTCTCGGGAATTAAGTTATGCTATGGCTTGCTGAAGTACTGTTTAAACATGGTTTCAGAAATGAGTTTGTATGGTGTGATTAGGGTTAAGACGTAGTATATAAATCTTGTTTTAAAATCAGCATGCATTTATTATAATGTTGTGATACATTTTAGTAGCTTGTAAAAGACATTTTATAAAAAGGCAATCGTTTTCTACAATATTATTTCTGCAATATTATTACAATATTATTAGAACAACTATTTTATTTCTTACATTTTTTGATAAATTAAATTAATCTTGCACGTATAACAACTAAAATATTGAACATTTTTGTTTTTAAAATTATTTTTCAAAATAGTTGTTCATTAGGAAATTCCAAATAATGTTGATTCAATTAATTTCAAGGATTAATGAAAAGACGCTAACTTCGCTTATAATAAACTTGACTACTTTTAAGGCATAAATGATTCAAAAATCTAGCAGCATTATCACAAAAATGAATTTAAGCAAATTGGCTTTTAAAGTAAATGAGGATTTAGCTTAACTAAATAAACCATGATTGGACAAATACTGGCACTAGATGAGAGCTATTTCTAGGTTGTGTGCATCATTTCGTTGATGACGGCTACCGACATCAGATGAATATTTCAGACATGTTGATCTTCTGGTACTGGAAAACGATACCAGCTTTTACATTTATTATATTAGAGCCAATATTAATGAGATTGTATTAGAACTTATTTCAGTTATTTTAGTAACTAAACTATTCATTCATGTATGCAGTATTGTAATAATACTATAGTGTCTTGAGTCATTAGTGTCTTACTCTCAGAAAACGTAAAAGAAAAATGGCAGAAAATTAAATGCTACCATTTTGAAAAAAATAACGATTGAAAATAACAGGAAGAAAATATATTAAAGACGGGATGACGAAATAAAAAATGAAAATGATTTTCTTGTTCTTTTATACTTACACTGCTGTATTTACTCTGTCTCAAGAACAACTTCCTCACAGACTCGTGAATTTTATATGATGTAGGTGGGTTAATATAACTCTGCTGCTAGAAAGAGAAGATTTGTGGCTTCAGAAACTTATATAAATTTAAATATTTCACATACATTTAAAAAAGAATTAGGTAATTTTAATACTATTTATTTTGATCTTATTATTTTTATGCTCTGCTAAACAAATTAAATGTGTAGGTAAGTTTAGGTAAAGTTTTCAATAGCTCCATTCTGGGGAAATTCTCACTATATCTCTTTCATCAATTATGATTTTTTTTTATCAGTTGACCTATTCAGCTTTCTTATGTGTGAAGAAATGAATTACTTCCGAAGAAGCCTTATTTCGTTTTTGTAAAGGGATTGAATATTTTCTTTTCATGGAAGAACTACAATGTTAGGGTATCCTCGTAAACTCCAATTTATTATGGATGCTGAATTGCAGCTCCAAAAATATCATATTTTTTAGTAGTCAATGAAATGAATCATAAAATAGTTTTTAAAAGAAATTTCGAAAAAAGAATATGTTCATGCTATACAATATTTTTTTAATCCTGTGACCTGACAAATTTAAAATAGCAGTATTGCTTTATGAATGTGAATGCATATATAGGGCAAGGTGGCCTAAAACTGTCCCCATATGTTTTTTTAAATACAGGTAGCGCTATCTACTGGGTAACGCATAAACTAGTTGTGCCAAGAAGTAGCAATGGCGATATTTAAGCGATCGGTGTTCTACATGTCTGAGCAGTATTATTGAAAAAGCTAGGCTTTATCATACCTTTTATAAGGTAAGCACTAACTTTCCTATATATTCAGAAATGCAAAACTACAGAAATATGACTTAGTTTAATGAATAGCGTATGTTTTTATATCTGAATTGCATCTGTTTTGTTTGTTACGTTTCTCGGAATGTCCCAGTAATATGACCTAGAATGGGCTGGGCAGCCATACTGCCGGGTAAAATAATCCATTGACTGAAGAAACTCCAGTACCGGGTCCTAATCATCATGGCAGTCTTTCAGATGTTCTCAAAATGCGTGACTCCCTATTACATTAATTAATTTATTTCTGTGTTTATTGAAGGCAATAATTTTTGAATTTTAATTTTTAAATATTCCGTTTTATTGTTCGTGACACTTCTTTATTTTAAAACTTTCATAAAATAAAGTATGCATACTTTATGACTCTAAAACTTTTTTTTCTTACTATGTATAGTCACAATTACTTTTACATCTTTTATTTTGCCGATAAAAAAACAATTTACAATTATTATCAAATGAAGGATCATTTTGCCCTTGGGTGCGGGTAAAATGATCCTTTTGACGGACTTATAAAATTTTATTTTTTTTATAACTTAGTATGGGTTTAAAATATTATTAAGTATGTTTATGATGCTAAATATAGTGTAAAATATTGTGTCAAAGGACCACAGATTTTTTAAAAAACCATTTATGGTATTTTGTGCAAGTTTTCCTCTTAAGAGGATCGTTTCGGGCCACATTCCCTTAATATTGTTGCAATTTACTGTTAAAAGTGAATCGCACAAGTAATATGATGATGAATAAAATCTGAAAAAAAGGTCATCAAGCTGGTTTTTAAGTAAAATTCACTTAAAGATCTTTTCTTTCTGCAAAATCATGTTAGTTTCTGCTATTTATTAGATTTTAAGCTTGTTGTAAGAGTGATATTTGAAAGCATCATTGATCTATACTGCCGTTTCCAAACTTTTCTCTTTTTGAAGCCCTTCTAAATCCAAAAGAAAACGGAGAACCCCTTTTTAGCCCTTGTGTATTAGTATGCTATTTTTTTGAACACCTTGCGAACCCCCAATATTTTGCGAATCACCTGTTGAAACTAATGATCGATACTAATTGGTGTCATGTTCTACTATTAAGATTGACTAGCCAATTTTTGAAAACAGTTTTATCTCTCATAATAATAAAAAAACCATTCTACCCGATTGTGACAAGAAAAATAATAAAATTCATCTCCTATTTTTCATAAAATAAAAGTCTTTAATTATCATAGAAAAGCATTAATATATACTTGTAAAAAATAGTGTAATTTGCCAACTTTAATTTACAATTTATAAATTATTTAATATTATTTTATTCAAAACGACATACTACAGATACATAACACAACAAATTGATCATTATTATGCACAATTTCATAACTGAGATTGAATTTCAAAATGATTATATAGAATCCAAATTTCTTATTTGAGCGTTTTTAAAAATACTTCAGTATTACTTAAGCATATATACGTATGCTGCGTGTCAAATAATCGTTATTTTGTAAATATTTTCCTTATATAAGTAAAATATAAGTATTTTTAATACATTATATAATTATTTTTAAACTATTCCTTTATGAAACTACATTTAACTCGGGTGATGAAAAACTCAAACACAACAGTGAATGTTAAGTAAGTGTAATATGAATAAGAATCTGAAGTGGAATATATTTGCACGTTGTAACATTTAGCGAAACAAATATTTGTATACAGCGTCTTTGGTTACAGGTTGGTCAAATTTCACTCAATCGTATTTAATGAAATAATTAACACAAAGAAATAATTCGTGCGTAGTGATGTCCATCAATCTGATACAATTTTATCCTAACAAGCTTTAAGTCGCACATATGTCTAACCAGGTTCTATAGAACATGTTTTTCCTTAATTAATCAATTGCATTAATAATTTTCTTCATTAAATGTGTCAAGTCTCGTTTCTGATGCTGTAAACATTGTTCTGTAGTTCATTTTCTGGAGTTGCTTAAATAATATTTTTTACACAGCGTACAAGTAGGGAAAGGGTGGGCAAAATAGGGTATTTAAGGGTACTCTGTCCAATAATTCTGTGACAAATAGAAGTATATTAAATAGGTAATATTTATCTCAGCTTTACAATCTTAGTTGTTATTCTGCATTAATGAATCTTTAAATACTCTACATATTTTGGGATCTGTATGCGATAATATCTAAAGCTGCGAACTACCCCATTTTGCCCTATAGGGTAGGGTGAAATAGAATACACTAATAATTCGCATTAATTACAGTTCACATAATATACAGTTTTCATGAAAACTTTTCATTATCTACCAACACACCAGCGCACAATTCATGAATCCCTTTGTTACATGCATTGCACTTGATCCATCTTCCTCCTTGAGCTGCTCTTGCATATATATCACTGCAGAACAAGTATGTAACATCTACATCATTATATCACTATCTGACTATGTGCCGTCTGTTTGTAGGATAGCAGTTCGTCGTATTTTAGCTGGAAAAAAGGAATCTTAGGGGCATATCTGTCTGTGACTCTGGAAGCAGCATCCATGTAGAAATGCAAAACAGTCACCTCATGCACAGCCTGTAGCAATTGCAAAGAGATGGCAACACTTGCTAAGCAAGGAAATAAAAAACCTCGTTTTGCTCTACCACCCCATTTTGCCAACACTTCCACTACGTGTTGACAAATTTATGCAAACGAATTATCAGTGAAATTGCCTCAGTGATGCCAGATATGTACCATAGCACCTTCTAAGAGATAGATTATCAAATTTATGTGCGACTTCAAACTTTTAACGTAAAACTATACCAAATTATGTACACCATAAAGAAAGTAATTCTTTGTTTACGGTATTTTATTAAAGGGGGGGGGGTACTTTCGAGGGAGAAATTTTTATGGTGTTCTAAAGGATTTTGACGTTACAGCTGAAGAAAATCACCCAAAATTTCGCACCGTTAGACTGGCACGCGTGCAGTAGGTCATAACCCTGGACATTCACACTTCAGCCATCTACCATTTTTTGTGTCTTATTTACTCGGCCACGGTAGAGATGTAATTAAATAAAATATGTCCAGCCGTTGTCGATGACCCTGTATATTATAAAGTTTTATGAACATGCATGTGCATGTTTGTCTGTAAAGTTGTTTTAAAAACATTAAGATAAGCACATAGTGAGTATAGTGTTAAGGCGAAGCTACTCGAGGACTATCTGTGTAAGGAGACAGGGCACTTTAAGGGTCTCTAACGCGTATTCACGTTACATTGGAAGAAAACCGCCCATTACTCCAAACCGTTAGATCGATGGCTACGTGCTAGGCCCGAACCCAGGACTTTCACACTGCAGTCATCTGTCATGTTTAGTGTTTTTATCTACTCGGCCGTGGTGGGGAATTCAATAATTAGTAAGACCATCATTCTTACATTTAAAGACAACTCCAAAAAGTTTATATTTCTACTTCGAGCCATACAGAGGAGACTTTATGCCGAAGCATAAAGCGACTGATTGACTACGGAGATTGAAAACTTCATTCTTTGAACACGCTTGGAGATTACATGCGCATGCACACAAACAACAGTACATAAATCTCGATTTCCCGGTTGAATACGAAATTTTCACACATCTTACAATGCTTGAATACGGAAATAATATTCTTCCAGAATATGAACCAGTAAAAATGTATCGGTTTTTCTCATGAACAAAGAAATGATAAAAAAAAAAATAAATGTAAAGTATAGTATGTAAAATTCGAGAATCATAAATAATATTTCTAAAAGCACCAGTTTTCCTGTGCCTCTTATAGTATAAAGTAAGCTGTGTCAGTCCTATTTGCATGCGCATAGAAAATCGGTAATATATACTGTCTGGAAAATCGTCAACAACAGATTATTCTACTCTGAGTAACAGATGCAGTTCATTGTTCAGATTGTATATTCCAGTATCTTTAAGTGCCTAAGGAAATTTTTATCAGAACGTGATCTAAATAACTTAGTCCCTTGATCATTTGAAAGCATAAAATACAAGGATCGATAAATATGCTTATTGTAACACTTCATGCATTTAACTTCTTTTTTTCTCAAATGTTGCAACAAGACCACTTTTCTAAATAATAAAATATTTTCGTAGTTACGTAAAATCTAAAAAATATATTATCATCGAAATTATGCATGCATACACACATGAACACTTTCCAAATAAACTAAAAGAAAATCATTTTAATAGATTTTTCAAGCTGGAGTGTGTTTAACATTTCTGAAAATTCACAGTATGCAAAAGTAATTTTAGTAAATTAAAGTTATATACATTAATTAAATTAACACCGTGGAGGTAATAATTTAACTGAAACTTTCAGTATCAGTAAAAATAAGAGCTTTATCAATATTTCTGTATGAAACATTAATAAAACTAACACACTACTTTTTTTTTAATAAACATTGAACAGACTTAATTTAAAAAAAAAATTTTAACAATTTTTTAACATTTTCAGTCTCAAAATTTAAGTTCACATGTAAAATTCTTGAGGTTTGTACCCATTATGAATACAGAATTAACGTTTTGAGTAAAAGGAATTTAAATTGATTTTCACTGAAACAAATCGTTTGAAGTATTTTTTATACGAATGCCTATATGTATGTTAAATATTTCTGTAAATACATAAAAATAAAATGTTTAACATTTACAGATTACAGTTCAAAGTAAAAGTTATGATGAAAACAGGAAAAAAGACCACGTTTTTACGTAAAGAGTTTAAGAAAATGAGAAAACTAGATTGCATTTCTTTAAAAGAAAGGGAATTTTATAATACATTTTAAAGAATTCTGTCATAAATACTTATGGAACTACTCTCACATTCAATGTAATTAAATGTTACTCTAACAAATTCAGTATGTTTTCGCCAGCTGCGTCAGCTGTGCTGAAAAAAGGTCTCTAGATCTGTGGCACGTCAGGAACGTTTCGATCGTCCGCCATCTTGCTGGTAGTTAAGTCGAGAGATGGCAACGGCTGCCTTTTTTTCAGCATTGGGAAAGGGTTGCGCCTCAAAGGGTTAATAATGACTTTGAAAGAAGTGTTGAAGAGTGCGTCTAATTTCTTAAGCAAGTTTCATAAACAATTAGCTTTCCTCAGACAATTGCATAAATGTAATGAAAGAAATAATTCTGAAATAACAATTTTTATCAAGTTCAATCGGTGAAAGAGGGATTAGGTTTTGAAAAACCATGGTCGGAAAGTTTAGTATCGTTTGAACACTTCTTATTTAAAATGATTATTAACAGGTGCATGAAGACGACGTTTACGACCCCGCATTGCTATGTGATTCTGAACCGTTCCTGCACCACCGACAACCCCTGCAAGTTTGTCAGTCTGGTAGCGAATCACACAATATATAGATATATATATATATACTAGCTGAAGTACCCGTTCTTCGCACGGGAATGAATGGTTTTTTTGATATTACGATTTGTGGTGATTACTATTCTTTGTAATAAACAGATATAGCAAAGTGAATATCGCGTTATATTGTGTCCAATAATCATGCATACTGAATTGCAAGGCAATCATTTGTACGGTGCAGAAGGCCATGCGGCGTAGCGCAATCTAGTGGCGAGTTTTAGCAAAACGGATACGTCGAAAATATTTTTCGCATTCAGATATCGATGTATACGAATTTTCATGACTATCGGCTGGACAGTCCTGAAGTTCATGTGTTGACGCGACATCTAGTGGCAAGTTATAGGAAAATGGATAGCGCCAAACTCTTCCCCGTGTTCAAATATCTATGTATACCTATTTTCATAGCGATTATTTGCACAGTCAAGAAGTGATACACTGCAGGGCCATCTAGTGGTTCAATAAAGTAATGATTTGCTACGGCGCCTTCAAGTGGCGAGTTATTGCAAAATGGATAACGCCAAAATATTCTTATTGTTCAAATAGCTATGTATACTGATTTTCATAGCGACCGTGTTCAACTATATATGCATACCAATTTTCATAACGATCATTTGCACAGTCAAGGAGTGATACACTGCAGGGCCATCTAGTAGTTAATTAAAGTAATGATTTGCTACAGCGCCGTCAAGTGGCGAGTTATAGCAAACTGGATAACGGCAAATTATTCTCATTGTTCAAATAGCTATGTATACTGATTTTCATAGCAACCGTTTGAATGGTCAAGAATTTGGCCTGCTGCAGCGTCATCTAGTGACGAGTTAAAATAATAATGCATTGCAGTGTCATCTAGTGGTGAGTAACATCAAAAGGAACGCAGTTAGAATATATTCTTCGTGCTCAAATGTGTAAGTATAAAAACTTTTATGCCGATCGGTCGAACGGTATAGAAGTTGATGCTTTGCAGCGCCATTTAGCGGCAAGTTACAGCAAAATGGATAGTGAAAAATATTCTCCGTGTTCTAATATTCGCGTGTACCAAATTTCATCGAAATCGGTTGGACGATATTCGCATTGCAAACGGCTAAACGGAATAGAATTCAACGTTGTGCTGCGGCACCAAGTGGCAAGTTAAGGAATAGCATAAAAACCTTCTCCATCATAAAAGACTTAGGTGAACCAAATTTCATCGTGCAACGGTGCTGGAGTTTTTCAACCTCATAAACACATACCAACATTCATTTTTATCTATAACCAGTGTTATTATATATACCAGTCTCAAATAAAATCCAGTTTCAAATCTAAGCCTCGCCAAAGTGCCAACATACGCCATTTTGCAAGAGTTTTTTCAGGGAATCATTCGAAGCATTGACTTAGCACAAGGGCGGCTGCAGTGAGGGGTCCATAGGGGCCATGGCCCCCTCCGAAATTTTGTTTTACAACTTTAGATTCGCATACTTTACGATTTCACACGTTCAATTTGCATTTTGAACAATTCATAGACCTAAGTAAAAAGTTCGATGGCCCCCTCCGAGAATTCAGTCTGGAGCCGCCACTGACTTAGCAGCAATCAATATGGGAAATGGTTCGACCGCCAAAGAGT
The DNA here is from genome assembly GCA_038373885.1 of Cheiracanthium punctorium. Taxonomy (NCBI): domain Eukaryota; kingdom Metazoa; phylum Arthropoda; class Arachnida; order Araneae; family Cheiracanthiidae; genus Cheiracanthium; species Cheiracanthium punctorium. Next base: position 582,014 of record JAWZYV010013419.1, read on the forward strand.
AGCACGCATTTATTTGAAAATTATAATCCCTTAATATAGCCGATTTTTTTTAAATTATCAACTATAATGTGTTTTATTCATCGTTACTCCGATGTACTAAATGAGAAGATTTCAATTTTCTGAAATTTGGCGGAATTCCCCCAACTTAAATCAATGTACTCAATTGGCGAGAATTCAGAGTTAGATCGCTTGAAATCCCTTAATAACTGCATTATTTCTTCACGGATCATTAAAATTTATCGCTGTATTGTAATAAAACCTTTGCACTTGTTTTCAAAAATCTATTTCCTTAAGCTCTCAATAAATTGCGCAAAGCCGAAAACTGTGCAAACCGCTAGAACTCACTTACTCAAAATCCATATTTCTGCCATTTTATTTTTTCGCCAAACTAAAAAAATTTACACATTAGCCTCGGAAATCTTCAATTATTATTGTTTTGCGTGTAAAGCATTACATTCCTGCTCTGATTTCCCATGCACACGATATTATAATTTAAAAAAAAATAACCTTACGAATATAAACTAACAAAAAAAAATCATTATTATTCTTTTATTTTTACTTTGAGAATTTAAAACATTTTATTCGGCAAAATCGCCACACATGGCAACCACGATCCTTATTTCACACTTTTTTCACTACAGGGGTTACAATTACGGAAAGCTTTTTGCGTGAAGAGCATAAAAAATCTCTTAAATTCCGGGAACGGGTGGACTTTCAAAGTTTTAAAGTGGACTACGATTTATTCTATATTATTTTACATATCTGTGCTATATATATATATATATATATATATATATATATATATATATATATAGTACAGTAGAATTTTTGTAGTTTGAATCTCGATTGTTAGAGTTTCCCATAAATCCGAGTTAGTAAAAGATATCAGTTTATCTGTCAAATGACACTTGACAGCTAAACTGATATCTTTTATATATTTTTTGATATACACAACACGTGAAAGAAGAATTTCGCACTAGAAAATTCAAGTGCATGGCACACCATAAACTCACTATCAGAAATCCCCCTCCAAAAGAAAATGGGCGTATTCTTCCGATACCAGCCACAGACACTTCTACGATGCGTTAAAAAACGTTGTGTTAAACTAAAAAATAATTGACACTTACTTTCAGCCATAGTTAACAGTTCTTTTCATCAATTATGCAATAATATAAATGCATCTTTAATTTAAATATACACTGAAATTTCAAAAATGCTTTTCTTCCATTTATTTGTTTATTAAATTTTATGATTCCGATAATTTGAGTTTTCGATAGTTCGAGGTAGGCGCGATTCCGTCCCCCTTGAATTATTGAGACTCTGCTGAAATCTTTACTATATTACCATTTTATTTCACTGTAAGTATTTACACACCTACACTTTTCCATACAAAGATTTATGGTAAAATATAATTCAGATACAGAATAAATATAATGCAAACTTTATTAGCTTTTTCCAGCCTTTTCAAAATACAAAATTGTTCATTTATAAGAATATTTCATATTAAAAAAAAAATCTCACATTCGAGATTATTTGCTTTGCTAAAATTCCTTCGATATTCTTTTATATTAAAATCCACATTTCATATTTCTTTAATTAATCTCTCGTTTTGCCAAGTAATATCTCTTTAAAAATTCATAGATCATATCAAATACAAACCTCAAAACTGGCACTAATGAATGCTTTCCCATTTGAAATATTTGACGTCACTAACAAGATAGCGGGAAAATAATCTTAACAACTAAAGCAGGGAACTAGTCCGAAAAATTCTGTTTAGAGATAATTAGATATTAATTAGCAAATAACAAACTTATTCCATCAAATTTTTACTTCACTTTTCAGAAAGCATTGTTAATTTTTCAAGCCATTAAATTTTTAGCGAACATATGGTGTAATAAGGGTGTATTGTTTCCATTATTTGATTTCTGTAGAAAATAGGAATGTTACTTTGCATTAAATTGAATTAAAGTATGTATATAAGAAAAAGTGTCTAATGAAAAAAAATTCTCTCTGTGCTTTTTAATGCTACGAAGTTTTAAAAAAGAATCTTCATTTATTGTTCATGGTTAATTATCAAACCTTTCAGTGAAATTTTCAAATGATTGCACAAAAATGACCAGTTAATAAGTTTAAAACAATAAAATAACTTTACATGTAAACCATGTTTTTTCTATCTCAGAAAATGAAAAATACATATATTTCGAAGAAACTAGATTCAATTTCAAAAGTACCCACGAAAGAATTCTGTAGAAGTCACATACAAAACGAGTGAATGTCTTTCAACCTCTATGGTCGGTGCATTAACTATGAGCTTCATGCACATTTTTCCTATCAAATAAGAAAAAATAACTAACTTATTTCACATTTACTTGTGAAATGTTTTCTTTCTCAAAATTCGACAGTTGCATTTTTTACACCGTCCAGTCATACTTGTTTGAAACGGATTCGTCTTAAAAAACTAAACATAATACTCAAGAATTACTGCTACTAATATAAAAGAATATGGAAGGAATTTTAGCAAAGCAAATAATCTCGAATGTGAGATTCTTTTAAAATATGAAATATTCTGATAAAAGAACAATTTTATATTTTGTAAAGGCTGTAAAAACCTAATAAAGTCTTCATTATATTTATACATTCTGAGTGTATCAAAAACATCAAAATACTTAGATACCTTTCCGAACTTCGGTGAACAGAATTCATCTTAAAAACGGAAATTTTTCAGGATAAACTAATACTTTCGAGAATAACTATTGTCTAGTGCTTTCCAAACACATAAACAAAACTTAATGCTTTTTCAATACATAATGGGATCATTTTCAATACATAAATTATACGGCATTGCATATTTGTGCAATAAATCATTTTTAGAGACATGTTATTGTCCTCCTGACATTTCTCAAATGTAAATTTCGTAGATGAAACTGTTTAAACAATGCAACTTTGAATAACTTTGAATTTAACGATAATTGTATGATATTTTGTGCAATTCCATTTTAAATGTTCAGAAAAAGTAACTTGTTAAAACGCGCCTAACTAATAAATCATATTTTCATGACATGTGTATGAACAAATGATAAATATGGCACAGAATGTGAAATATTGGATAAATGAAAGCTACATTGAAAAGTAGTTTTTATTATATTTATCCTTGGTTACAGATACATAAACAAAAACGTATTCACACAGACGGAAACTGACATTCAAAGTGGTTGTAATCTGCGTCACAAGACATCTACAAAATGTGCTAGATGTGTTTTTCTTTATGCACTATTTTCTACTAATTACGTTGAAATTCTGGCCTTTTCTTTCTGCGTATAAATCTTCTTTATTTATTTCAATTATCTTTCCAAAAAATTGTAACCCTTCACAACGAAAATCTCAGAAAATGGAGAATCCACGGAAAGGAGGGGGGAGGGAGGGTCTCTTGTGGATCCAATTATACATACTATGAATTAGGGAAATTAATATTTATGTATTTTTTTAATTTTCCCATGAAATGAAATTTAAAAAAGTAGCAGTGTACATATTATATACATATATATATATATGTGTGGAGGAGGCGACGTCGAAATAAGACTGGAAGCACTCCTACGGTTCTCAATCACGTTTATTGCTCGGCTAAATATAACAGAAGAACTATTTACAAAGGAAAGGAGAGATTTTGCAGAACATGAATAAGTGGATTCGTTAACAGGGATAGGTTTCCTTATCACACACAGGAGCCACTGGCCACCTTCTCGTGGTCGTTCTGGAGTCGAATCGCCTACGCGCGATCAGAGAGCTACGTCCGACATCGCTCCTACGCGAGCGTGGTCTCGTTCGCATCTGCTGCCTTGAGCTCCTAGGCTCTGATAACCTGCGGTTTCTGTAGACGTGAGGTTGTGATGCCATCTGCTGGAGGGTTGCGCCTCTTGATTACCACAACGCTCGGCCATCGACGTGTGAGGACCTCCGAACCTGAAACTTAAAATGAAGAGAAAAAAAAAAGAAAAAGAAAGAAAATAATGATTAAAAAAAACAAAAAGAGATGTTGAGAAGAGGAAAAAAAGTTTGTAGTAGGATGATCTGAAATTGCAGTTCCAGTAGATCAGGGTTTCATGTGGTCAGCTGAAGTGGAAGTTGCTTCTGGTCCTTTGTGAGATCCTACTTTTGCTACATCGTAGCGGTCATGTGGTTTTATTTTTATGACTTTGTACGGTCCTAAGAACTTGGGTCGTAGTTTCAGACCTCCTCCAAATTGGGTTCTTTGGATTGCTACCAAGTCGTTGACTTTATAGACAGGAGCGGTTTTGCGGCGTCGATTGTATTGCCGTCGGTTTTCTTCTTGGATTTTTAATATATTTTTCTTAGCTTCTTCACGTATATTTTCTTTCTCCTGGATTGTGGATTTCAGGAATTCTTCTTCACGATTTCCTTGATACGTTGGTCTTCTTTTTGTTTCATTTTCACACCTATCATCAATTCGAATGGAGTGAACTTGGTGGATCGACTAACAGTGCTGTTGATGATTCGTTGGACATCTGGGACGAACTTGTACCATTTTGTAGGATCTTTAATCGACAATTTCGAAAGAACTGGGATGAGAATTTCATGCATTCGTTCAATCTGGCCATTTCCTCTTGGCACTCCAGTTGTGATCGATATGTGCTGAATTCCTTCATCTTCACAGTAATCTGCAAAGTCCTTTGACGTGAAGGCAGATCCCTTGTCGGAAATAATTCTCGGGGGATTTCCGAAAACAGATTGTTGGGACTTGAGTTTCGCTAGAGCTTCTTCCGTAGATGTGGTCTTGACGGGATAGAACCAGTTGAATTTTGTGAACCCATCTACCACTGTAAAAATATGTTGGTAGTTCTTGTTTGTGGATGGTAGAGGACCTATAAAATCAATGTGGTATGTGCTTAGTGGAATATTGTCCTTTGGGATGGGATTCAATAGACCTTCTGCTTTGCCTCGTTTTTTATGACAGAGGATGCACTCCACACAGTTCGTTATGACTTCCTCTATTTTCTTTTTAGCATTCGAGATATGGAAATCTCTTTTCAAAAGATCTTCAGTTTTCTGTACAGCAAAGTGTCCTTTATTATGGATGCCTCGAATAATCTCTAACTCCATTGCTTCCGGCACAACGATGAGTTCTCTACCGTTATCTTGCAGATATAACACATTATTTTTTAGCAGGTAGTCGTCTCTGAGTCCTTTCTCGACTAGAGTTTTTAATAACTGAATACGCTCATCGGCATCTTGCGCTGTTGCGATCTTAGTAGTGATTTCACTTTGCGAGCGGGTGACCATGCACACAGCAGCTCTACTCAATGCATCGACGTGTCTCATTTGTTGATTTGGTCTGTGGATGACTTCATATTCGAACTCTTCAAGTAATAGAGCCCATCTAGCTATCTTCGGAGATAAGTCTTTCTTCTGCATTGTTTTCTGGAAAGCGTTACAGTCGGTGACTATTTTAATTTTCGTCCCTAAGAGGTAACTTCGAAATTTTTTAAGAGCTTCGACGATCGCAAGCACTTCGAGCTCATAGCTTGACAATTTTTCTTGTTGTGGTGATGTTTTTTTACTCATATAATGGATTGGGTGGAGTTGCCCATCATCTGCGCGTTGAAGCAACACTGCACCAAACCCATGACTGCTAGCGTCCGTGTGTAATTCTAAAGGTTTTCCTTGCTGGAAGATGTGAAGAACGGGGCTTTGGCTCAAAAGTTCTTTAAGATGATCAAAAGCCTGTTTTTGCATTGGCCCAAAAGTAAATTCTACACCATTACGAAGCATATCGCTAAGTGGTTTTGCTATTTTGGAATAACCAGGTACAAATTTTCTGAAATATCCTGTGAGACCGAGAAAGCTTTGCAGTTGCTTGACATTCTTAGGTTGAGGGAAGTTTTGAACTGCAGTCGTCTTATTTGGAGATGGTCGAATCGTACCTTCTTCAATTATGTAACCGAGGAACTCAATTTTTCGTTTTAGGAATTGACACTTTTTAAAGTTGATTTCTAATCCGTATTCTGAAGCTAACTTTAAGACTCGTTTAAGTTTCTCTAAACCTTCTGTTTCATCACGGGAAGGTATGATGAAATCATCCATGTAAACTACGATTGTATTGTCCCTTATTAATTCCCTGAATACTTGATAAATAAATCTTAAAAATACACTAGGGCTTGTGCTCAGACCAAACGGAGTTTTCTGAAATTCATATAACCCTGCATGACAAATGAATGCTAAATATTTTGTGCATTTTTCCTCAACTGGCACGTGGAAAAAGCCATTTTTCAAATCCAAAGTTGAATACACTTTCGTTTCCCCTAAATGATCTAGGACTTCCTCAACTTGAGCCATAGGAAAGGAATCTTTCACAACTTTTTTATTTAGCTGTCGAAAATCGACACATAATCTGTGAGTACCATCGCGCTTTTTACATAACAGAATTGGGGATGAATATTCAGAACAGGATGGTTTAATTATTCCATTTTGTAACCACTCATCTATCTGTTTATCAACAATGTTTTGTTCTGCAAATGATAATCTCCGAGATCGTAGCGATACTGGAATGTCATCTTTTAACACAACATTCAATTTTAAATTGGTGTCTTTAATTTTGTTCGGTTTATAATTATTAACTAATAGTGATAAATCCTTTCTAATATTTACATCATTAACATGCAATAAATCAAGATCATATTCATTAACTACATTTGCAACATTTAATAAAAAACATTCTTCCACAGGTGATTCGCTTTGAAAATCATTTCCATTTTTAGGAATTTGCGTTACAATTTTTTCTTCCTGACTGACTTTTAAAAGTTGAGAATAAATATTCGGTGTTAAAATTAAAGGAGCCGATAGTTGTTCTACCACAGCCACAATGATTTCTAACTTAGGCGAATTTCGCTTCAAAGATAAATCTACTCTAGCAATATTTGCCTCTTTTTTCTCTTCAAAACATGAACTAAGTATTATTTTACCCTCCAGTGGTGATTTTATTTCAATTAACGATGAATTTATAACCGGAATTTGTGCGCCTGAGTCAATAAGTGCCTTTATATTTTGACTGTCAATGAATACATCAGCATATTGCAACTCGTGAATAAAACTGACAGTATTAACGCTTGTTTTGTTTTTCAGTCCCGTCTCCTTATCTGATTCGGTTTGTTTATTAAAACCTCTTGGGCAGTTACGAGCGTAATGGAAGCCCCTTCCAGTCGCCCCACACACGTGGCAAGATTTCGGCGACAGAGATACAGATTGCTTTTCGCTTTTGCTTAGATTTTTGTTTCGCCAGGATGATTCACTCTTTAAAGCTTCAGCTTGCTGCGTCTTATGAAATACTTTCGTTTCGTGGGAATGAAATTTGGGATTATTTATTTCCGATAATGATTTCCCGCGGGATGAGAAAAATAAATCGCATTCTCGTCCTAACTGGGTCGGATTGAACCAAGTTTTTCCTTCGCGAACACTTATGTATTCTTTTGTTTTTAAATCTAGCGTTTCATATAATTTATCTGCAACAATTAAATCACATAACTTTTTATAGTCCTTCTCAATTTCTCGAACCTGACAATAATGTTCGAATGTTGCCGTTAATCTTGATGCAAACTGAACATGGGGTTCGTCTGCTAAGCGATGAGCATGTTTAAAATTGTGCAGAATTTCTCGAGCTGTCGGCTGAAATTCAGCTAAAAATAAAGCTTTAAGTTTTTCGTAATCCGACAATTCTTCTTGATTTGCATACGTTAAAAGATTATTAGCTTTGACCCCTAACAAATTAATGAGTATTTCTGCTTTTAAATCTGGTGGGACATCTTTCGTTGCAAACGCTTTTTCCAAGGAAGCGAAAAACAAATGAAATGCCTCTGGCCTTTCAGGGACAGAGATTGTGAGCGTTTTTATGCTTTTAATCAAATTTTCTATGTCACTTTGCGCATTTCGTTTTTCGCCAGACATTGATTGACTTCTTAATTTTTCAAGTTCTATCTGTTTCTCGATTTGCGCTAATTTAAGGCGCTCTATTTCTAACAAACATTCCTCGTTAGTGGATTTAGGCGTTCGATCCTCCGTGATCGATTTTAAGACGCCTCGAACATGTTCAGGATTGGTTTTAAAAACATCTGAATTCTCAATAATTTTTCTTATATCAGCTTTTTTAGCATTATCTGGAACTTTCGCTGCTATTTTTTCAGCGAGGTCCTTTAAATCACTTTTATTTAAATTATTTAAGAAACTCATATTGTAGTGAAATATGAACAGCAAAAAGTAGTACTATTGTGAGAACGAAAAAATTACAGTACCTGAGCCCCCATGGTTGTAGGAGGCGACGTCGAAATAAGACTGGAAGCACTCCTACGGTTCTCAATCACGTTTATTGCTCGGCTAAATATAACAGAGAACTATTTACAAAAGAAAGGAGAGATATTGCAGAACATGAATAAGTGGATTCGTTAACAGGGATAGGTTTCCTTATCACACAGGAGCCACTGGCCACCTTCTCGTGGTCGTTCTGGAGTCGAATCGCCTACGCGCGATCAGAGAGCTACGTCCGACATCGCTCCTACGCGAGCGTGGTCTCGTTCGCATCTGCCGCCTCTAGCTCCTAGACTCTGATAACCTGCGGTTTCTGTAGACGTGAGGTTGTGATGCCATCTGCTGGAGGGTTGCGCCTCTTGATTACCACATATGTATATATATATAATAGGGTGGTGTGCTGGCGTGCGCTGTCTATACAAAAATATTTTTCGCCAATATTTAATGAATCCCACTGAGTAAAAACATAATTTCTCCATTCATAAAAGTAACGCAGAGCTTCCGTTTTTAAACAAAAGAAGAGGCAAATTATATTGACTCGCCATGACTCGATGGTGAAGCATAGACAAAACAATGCAAACTGATCCCTGCTGAATCTTCCCCAGAAATTTATTTTAGACATACTGTAGGATGTGAAAAAACCGAAAATTATATAATCGAAACGTAATAGCGTAAGTTGCCATTGGTAATAACAAAAAACTTCGACAAATATTAAACTAATGAAACTTAGTTAAGAAATCAGATGAACACTTCAACACTTTCCCAAAGTGATGATTAGCAGGTAAGTGAAAATGGCATTTTTGATACCATATTTTCGTGTGATTCCTTATTATGTGCCCTATTTCCCTTTAAATTTTGTACCAGTGATTATGGGACACCTTGTATACAGGGAGTTCATAAAGCCGACAGATTCAGAGAAGACATCAAGAAAGTGTAAATTTACCATAGAATACCATAGAATATAGGTTCATGTACCACATTGAGGTGCTAATTATGGGAACCGCCTGCAGCTTTTGACGTCAGGTTTGAATGAAAAAGTACAATACCACTTACAAAAAGATTCATTTGATCTACTGTTTCAAAAGCTGGAATTGGTGCCCGCTGATCCCATTGCGCAGTCTACAACGACACGAAAACATTTCCCAGACGCGCTCGGAGATGCCAGGAGCGTGCAGATCTACCGCCATCTACGATATGATATTCACCGTTGTGTCCAGAAGCGTCGCAGTGACTGTGGAATAATGTCAGCGGGCACCACTTTCATAAACTCTTGTACACCCTCTCAAACGAGCATTTGTGTAAAATTTAAACTTATTACGTTGATTTCATATGGACGTATTCGTTATTTGTCAGAAAATATGAAATGATTTACCTATAATTATAATTTTTCATATTTCTGCAGTTGTGTGTTTTTCAAAAACTAATTAATTTTTCGCAAAGCTAAATTACTAAATTTCGCTTATACTCGAATTATTTTTCGAGATAATGTAGTAAATATCTTTTTGTAGTAAGACGTCGAAACCTGTTTGCATTTCTCGCGATTTTAACTCTCTCAATCTGGTTTACGGCTACAAGTTCTGGGGTAAATTTCCATTCTGTCAGTATTTTCTATAATTCCTCTGAATTTGTCGGTCGAATTTATGAAGAAGATAAATAAATATGCATACTTTTAGATATATAGATAAAAAAGTACGTTTAGAAATTCTTACAATAGCATATAATGAGAACAAAAGTGCCATGAGACTTTTATTAACTTAAAGCTGATATATTCTTCAGTTATCAAAATAAATACTTCAGAAAATTAAATTTTGGAATTTTAGCTTTAGATAAATTTCCTTAAATTCAAATGCATCGTGTCTCTTTAAAATGAAAGACTTTTTATCCTTTGTTACCTCTGAGAACTGTTAATTGAAAATTCATTTTATTTTTCTTTGGGATTTCTGCATACAATACTATAAAAGAAAACTAAAAATATTTAGTATCTTATTTAATTTTAGATACATAAACTTATCTGTATGAGCATAAGACTTCTACTTATTTAAAGTAAGTAAGAATAAAATTTCATTTTGCGCTAAAACCACCTACGATAGGAAATATACGGTTTCAAAAAGAATTTTTGAAATTTCATTACATTCAGTTGAACGACGAACAATATTAATAATATTTTTTAACGTATTATATTGTAAGAAAATATAATTTTCGTCATATTTCATGATGTACTATGCACAATTGAATCTGCAATCGTTGTTTCGCTAAACTTCTTACTGTTTGACTAAATGATGGCATTATTATTGTTTATAATCCTACTACTATGTAAAATAGTCTACATAGATTTAAAAATTAGTACGTAACCATCTTATAGTTATTCAGTGTCTTATTTAAAGCATTTTATGTAGTACTATTAGTCAAATGTTAGTCTCAATACCATTCTACTATAATTAAGTGTAATCTAAGTACATGTCAGTGCTTAATAATAACAATGAAATCAAATGGCTTTTTTCTACGATTAGTTGTAAAATTTTATACTAAAGTCTTTCAATTACTTACCCAATTGAGTAAAATGTACCCTTTAGCCAATTTTTTTAACCTTTTCTTCTTATCGCAAGTTCTTTCAGCTTTCTCTCAAAATAAGAAGCATATCGATTATGAGGATGCCGACCAATCCAAAAAGAGAAACTGGCCAAGCGAAATACTGGATAACAAGCTGTTTTCCAACCGAACTCTCATTTTAAAAGATACTGGGATTCAAAAAATGGACAAATGCACTTTTAAAAAAGATATTCCAAGCGGGAAAGAAATATTTTCTTTTTGTTGTTTTAATTGGAAATTTCATCAAACATCGCAAAGTTTTTTGTAAAAACTGATAGAAAAACAGTACAAATACTTCCAATCTTTAAAAATGCATACCGTCAAAGATTCCTTTTCTGTACCCGTAAGTTGATTCGCATCCGGGGATACTTAAATGAATTTTTGTGATTTTTATGATACAGCGCTTTTTTTAAAGCCAACTTACTGTAATGTAATATTTGACACAAGGCTGTTCCTGTCATTATGTGTCTAAACAGCTCCAGAGTTTAATTTCTCCAAAGGTTAAATAATATCTGGGAAGCCACATAGTAAAAAGTTATCATTTTGGTATTAATAATATTGTACATGATCCATATATAAGTATAACTTATACTATACTGACTGAGTGGCAGTTCTTTGTACGGAAAAAAAGCGTAAGAACTTCGCCGCATCCGGGACAGATGCCGCACCCCTTGAGTTTCTTGTTATTGTCAATAGATAGCGGTCAGACGCACAGTATGGCTGTGTAATGAGATTTCTTCAACTAGTGTACACTTGAATCCTTTTAATGTTCTACCTGTAATTACGCAATCCTCATTTTGAGATAAGCGCATGATTTTACTATTCAAACTTTAAAACGCTTATGCTTAAGTACTTTTTTCCACTAATTACGGAATCCGTGTATGATTTCGAAGTCAAAACGAAGTGTAGAACCTGTATAGAGTACTGTGCATATGGTTATGTCATTTTCCGTTGCGAGGACAAACTACTGTGAGGTGTTACATCTGTACCGTACAAAATGGGATAGATGCCCCTCTGATATTCCGGTATACATGCCGGAGATACAGCTATTTTTGGAAACTCGCAACATAAAATGACGTCAGCGTCATTCCATATATTAATTTAATTATTGAAAGCAAAAAAAAATTAATTAAATGAATAAAATAAACTTCCCGCTGTTCATTCGTCTACTCTATCGAATTCTTTTAAGCCTTTCATGAGATGAATATTTGAAAAGATTTCTAAAACCTGGAACGGGTGATTTTTTATAATTTTAAACTCCCTTGCAGCTATCTCAACATCATTTTAAAAATTCAGTCAAAATTTCAAGCCGATCAATTGAAAGGTGTTTTTGTATACTAAAGAAACAAACAAACATTTACATTTATATATTAGATGAACAAAGGACACATGTTATAAATTAAATGCTTAATATGTCATCCCAACACCGTAAAAAAAATGAAAAAAAATGTAAATGTTACTCTAAATTACGGAGCAGCAAAAGAAGTTTTAAATTGCAGCAACGTTTCCGAATCTAGTGAAAAAAGGTTTTCGTAACGTTTCTGTATATTTCGGAAAATTGTTCAGAAAACTTCCAGCTCTATAAAAAAAGTATCATAAAAATTACGGCGAGTAAATCTCTTTTCATCGTATTTCGAACTCTTTTAGAATTAATTTTTATTTCCAGCTAGGTGGAGACTACAGAACTATTATTTTAAGACGTGAAGCAGTTTACGGAAGTATCGAAGTGATCTCCAAAACAGCTCAATGAAATTTTAGTGATTTCTTTCCAATGGATGGAATAATAAAGCCATTTATGTATAAAATAATCGGCTTTCCGACCGAAAATTTAAATCTTAGTGGTACCCTTTATCAAAGGCAAAAAACTAATGAGTGTTTTAAGATATGAATTACAATGACATATGTATATATGAAGGTAAGTCAAACATCATCCGCAATGTAGCTATAACTTTTCTTATGATGCAAATAGAAAACGTACGTTAACATCATTTTTCAATATAGTCTCCTTGCTTTTCAACGCACTTCGTCCATCGTCGCACTAGCGCCCTGATTCTCCCAGAAAAGAAGATTTCCGGCTGACCAGCGTACCACGTCCTTCACATCTTGATTCGAGATGAATCGACGGTCCCTTAATGACACTTTGAGTGGACCAAACAAGTGGTAGTCAGAAGGGGCAAGATACGAACTATATGCGGGATGAGCCATTACTTCAAACGTGAGCGTCCGGAGCGTTTCAGATGGTCGTATAGCTCCTTCTGCATGCGTAACACTTGTGCGACCATTTTTGAATGTGTCATTCCATTCGTAGGCATTCCGCTGTGGCAAGACACTGTTCTTGTACTGTGTTGAAATTCTTTGATGGATTTTGGCCCCTGATAGACCTTCTGACCACAAAAACCGGATCGGTGCTCATTGTTCCTCTTTGGTGAAAACTTCTAATGGAGCGGCCATGATCTATCTGCAACAAAAAGATGACAAATGGAGGAACTAGGATCAAACGTTCAATTCAGGACCGCAGCATCATAACAATAATATAAGCAAGGATAGACTTCCGTACGAACACTGTAAGAAATATCATAGCTACATTGCGGATAATTTTTGACTTACCCTCGTGCATGTTAGGTAACATTGGATTCGGTAGGAACTCGGGATAGTTGTTAAGAAATTTACAATAATTTTACAGATGTGTTGACATATCTTTTACGATTAAGTTGTTGCAGAATTACAGATATCTCTATTATATATAAATACACATTTATTTAAATAGGAATTTTATTCGAATTTCATTTAAATTGTGAAGTAGGATAGGATATTTATGAGACAAAATAATATTTTATTAAAACACAAAGGTATAGTTTTTAGTCTTTGATATGGATGTCTAATATTTTTTTCCGTTGTTAGTCTTTTTAACGAACACAGAGAAGGAATAATAAAAATAATATATAAAATTGTAGCTTTAGCATAAATTTGTTCAATTCTTTCAATAAGATTTATAGTATTGTTTTCTTCTATAAAAACAAACTTAAAATACTTATATAGACAATTACAAAATAACACGTTATAAAAGTGAGTTTTCAGCATAAATTTTAATTCTGTAATCTGCGAGTGTGATAGCATTTTTTCCTACTGTTAGCAAAACTAACTTATTTAAAAATTCACTGTTTAAAGAGTTAAATTATGGTTTTACTATATCCCTTTCTCTCCCCTCCACCACTCGTATGACACTGAAAAAATATTAAATATTTTTGTATGGGCTTAACATTTTGTGCTGCAATAAAATTTTGTTCTGCAGTGATGTGCCTGTAATTTTATATTTTTTCATGTGCCCTCCTCTCGTTAAAATTGTCCGAAATGATCATCATATATAAAACAGATGATTATGTGTATTATGTGTGTGTTAAGAATGTCTGCAGTGATACTGAATGACGTAACTACATCGTTATGGGAGTATTCCCCACTAAGTTGTCTATAAGAAAAATAGAATGCCCTTTCGGTTTTAGTTCAGTTTCAAATTTATGGCAAACTAAGTGTATTAGCAACTAAATATACGGTACCATTTTTCCTGGCTCTGCTGAAAAGTTAAGCTTTAGATATGCTACTGCTCTTGTCAAAGCACAAGTTCTTTGTATTTTCAAATCCTACTTTCTATGTTGTAGACCGATTCACTAGCATCGCCGCGAGTTGACGAAGTATAAGACTAGGACGTCTCTAGACTAGATTAGACTAGAAAAAGAACTTATCGAAATTTAGCGCTTAACCCGCCTAAGGCGTTCATATTTAACCTAGAACAAAATGTTTGTTAGAAGATAAAGTCTTTTTTGCTTCCAGTACACGAAACTCTTTTGGTGTAACACTGAGAATTTCTGAGAACGTTTGTTGAGACGAACGAAATGGAAAGCAACATCGCGACATTCAAGAACCTAAAAAGGTTATAAATGCACCTGTGCAGGACGCTAAAGATTTTTTTGCCACCTTCAATATCTTACTTCGAAATGATTCTTATGTTTCCCAATTCGAGAGTCCGAATTGAGTATCATACTTTATTTTCGGAAACCTTTATACAATAAATATGTAAAATCTCTGAATTTTGTTTAATGTGCAGTCTATGATATATGAAATGACTATGGGGTCTACTTCATTCTACTGCCCGTATCGTTTTCACCTAGTAAACATAACCTACTACTTAAATTTATGAGTGAATATTATGGGATTTGTGTGTTAGGGAAGCAGATTACATATATAATGATCTTTCAAATTACAGTTTGCAGCACATTTTGCATAATAAGCTGAATCTGGTATTTAATTAAGAATGACATTTTAACAGACGTTTTATTACATAGAGAAATTATGAACATGGAACTTGAAGAAAATTTAAGCTCACTTGTATAGTCACCTGTAAAATTCAATGTTACTATGTAATTTCGTTTTATGTTCTTACGGTACATAGATAATTTTATCAAATTTAATAAGAAATTAAATATTACATAAACCTACTACTCTGTATTTTTGTATTGAGAAATAAATGATAATCTATCTCTAAATTGATATGTTGTATCTCTTATAATTTAACTAGCAGCATGGCCCGGCGTTGCCCGTGCAATGGAAGGGAAATGCCCATTTACCTTATATATAGATTGTAAAGGGAAGGAATGTGAATCCTCACGCTTCAATGATAAAAAAAAGGACATGGGACTTCCCGCTGCAACGAAAAAAAAATGAAGTAGGCACCTGATAGCGTACAGAGGTTACTGAGAATTAGACGTGGCTAGGCTTGAATGTGAATCCTACCGGTACAATGATAAAAAAAGGACATGGGACTTTCCGCTGCAACAACAACAACAAAAAAAGAACACGGCACCTGATAGCTTACAGAGGTTACCGTGAATTGGACGTGGCTAGGCTTCTCCCCTTCTACCTGTCTGTGTTCTAACAGTCTTTTATCGCTAATACTTAAGCAACTACTAAAAACAAATAGAATCTAGTCGTCGGTATGAGATTGTAAAGGGAAGGAATGTGAATCCTCCCGCTGCAATGATAAAAAAAGATACACGAAAAAAAAAAAGAAAAAGAGAAATGAACAGTGGACTTGCTAGCGTACAGAGGTTCCCGAGAATTGGACGTAGCTAGGTTTCTCTCCTTCTGCCTGTTGTGTTCTAATAGTCATTTATCACTAATACTTGTGCACCTCATAAACTAATTATTTTTTATTTCAAATCCAGTAAGAATCACTGGAGGCAAATCATTGGGCATATATACAGTAGATAAGAACTTAAATAATGATAGATGAATTAAAAATCCAGGTTTTTATAATTATTTTATTAAAAATCTAGGTTTGTTTAGATGTAATGTTCGCAGTGGGTTTAATTTATTTATAAATATTTTATGAGGCTCTAATTATTTAGTAACTATCTTCTCGAGGAATTGATAATCCGTGTAAAATACTATCTTCAAATTCTTCAGGAGTCATACTTCCTAATGCAACGATTTCAAATAAATCCCGCATGTTATAAGTGCATTCTTCAGGAGTCATACTTCCTAATGCAACGATTTCAAATAAATCCCCCATGCAATAAGTGCAAGAACGACCTTCAGAACGTACACCATATGAAAAAAAAAAAAAAGAACACCGTCAGTTGTCTTGGAAACGCTCTTCATCCCCCACTTACACACCACACCTCACACAGGACACAGGACGAAAGGGGGGAAATTTGCTGTTTCTTCAATCACGGAAGGGAATTTTAACCTGCGCTGTTTTCAGAAAAAAAAAATCATATAAAAAAATCTAATTAACATTTCTGCACGGTTCAAAATTTAAAAGAGGGAGAAATAAATGTTTAATCAGCTGTAAAAAGATGGAAAATTTTTGCCCGTTAGGTTTTTCGATGCGACAGTTTTAAAATAGCATATTTTTAAAAGCAGTACATTTTCTTCGAAACAGGATTTCCTTTAAAAAATTCCCAAAAATCGGCAAATGTAAGTACGATTTTGTAACAAATTGTATTTGAAAAAGAAAACTCTGTAGTTTCCGATGATATAAAAAATATAGTATTCGGACAGAAATTTAGCTCGCGATAACGTAAAATGCGAGAAAAATGGCCAAAAACCTTACAAAACATAAAATAACTCAAAAACTATTAATCCGATTAATTTCATTTTTACGGCATTAGCTTTCTCTTGTCCTATTTAGTCAGCGTGCCAAATTTGGTCTGGATCCGTCGAAATGTCTGGACGTGTATAGCGAAACAAACAAACAAACTCTTCTCTTTTATATATATAGATAACCTTCTTATGCAAGCCATTTTAGTGTGAAATGAAGTGATGATTTTGAATGTACTCTGACAGACAACTTGTCCGGAAAAATTGCATTTTACAAGCACGTCTCTATATTTAAAATATGGTTTTGCGAGCACATGGCTTATCTGACACTTTTATTAGCTTTCACTTTTTTCTCGGTTTGTGCAGCTTTTTTTTTTTCAAATCTTGTGATCGATTTATTTACATACTTCCACTCGAGCTAAAAAGTTACGAAATAATGCATCATTGATTTCCTGTGAGAAAATAAGATTTCAATTTTATGTAGAATTCGAATTCTATAGCTATTTTAAATCTAATAAATGGCATTAAAGTGTTATTCCAATAAGTTAAAATAGTCAGTTTTAAATTCTAAACTCACGTCACGGATCATTCTTGCACGTGTGTCAGGATAGCCAACCGTAATGCATAAATGAACTCACGCTACCCTGCATTATTTTTATTGCTCTGCCAAAGGATTACCAGTTGTGCCCAGAGCTGTATCCGTTTGCTTACGTTGTACTATACCCATTGCGTAATTTCCTTTGACATATGTCAAAATCAGCTGTAACTGCTCCAAGGTAGGGTTTGGACTAAATTTTTCTTACTGAAACACAGAAATATTCATGGACGTCTATTTTTAGAATGCATGTTAGGGACTCTAGCCATGCATTTTAAGACATGAGAATAAATCTTTTGGTCTCTTAAGGCTGTATTCACCATTAACTTCAACCGATAGTTCAGTAACTACAGATTGAAAAACCCATTCCCATTCACCGTTAACACAGGAGAAAAAGTTACTGAACCTGTGGTAACTAAACCTAATAGTAGTCTAAGAGCTAGCAACGTTTCCGAGAAAGAATTTTAGGCGGGCTTGTTTTTGGATATTTTGTTCATATTGAAAATAGGTTGGGATGCAGTACGTTGAAATTTTGAAGCTATTTTAAGATATTTGATTCTTTTTTATAATTTTCTATATCTTTTTAGCATTATAAATCTATAGTTGTCAGACGGTTTTGTTGTATCTGAAATTGAGCCAGATCGACTTTAAGTAGTTAAAAAAATAATGACTTTCAAACCATTTCAGTATGTCTGTCATTTTAATATGATATAGTTCTGTAATCAAAGAATACGATATTAATTTACCAGACGGAAATTCCGTTGTTCATTTAGAAGCCAGATCGGTTTAAGTCCCGGGGAGAATAGGCGAGTCAGAAGAGTGTGGCAGATTATAGCTGCCACACTTCTGCATCCTCTTCTCCATGAGAGAGCCACGAGAAAGATGCGTTCGCTGCTGCTATGTTTTAATATCGCGTAGACCACATGAGTGTTTATGTTTGTTGTATCGTGCTGCATCACTACGTATAAAATATCCGCTTTTTCCCGTACGAAACACACTTCTACCGCTAGTGAGAAAATAAAGTTCAGGAAGTAAATGTAATTTTCCACTCCTCATATTTTCTTTCTTTCTTTTTTTTTACTAAGGCTTTATTGGAATTTAATCCATTTACAGGGGTCTTCTCCCGTTGAGTGAGAAAATGGTAAAAGAGTTGCACAAAGAACAGCAATAATTAACATGGGAAGAAAGAGAAAATTCGGAAAAAAAGAAAGACAGTCCTAAGAATCAAGAGGTGAAGAGGCGCAGACGCCTCTCGTCAGTCCATTAGTGTTCTAACCTTCCAATACAGTTCGGAGATATCTCTCAGTTCTTGAGCGACTTTGTTTAATCCAAAATAGAACAGAATTTGATCAGAATTCATGGTTCCTGTTTTACATATTGGACAGACGCTCGTGCCGAGAACTCCTATTCTATTTAGGTGCTCTGCACGGCAGTCGAGGCCTGTCACTAATCTGAAGTGGGCGATTGCTTCTTTTAGTTTCTCCCTAAACGTTTTACAGGTGTTTTGAATGTTTTGCCACTTTTTATCTTTAGATATAGTAGTTGTCTTTTCAGGAGTGTGCGATGTTTTTATGGATATACTTTTTTAAGGAGTCCGGCGGAGTATGATTTTGGTTGTTTATTTCGTGGTTTCCTTTTTTAGCTAAAAGGTCCCCCTTCTCATTCCCAAAGATATCCACATGGGAAGGTATCCATTGAAATACGATTTGAATATTCTTACGTCTTAATATGCTTATGTCTTTCTGTATTTGTGTTACTTTTTGCGTTTCGGAATGATGAAAATAGTGTTTTTAACACTCTTAAAAATAAACTGTTTGTGGGGAGTTTGGTTAGTGTAAAAATCTCCACTGTTGAACTGATCGATTCGAATATGTGAAAGAACACTGAAAAAAATTACAGAAAGAAAGCAAATCAATAAAAAATGACCAAGATTTTTTAATATCCGTCAGAGTAAGGAAGTAAGGTATAGTGTGATTGACTTCATTTTGACTTCACGGATTTAAGAGTAAATTAGAAAAAGAAAAATTAGAAATACTTTCATATTTTAAATTTGCACTAAAGTGCTATATATTAAAAGTGTATCATAAGGCATGTATCGTCCCTACTTTTCTTCTTTA